>VXAA01001695.1:373884-558457 GCA_013399115.1 Anseranas semipalmata
CCTCACTACAGGAAGGACATCGAGGTGCTGGAGCGGGTCCAGAGAAGAGCAATGAAACTGGTGAGGGGTCTGGAGAACAAGTCCTACGAGGAGCGGCTGAGGGAGATGGAGTTGTTTAGCCTGGAGAAGAGGAGGCTCAGGGGCGACCTTATCGCTCTCTGCAGGTACCTCAAAGGAGGTTGTAGCAGGGTGGGGGTCAGTCTCTTCTTCCAACCCGCAAGTGATAAGACAAGAGGAAATGGCCTCAAGTTGCATCAGGTTTAGAGTGGATATTAGGAAAAATTTCTTCACTGAAAGGGTTGTGAGGCATTGGAACAGGCTGCCAAGGGAAGCAGCTGAGTCACCATTCCTGGAGGTATTCAAAAGACATACAGATGTAGAGCTTAGTGACATGGTTTAATGGTGGACTTGGCAGTACTAGGTTAAAGGTTGGACTGGATGATCTTGGAGGTCTTTTCCAACCTAAATGATTCTACGATTCTGTGAGTCTAAGTTCATAAGCCTCACATTGGGTATTAGAGAATGCCCATAGAATGCCAAAGTGCTGCCTGAAGGTCGCTGCAGGGTACATTGGGCCCCAGCCCACCTCCTGCAGATGCGAGGTGAAGACAAAGCAGAGCCAACGAAGGTTTCCATTGCCAGCTTCAAGTGCTTTGCCTCTATCTCTCAGGGATAAGAGGAAACAAACCTTCTGGCTAAGCGCGCGCTCCTGGCAAACGTCTGAAAAATAGGGAAACAAACTGTGAATACTTCTTTTTAGCAAAGCAGGGGGATAGAGAAAGACACAGAAGCATAGCATTGTTCAATTTGCTCAAAGCAGACAAAAGAAGTATAGAAAGGAACTGGATTGTCTTCTTTTGGGCTCCCATGGTTCATACCTGGATTTCAGGAACGATAGGACCTTTTTCTGAGCAGGAACTTGCAAAAGCTGTCAGTGGGGAGGGTGAGACCACAGGGTTGGGCCGAGCAAAGTTACTGAGGTCACAGCTTGGGATCTCATTCTCTTCGTGCCTCATGACGATGGTTTCCATGACGAAGAAGCGATCCCACGGCAGCCACAGTGTATGCTCCTGGGTGATGAAGGGAGCCCGCTCAAAGTGCAGGATAATGGAGATCCCACCGATGGTAACAAGGTCAAAGCTGTTTTAAGAGATGGAATACAAAGTTAGTGCAAGCAACACCCTGTGTGTTTGTAGCAAGAAAATATGTTTGTAGCAGAAAAATAATTGCAAGCCATCATAGGCCACAGAAATACCATCACTCACGTTTTACAAATATAAAATCTACAGCTCAAAGAAACTTTTGTTGGGTAAAAACAAGTGGCAAAGGCAGAAGTACAAACTTGACTTCTTTGCCTGTTGTCCTCTTGTACATAAAAACATTCCCATCCCTTTTTTTGAGACAAATGTTTATCTTTGTTATTAGCTTGCTGGTGTTATTTGACCATACATACTCATTTTCTTTTTTCTTAAAGTATTTTTCATCCAAACGCAGTCACAGATTGGATCAATTCACATGATGAAATAAACTATTTGGAAAGTGGTTTCTCTGACATGCCAGCATATAAATTGTCTTGGCATCCACTGCTAACCTGACTAATACCTAATGCAACCTGGGAACATGTGGAGCCCAGTCACAGACTGACCGTGCTGTACTAGGCACGGGGAAGAAACGAAGACCAGGAAGGCAGTCTCTGTGCCCAGCACTCAGCACACATACACATATCCTTTTTTGACTCTTAATCATTTAGAGCAGGGCAGGTGAGTCACTGCTTGTGGTTCAATTACAGTCTGCAACTTTGTCCTATGCTACCCCCAGCCAAGTGACTTTTACGCTGGATTAACAGACAGCCCTCCAGAGCTGTCTGAAGGGACGTCATCTCAGGAAGGAAAATATTCTTCCTCTTGATGTAAAGATGTTGGGATAGAGAGTATTGTTTGTTTGTTTTTCCTTTGTGCTATATTTAAAGTTCACTTCTTGTCAGAAGGAGATTTTATGAAGTACCACAGGATATATCTATCAGGTATAGACTTAAACAAGAGGCACAACTGAGAAAGGAAGGGATTTCAGTATGATTTGAAGATCTCTTCTTTTTGCTTCTTTGTTGTTGTTGTTTTTTTTGTTTTTTTTTTTTTTTTTTTCCCCTCAGTATCAGTTGCCATGCCAAATGCATGTTTCAGGCACAGAAAGTTTTCTCTTCCCTGCTTCTCACTTGAGGTGCCTGGAGCTGGTGTATGCCAGTCCCCCATAGAAATACGAGTTTGCGAGAGGCTCACTGGCTTCAGCAGAGCTGCTCATGTGCTTCAGAGCTGTGTGCTGAGGTACTTCTCTGTGCATGAGGACCAGGATCTGAAGGCATGCTGACAGCCCAGAGCTAGCTTCGATGCCCCTTGTAATTACAAGGTAAGAAAGATGATGAAAGAGGTATCTAAAATTTTTTTAAAATTAATTCTGAGGCTTTCAGATCTGCTGCAAAAATCCCAAAGGAGAAACAAAGGGTACAAATTATTTCTAAAAAATCTTTGGCAAGCAATCACTAGGGAGATCCTTTCTATTTTTTTATGGGTGATAGACTGAGGTGTCATTTAGTAAATATAATTATGAAAAGGGAAAGGAAAGAATGTTAAAGTGAGTCCACGGGAGGGAGTGGAAAGCATTTTAAAACCCTAAAGCCATGTTTATTCTACCACTCAAGTGGGGACATTGGCTTCCCAGACCTATGGAGCTTGGCTTGCAAGAGCCTAATGAGTAACTTGCAGGTCCTTGCCAGCAAAGCTGCGCAGCGTTTGTACATTGATGAGGACATTTTTGACAGTCAATTAGCATTTGGCAAGCCCTTCAGCTCGGAGGGCAAAGCTCTCTCTGCGTGAATCTGGGCACTAAAAGGGGCAATGGGAGGAAAGAAACAAACACATTACAAATGAAGCCCAACAAGTTTTAAGGCAAGTGGGAAAGGGTTTTTATTTGGAAACACCTCTGTTTTGCTCCATTGTGAGCAGTTCTTGGCTTCGATGAGCCTTGGTCAGGGATGGTAACCTGTCAGGGGAAATAGCCTTGCCTCTCCTGCACCTGCGAAACAGGATGCAGAAGGGAAAGCACCACCCCACGTCAGGCTCCAGCAGCTGTGAAAGCACAGAGATGCAGTATTTTGTAGCAGGCGCTGCTGCTCATGAGCTGTTCTTCCCAGAGTCACAGGGTGCAGCTTTGAAGATACCTTGATGAACTGAACAAAAACTAAAAGCAAAACCAAACAGAAAAGCCTAAATTGAAAACACCCTCATCCCAGCTTCCCTTAGTGAAATTAAATTTAACAGGAACAAAACCGTCTTGGGATTGAAGGAACAAGATAATTTTATTTCTGGTTTTGCTGCTGATCTCTGATGTCTTTTTTTATCACTCTAAAAAAGTCATACTTGTTGCACTGTCATATTGTTCTGTTTTTCTTAACAGACTCTGGAGAGACAGGCCAAAGGCTGAAATTCTCTATTTATCCACTAAGTAGGCTCAAAAGGAAAAAAAAAAAAGACAAAAAAAGCACAGAGAAGTGTAACCCTTTCTCATCTCTTTGCTCTGAAAGGCCCACATATTTGGACTTTCTGAGACAGCCGATGCCAATGTTGCTGAATGTGATAGCAGGGACATGATACTGGGAATATCTGGAGACCTTCCTGTCTGTTTGTTAACACCACGCCAACAACCATGTGATGACTTACGGCCTTTATAAACAACGGGTTTGATCAAATTTAAAGCTTTATTAAAAAATGTGGTTTATAATCCAGTACAGACACTTTGTTCCACCTATTAACTTTGCTTTACAGAGAAATTACACATACAATAGAGTGGTTTCAGAGCTGGCATTTTATCTTTATGCTTTGTGATCTGAATAAAGTCCATATCACAATAATTAGTCTAAAATCACTTGTAGGCCTTGAAGTTCTCAAAGAGTCGAGCTAGGAGGAGCAGGGATGATTTCATGAACAGACTAAGTAATGTGACTTAAATAGGACCAGGATTTCACCACTGGAGACTGTATCTTACTACTGTAATATGAGTAAAACCTATTTGCAGAGACCTGGAATACACTGAACCACTCACAGGGGTGAAAAATTCACTTCACTGTAATTTTAAAACTGAAATTTCACTTACGGTACTCATTTTGAAACTTGGTCATGCCAAAAAAAATTACTGAAGCAACAAAATCAGCTTAGGAACCAATCAAGTTAAACTGATGCAATTCTGTCTTTAAACTCCCTTACTTTAAAAACACAGTTATTGCCCTGCTATCAGTAAACTGATTTGCTAAATCAATTTAAGGGAACTCAGTGCACGTTTTCAAGAATAGATATTCCTATGGTGAATATGCCAAATAATAAAGCCAGTGAGTTTCAAGCAGTTATCTCATAACCTCTGGAACACGGTAACTGCTTGCATGCATGCTCCCATTTTTCTCCAAACCAGAATGACAACAGAGATGGACTGGATGACCTCATATGACTGTGCGGTGCCACGGAATGGAAATGCATGCAATCTGTTACTGTAGTTCAGGAGTAGCTACTTTTTGCTTAAGAGCATCAACTTAAAATCACAGTGACTCAATCACATGAAAACTGTACTGTGGAAAAGCTAATGAGAAGAGAGATGCTTCTTTCTAAATAGAGCATCTCTATTCAGAAAGAATTCTGGAAAACATCAGAATACATAATAGAAACAGTAAAAGCATAATTCTTTATGTGATTTTGAAAGTGCTTTACAACTAGTATTTAATAAATGCTGTAACAACCAGTAAGGAAGGCAAGTAAATGTTATCTGCCTTTCACAGGATGGTTTGCCTGCCTAGGAAAGGTTCAGAGATGCATCTAATGCTACCTGCTAAATTGGAAACAAGACTGGGATTAGAATTAAGGGATATCTAACATCATCTTCTGCCCTGATAATTTTAGTCTGAATGCTCTTGAAGATTTCAAGGTAATTTTTAGAAGACTTCACCGCTGAGGAAGTCACTAGATTCTGGTGCTCTTGAAGAGAAGGGCTTTCACTTGTCTATTTATTACCTCCAGAGTACACAGATGCACTGCTGTGCCCTTGCATTTGAGAAAATATCTGCATGTATGCCTTAGACAATTTTGGAAGGTATTTTTATGACTCAAGAGACTCAGTACCGCAACTGGACAATTTGTTGAATATCGGTTGTGCACCAGACCCACACAAGATTTCTGTAGAAGCAAATTGATTTGAGGGGAAGGTGAAAAAATGAGATCAGAAGAGCTGACACTGTGCTGTCTGGGGTGAGGCTGAACACCAGCAGCTGCCGACAGAAATCCCAGCTTCGGGATGAGTCCCACTTGCACTCAGATTCCCTTGTCTGAGGCAGCTGATCTCTGTCATTTTTATCATTTGGAACTGAGTGTCTGTCAGGGGCTGAGTCAGCAAACTGCAGCTCCTTGAAACCAATTTAACTTCGGGAGGCTGGCAGCAGGCCCCAAGGAACCAGCAGTTCACTGAAGGTTGGTGGAGCATACTGATGCTGCAGCTGCATTGCTTTCTGCCTGGGTCCCTGGCTGAGCTGGAAGTTGGGAAGGATGAGGTGTGGAAGGAACACCTCTGGCTTGAACTGCCAGCAGTAGTCTTACAGCTGAACTGGAAAGAAATAGTAACTAAAATACAGCAAAGGTGCTGGGATAGCACTGCTCACCTCGGTGCTCTTGCCCTGTTATGTTTGTTGGCTAGAGGTGTGGTTAAAGGCAAGGTCCCTCTGTGCTAAGTACAGTGCAACTGCAAAGCAAAGACACGGTCCCTTCCTCAGAGTACTTGTAATCTAAATGAAATATTCCACATAGTAATGGTGTATTGTATAGGGCAAGGAAACAACCAGACAGGAAAAAGGTTATAGGCAGGCATTATTGTCCAGGAATTTTGCAGACATATATGTTCTAATAGCTGCAGATTTTGTGCTGGTTACACCCAGCAATTTGATGCTGAGTGTGCAGTTTCAATGCAAAGTATGTTCATGTGAAGTATGTTCATGCAAAGTATGTTCAGTGAGGTTGACAGATACTCATAGCACAAGTGTGCAAGACGTTTTCCTTTTTGCAGTAATGCCTAAGCTATAGGCAAAAAAAAGGCACCAGCTCCAAAAGCATCCTTTTCTGAAGGAGACCACTAGTTTTCCAGGGATGTCTCTTTATTGTCCAGATGTCATTAATATATATCATAAAATAGATGGAGCATCACTAAGAAAGCCTCCTGGTCACCATCAGTGTTAGAGTAGGTGCAAAACCCCCTGAGCATGAACAAGGCAGCAATAAGTACATGTTGCTAGCTCCATGTTCCTGTCTTTCGTTATAATTCTATCAGCTTCTCTGGCCCAGTCAAACCTTTAATGAAAGTGGTGAATTGGAGAGGTGCTAAAATCTATAAATCCTCTCCCAAGTGCTAGTGGTTAGTAGTCAATACACAGGGCATGTGCAGCTGGAACCCCTTATATTTCATTTTTTTTTCTTAAAAGAAAGGGAGCCAATTAACACTGACAGACAAAAGATAAGATGAAAGACTTTCCCAATTTGCAATGGTTTTGTTTTGGTTGAGTGTGATTGCTCAGATTTTAAGCACTTGCCTCTAAAACAACTGTAATCTTAATGACTTCTTCCTAATCATTTCAACACGAATTAGCAAGAATAGAACTGAAGGAGACATCTTTTCTTTACGTGTTCATTTCCTAATTGTTGGCTAATGATTCTAGTTTATATTACAAAGTTAATAAATAATAAAAATAAGAATGAACAACCAGCAACAGTAATAATGCATCAACATCTTCAAAACGCATAAACAATAAATGTGCCCTTGGAAGTTCTTCTGTAGTGTTGACAGCATTAATATTGTAATCACTGCTTGAATACTGTAAATCCTGTAAAGACATCCTACCTGCCATCTTGTCTGCTGATCGTGTATCCAAAAAGAGGATTGTTGACAAAGCTGATGTTGACTCCAACTAGAGGGGTCCCATCCGCTGTCATCACCTGGCCTCGAATCACACATGCATGTCTGGGTGAAGAAGGAGAGAAACGATAAGAAATAGTAAGTCTTTTGACAAATGGAGGATTTTCCTCTACTTCTGTGGCTAGGAACTCCTGTTGATCAGGCAGCCCAGGCCCTTATGTCCTGCAAAGCATGGGGCCATGCAGTCTGTCTTGATGGTGGCATGCTGCTCTTGAAGACTTTCTCAGGAGCTGTGTAAGAACATTTGATACCAGAATTGAGGTTTACCTTTAACCTACTCTTGAAAAACATAACTGCTGCAGCATATACTTCATGAACTCTGAGCTTCTGTGGGGTTCACAACATCACATTGGAATTTGCTGTAACCAGCTAAGTTTCACAGTGTCTTGACCATACTGCCCTAACTAAGGGCAAAACACATTTTAGAGGCAAAGAGAACAGAAATGTACTAAATACTGCACGGACATATTTATGGCATGAAAGCCCTCAGAGATGAGAGGCACAATGGGCTTGATGGCTTATTTCTTCTAGATTTCACAAAGACCCTTAAGTTACCATTTGGGAAAAACATGACAGATAATTTGCTAGGCTCCAGTAGCTTCCCTACAAAATGCTTGAGGAACTGAGCACACTAACAAGACAGGCTTTTCCTTCCCATCTTTTTCCTTCCAAGTTTGGTAGCTTGCACTGTTTTATAGACTACATGTATTCCAATTACTCTATGCTCTGTAATGTGCTCTTTTATCTAGGGATCTCAAGGATCTTTACAAACATTGATTAATACTGCATGATAGGTATTTTACAGAGAAAGCAAATAAAGCAGAGCGGTTTTCAGTTGTCCAAGGTCAGTCAGAAAATCTGCAGTAAAGCCAAAGACAGATTTTCTAGGTTCTTATTCCGAAGTCCATTTCCAGACCCCTAAGTCATTACTATGCTGCTACCTGAGGAGCCTTCTGTAAAGACAAAGCACCACATGTCTGTGAGAGTGTCTGAGGCCAATTTTTGGCTGAGGGCAACTATTTTTCTGAGCAACAACAGCAAATTGTGGTGTCAGTGTGCTAACATGACCCAGTGAGTAATTTTCCTAACTGTTGTCCTGGTGGACAGCAGAGATTGAAAGCCAACGTTTCTACAGGTGCAGGACCAGTTCTCAGCAAGAGTAAATCATCCCAGCTGCACTTGCTATCTACCCACTTGAGCTGAGAAATGTCACTTTACTGGTTCGCTCAGGCAAATGATATCTGCAATGTTTTGTAAAGTTGATTTCATAAACACTTGAAAGATCAAGTTATTTTCTTTGAGTCCATCTAAAAATCTGATATTGTATAATACAAGGAGATAACGTATAATTTCTATTAAGTAAGGGCTGCAGTAGTTGTATATTCCACAGTACAGAAAACAGACCATTTGTCAGGGAGTCTTAAAACTCCTACTGATCTAAACAGAGAGCTCCAATATTAACAGAAATTCTCGAAGCGTTACCAGAATGTGCCAGCAATCTAAAATGTGACTTGATTCATACACAATTTTGGAATAGAACACAGGAAAATGAGATAATGGAACTTATTTTTCTGTCACTGAGTTTTCGCTGATGTATCATCACTGGCTTGTTAGGAGTCATGCAGGAAAAGACTTGGACCCAGCTTGTAGTTAACAATATTTTTCATACTTCCCATTGAAGGCTCTAACCCAACTTCCCATAGAAAACAAGTTTAAAATAATATTCAAGTACAGTAAAGTAAAACACATGTCACTCTCTAACAGGCAGGCAAAGTATAACTCAAAGGATCACAATACCATGGAATATGCTGGGAATAATGTCAATGCTTGGAATAACCCTGCTGAAGTCTACAGGTCACCAACCGTAGTGCAATTTTGCACAAAGTGAATATGTGTAATCACATACCTGAGTGAAGAGCAGAAGCTAGACTTTCTCTTCCCAGATTTTTCCATGATGCCCTCCACCCTTCCCCATCTCCTTTTCTATCCTTTAGAGATCCCTGTGGAAGGGTTTGGAACTGTCTCCACTCAGCTTCTTATCAGATGGCTGCACATTTTGTGAAAGGCAAGGAATCACTACAGACTTGCTTGAAGACCAAAACCTTGTTGCAGAGCATGAGGGACTCAGTATCCTGACTTACTGGTTGCATATTCAAGTCAACACTGGGACTGTTAATGTTTTAAAGTACTTGAGAAACAAGGTCATACCACGTTTTTGCAAATCCAGAAAGAATACTTCCACTTGTTGTTCCTTCTTTCCAAGAGTTAAAAGCAAGTAAAGGAAAAAAATACAAAATGTTGCAGGTGTCCCTCCTGCTGCCCTACATAAAACACGTCCAAGCAGTTGCAAACTTCTAAGTAATATTGCAAGCACATTGGCCTAGATCCTCAGCTCCTGCTAATGGGTGGATGTGCTTTATTACCAGCAAGCATCTGGTCCATTACATATCACAGACAACTATACCTTCTGTAACAGGACTCAGCACAATATGGACAAACAGAATTTCCTCTCGCCTTTGCAGCTCTAGCAGATGCATTTGAACTCCCACCCTCCAGCAAGAGACTTGGTTCCCATTCTTGCCGACACTTCGCAGCACTGCACTCACCTCCGGCAGTGCATCTACGTGCTCACTAACTTGGATGAAGCGAGCATCTCTTCACAGAGAAGCAGCTCATCGGCAAGCCCAGCTGCATCCACCAGTCCTTTAGAGGACTACAACAATAGCTTCACTTGCATGCTATAGGGAAAGATATATTCCCACAAAGGGAACATCCTTCCCAAACCACAGGGATAAAAAGAAGCTGGAGCAACATGCACAAATCTGAATTCAGTTAAAAGCAGGAGGGATGGGAACTGGAGAAAAACCAAAGCCCGGACTCTGCCTGATTAGATTCTCAAATCTTCTCCTTCCCTAGGTGATAAAATTTGCCCCGCTTGGGAAAAACAGTGAACACAGCGCGTGGGAAGCAGCTGGCTTCTCTGGTGTCAACGTGTCCTTTCTGGAGGCAAGATCGACTACTCACAACGCACCGAGCCCCCCAGGAACCTGGTTAATGCTAATTTAGTCAGCCATTTCCTTCAGAAGACCTTGGTCTAAATGCAATTACACTACAAACAAGTTAAGTGGTATTGCTAAGACGCTCAGCTCTGCTAGAAGGTCTCCCAATATATTTACATAAAATTATCTCTCATGTTAATAGAAGAGATTTATTCCATCAGTCTAGGCCTGCCAGTTCAGAGTGTTTTCTGCAGTTGAACAAAATTGAATTTCTCATAGCTGGAGCCTTGTCTTCCCATTGAATTATTAAAAGATTCCACCTACTGCCTCTGTTTTCTGTTTGTCTTTTGTTTTGTTTGCTTGTTTCCTTCACTACTTTTATTTTAGGCTGTATGGATTCTTGTTTTACAATGAACAGCACTCTGCTTTTTTTCTACTTCTCTAATTAGACTTTCCCTATTTTTTGTTAAAATTTGTCCACAAGGGCTTCCCTGAAACACCAAGCCATTGTTGAATTGCTATCTAGAATGCCAGATGGCATATCAGACAGTTTTATACCATTGCTTTGTGAAGTCTTCTTTATTCCTTGGAAAATTAGGCTAAGCCTTCCTGGTAAGATCTGGGCCACAGTGGCAAACCAGACAGGGATGCACTGATACCTTTACTTTCCCATTGCTCAGAGATAAAGAAAGATTGATAGGCTGCTTTACTTTTCTACGAAATCCAAGCAGACCAAAAGAGTTTTAGAACAGAAGACAGAAAAGTAAATTCCCCAAAAACAGTCTCACAGATTCCTATGGGAGTACTTTAAAGATTTGTCTTTAATACTGTGTCTGACCCAATGTCTCATACTTTAGACATTGGCCCTTCCAACACTTCTTATTCATAGATGTTTTCTGCTGACACTGTGCTTGGCACTGGGAAATAGACAAAAATACTGCTTTTGCTGAACATTTTTCACTGGGAAAAGAAAATCCCACGCATCCTAAATCCTTGTTTGCTGAAAGAAATGCATATTCTTTCCTTGACTGAGAATAGGCGCCAAGAGGAAATCTCACCCCAATGAATTTCTGCAGCTCTTCAAAATATTTCCTCCAGAATTCATTGTGCCTTCTCCTTCAAAGGTTTCAGATGCATGGAGATGATTATCATGACTGCTTAGCCAGCTTCAGCCAAGTTATTCATAATAAATATTTTAATTTGCCACCATAAATCTCTTCATCTCTTTGATCTTATTTACACCTTCATATTTTACTGGTACAGGCATGCTGGGGATTTATTCTTCTGCTCTGGTTGAACCTTCACCAAAGCAGTATGGTGTGAAAACCTAGAAAGGTATTTCTTGTTGGTAAGAGCCTTACTATTGAAATTAGGCGATCTCAGCTCTCTGTGTAACAGCGGTCATACCAGCTGGTCTGTATGTGTTCTAGTACTCCACCTGCAAAATTACAATTGAGGCACATCTCCTTACAGGGACATTAAGAGGATAATTGTTGTAATCTGTTAATCGCTTGCACAGGAATTTTTACATTCTCACAGTACTTCATCTGTGGCGTGCTGGGAAACCTTTCTGGTAAGTACCTATAAATACAGTCATTTGTTACAAACATGATCTCATGGCTTTAGCTATTGTGACCTTTTTGCTTGATAATAACACGGGATGCAGCAAAATGTACCTTGGCCATTTTGGTTTGAATGCACCTGTCTCAGGTCAAACAACCTCAGGGCTGTCTAGTACTGGACAGACAGAAAAATTGGTAGAATGCCAGGTAAAAGCTAAGGGCATCATGATCAAACACATGGACACAGAAAGTGCCTGAGCTGACAGATGAAGGACAAAAGAAGAAAAGGAAACTGCAGAACACACAGACCTTCAAGTTTATTGCTTATGGCAGTATCTCCCTCAAAAACTGTCTGTAAAAAAGCCCTGTCCGTAAAAAAGCTCTGCCCACTTCCCTCTTAACTGTGCCAAAAAATCTCCTGATGGTGTTTCCTTGAACTGAGTCAATCCCTTTCTAGCTTCTTCAGTTTAGCTGTAGGAAAAGCTGAAAATGGAAACCCTCTGATCTAGATGCCATCTGAATTAAGGAATTAAAGTTAGGAAAAAGAATGGAAAAGATCCAGCTAAAGGGTTTCTTGTTAAACAAGAAAGGCATGCTTATGTGAAAAAAAAAAAAAAGAAAATTAAAGAGCAGTCATCCAGAAAGACTCCCTCAGCCCCACGGATAACACAAGTGAGTTTCTGAAAGGGTTTGGCACATGTTGGGCAGCCGGGATACAAATCATTAATTAGGCTCAGCAGAGAACCTTGCCAATAAGGGGAGCACCAGAATGCCACTGTCAATCTGACAAAGGACTAAATGCGTTGATATTCAACCAAGTCCCAGTCAGGGACTTGCTAAAGTGGCACTGGCAGACGTGGTTTGCAACACGTCTCACTGCCACTCAACTTTCTGAGAAGCCCAGGACCCAGGAGAAAAAGAGTGGATGATGAAGAGCAAAGTTTGTAAGAGCTTTGACCAGGCTTAATAAAAGAAAGTAAATTCTACGTTGTTTGCAGCAAGAAACAGTATCTGCTGTTTGTTTAACCTACCCAATGAAGCTATTTATAAGGTCCCATCACTGAAGGGTTAGGAGGTACTGATGATACTTTATGTGTGTAGGGGCCTTAATTGTTAACCTTTTGCAAGAAACCTTTGACAGTCTGTCAGATATTCTACAAAACAAACAGGAAAGCCACCTGAATGAAATGCTCCAGTGAAAACACATTACTTAAATTGTCTTTAGAAGGACAGGAGAAAAAGCAGCATAATGCTTGTATACTTTTATTACTGTGGCTGAAGAAGGTTGTATTTGAAGTATAGGAGGAAAGTGCTTATTAATCAAGATTTACAATAACACCTCCAGATGCAGATTTTCTTGTCTTTGCCTCTTTAGATCTAGTCTCACCTGACAGTATCAAAACAGTGGGTCTTCTTCATCTGATCTTTTTAGCATCCATGAGTGGGCTCGGCTCTGTGTCCAGCTGTTGGCCAGTTTCTCAAGAACCCCACTGCATGCATCTGCTTCCCTCTGCTCTGTGAAGAGTTAGTTCTCTAAAATCCCCTATGGCATCGTGTTTGTCAGCAGTATTAGTGACTGCGGGTTGTAGCTCCTCCAAAGGGAAAAGAAGGCATCTTTGTTGCACGACAGTAAGTAATGAAATGTAATATCATTTGAGGAAAGAGTTGAACATCTTTCACTTCCAGAAAACTCATGATTAAATGGTCATTGATCTCAAAACAATTCCCTAATGGCTCAATTCCTGAAAGACGCAGGTCCTTATGGTTTTGAAAACTTCTCCCAAGATTTGAACCTTATTGACCTACTTGATGTCTATTCCTTTCCTCAAGGGACAGACATAAGAAGATGAAAGCACAATCTGCCTCTCTGCTCAGCCAAGCAATCCGGTCACTGTTGGACAGAGATGCCATTTCTGCCATCCAGACCATCTTGGGTCTCTATGCCTCATCGACTCACTAGCTTTGCATCCCAAGATTTTTCAGCTAAGCCGTAATGGGAAGGTGGGAGGATAAAAGATACAGAAAAGCTGTTCAGCAAGGAGGAAATGAAGATGAATAGACATTGATGCTGGTCTCTGAAATTAGAAAACTGGCTCCAACTACAATGTTGAAGTGAAAGTATTTCAGAATAAAGTTTTATAGGAAATGCAATGCTTAATAAAGTTGGGCTGTACTTTACTGCGAAGTTTCAGTGAAAAATTCTTTTATTCACAGTGTGGTTAACTAAGAAGTGTCTTAAAGGCTGATGATTCTTTCCTTCACTTTAGTATGACCAAAGAAACACACTCTCTTGTTTTGTACAAGGTATCAAGGAAACAGAATCATGCCCCCATTTTTTTAGGTCTGTAAAATCCACTTCGGGTTCAATAGTTCGTAAGATGTAAGATAATTTTTGCACCTAATACTGAATTACGCTCATTTCATAATCTTTCAGAAGTGATCCTAAAATCATTATTTCTATGAGAGGTAGAGACTTTATGGTGCAATAATTTTCAAAGATGAATAATGTATTCATGTCAAGTCATCAAAAAAAAAAATCTGCAGATCTTATCAGCTCTGTATTTTTATAGTATTTTATGTCTGGTATTTATTTTGTAATCTGTGGCTACATATTCAGCTCCGCAGAAGACCCAAAATAAAAGCAATTCCTCCCATTGAATTTGAGGTACCATGAAGGTAAACTGAACAGGACAGAAGAAATACATTATTTCCAGGTTAATTATAAAATGAGTTTTCTTTTTGATGATCACAGGGGAAGTTCTTTAACTACATATAAGCTGTCTGATAGCTTTGTAGTGATCCAAAGGAATTAGGAAAAAAAAATTCAATAAAATATATAAGATTTTATGATTGGGATTTTAAAACTGATTTTTCATGTATGAGGTTTTAACCAATTTAGCAAGTGAATGTCACACTCAGAGGACACACTCTTCCTGATAAATCAAAATGGTTGACAACTGCACTGGGACACAGCTGTTAGCATCCAACAGCTAGAGGCGGCTGCCCAAAGCTGATCGGGCAGAGCAGAACCTCACCCAGCGGTGCAAAGCCGACGGGATCAGCTCACACCACCCGCAGCTTGATGCAGGGAAGCAGATTTTGCGCTGAGCTGGCCGAGGGGTGCTCCAGCTCTCCCGTCTGGTCAGGGACAACCAAATTTGCAGAGGCGAGGCAGCAAACAGCTTGGGGCAGAAGGCTCCAGCTTTGTGCAGAACAACTGCGACCAGGTCCCACGTGAGAATCATTACAACAGTGAGCTGATATTTTCTTTGAAGAAGCCGTAATGAAATAATCAAATCACTCCATTGAAAGGGATGTGCTGTTTCGCGTGATGTTGTTATACTGAATGGAGCTACTGACTCAGCTCATAGCTATCACGCCAGTCAAGTCTTTCAACAAGCAGCATAAAACAATGGGCATGTGGGCTGCTCTTTTTTCAAAGGAATGTACCTCGAATACTAAATAAATATTAATCAAATGTCTATGTGCCAGATCCAAGAGAATACATCGGCATCTATAGTGCAGTTTAGACTCCTAAAACCAAATGTGCACATCAGCATCTGTGTAATCCTGGAGGTACTTAACTCATTAGGAAAGTTTGGCTTTTCTGCTTGGAGGTTTTGAAGGCTCGAGTTTTGCTTTCTGCACACTCCAAGAGCTCCTAGGCACACCGGTATCACCGAGACCTTCACGGTCCTCCAGGCTCATCAGCCTCCTTCTGCATTTTGAGGGCCAGGAGTCTAAAATTAGCAGCATGGCAGTGTCCAAATTGTAAACAGCTGGTTTTGGCCTCATCTCTATTTCTTCTCTTCATATTTCCCATTTCCTCTCTGTTTTGCTGGTTATATATGTAGCATGCTATTTTATCCCTAGTATAATGCCAATACTTTTCTAAAGTATTCCTTCAGTTATGAACATTCTTTCCCCACTGAGAAATCAATAGTTTAATGTATATTAACAGAAGGGATGAATTCATCATTTCTTCAAGCATGACTTGTTCTTGTGGAAGGCCCCAGAAAATCCAGTACAAGAGTGCTCAGTAACAAATATCCAATAATTTTTAATATTTGTTAAGAACTGAATCTCTGCTTCTCTAATGACTATACTCAGAACTTCCTTTCACTGCCACTTATGAAAGGGGAATATAATTACGTTATGATTATGCTATCTATGTTATGGAAAGAAACATAAAAATTGATTGGAAATTTTCTTTCATAGAGTCCTGTGGGTACAAACTCCACAAAATGGAAGTAGGTAGCTGCATATTTTGCATTAATTTATTATATGGAAATAATGCCATGCTCAATGCAAAATCACTTTGAGCTGAAATAATGCCACAGTATATAATTTAAAAGCAAAATAAAAAGGCAAACATTGAAAAGGCATATATGTATGCCCTGTACACTGAAAAGGTAAGTTTTAAAAGTATGCTTGCCTGTGTGTAAGAGCAATAATTACCAAAATAAAAAACACTAGGTCTTTGAAAATTCCTCATTATTCTCCCACATTTCAAAAAGGTATGATTTGTAGCTAACAAGTAGCTAACTTAAGCAGAAAGAAACAAAAATAGATGGATGCCTGTGGAAGACAGTAAAGCTGGGAAGGAGATGGTTTGAAGAAATGCTGTGTTAGCTTGGCTTAAAATACAGAAAAATGTGACCCCGTTCTCACAGCCAGATACAGGAATATAGGTACCATGCCGTGCCTTGAACGCTCACTCTCAGGAGCGCTGGATGGTGTCTAATATCTATGAAGCAGTGTTAAACAGATGCAGCATTTATCTTTCAAAACTGTCCAAAGCCATGGAGCTGCTGTGCTCCATGAGCTCCTGCATCGCCCCCGAGGTGCCTGCCATTCGGGGGGTGCATCCAACCCAGGGTATTTTGCTGCCAGCCTGCCGGAGCCGCATCCTGCTGGTGCAGGGCCAAAGCTGTGGGTTGGACCTGCCAGCCTGATAGCAATCAGCAGCAGCAGCAAGCCACACCTTTAGTTTTTTTGTTGTTTGTTTGTTTTTGATTTCTTTCTAATTTTGTCTTTGGCTAGAAAAGTAGCGTTTCTCACTTTGCTGTATCAAAAGCACATCGGCAATCCTGATGGAAAAGTACAGAAAAGACACTTTGGTTCCCCTGTGAAGGAAACTCAGCAAGATCTGCTGGGGGAACCTGTAGCCCTTCAGGTGTGGGTGAACGAAGAAGAGAAGGTGCTTTGAATGTCTTCTGTCAAGGACACTCTGACAGCATCACAATATCCTTCGAAATCACTCCAAAGTGAGCCAGAGGGACTACCAATATGTTTTGAAAACTATTTTGATTCTTTCCTCCACTCTCAGTTGTTCTTTGGCCATGATCAGCATTCATGATTCTGATTTTGAGGGGGCTTGGGATCAAAGCAGTTTAACTGTGACAATAAAAAGCATCCATTTATTTATTTATAGTAAAATACTGCACACATTCATACTGTACCTGTCCATCTTAGCATCTAACAGTGCCTGTGCAACCCTCACCAGCCAGAGCAGTAAGGTACATCGTGCAGCCTGGCATACACGGAGGCGTGGGGAGGAAGAGTGGTGTGTTTGGGGATACCTCGTCATGGAGCGGTGGAAAAAGAAAGGTGCAAACAGCGTTCTGATCAGAATTTTTAACCATTAAAACTTACTACTTTTTGTACTGAGGCTATTGACATGATGGCAATAAGGGCCTATTCATGCAGCTGATACCAGATCCTGCACTCTGATGCGTCTTTATAACTCAGCGGGTTAGCTAGCTGCCCATTTAATTGGGATGGGTTAATACTACTGGCAGCAAGTAGATAAACACAAAATGTGCCAAAAAAGAAGGGGTATAAAACACATCTACTTAAAAATCACCTGATTTCTTTTCAAATATTCATTACAAAAAAAACACCATTTCTGCACATGGTTTTCTGAGGTACTTTAATCCTCTGCCAACACTTAGCATAAAGGACTCTGGATCAGGACTTTAGCATGTTCTTGCTGTTTTCTGACACTGCCCCTCAGGAGAGAACAAAGATATCAGGTGTCCTACTTGAAAGTCAACAACTTGACACCATTGCATCTTGTGCTGCTCCTTACAGTGATGGACAACTAAGAATGGCTTAAAAATACAAAGCAAACAGCAAGAGTAAGTGGTTTCAAAATCAATACACGAACGATCAAGTAGCAGAAGAGTACTTGTTATCTGTTCATCAAAATGATGTGAAAAGACATTCTGTGCATTCAGAATTTAATTTAGCTACTTGCTTTATCATCATAAACACTCATTTCAATATGGGCAATGATTATTTTTTTCTTCCCAAAGATGAATAATATATAATTGCTGGTATTTTGGAGGAGACAAGGTCTTTACCTTTATCCATCTGGGTAATTTATCATTGTCTTTCTTTTTCTTCTGCAGTGGTGAGAGAGCTTGTCAGCTCAGCTTGTTCTTAAAAAGCTGGAGTGTAATTCAATAATAAATTCACTCAAAGGCTAGCTGTCACGAGGCATTCATTTATTTGTATCCATTAGGTGATCTGCACTGCTGTTCTCTCTAAAGGGTAGCTAAGCTGCGTCTCTGAAGCCCAGGAAATACATGGTACTGGTATTCAGCCATCTCCTTCACCCTGCTGCCACTTCTGCACAGGCCATACAAGAACTGCAAACGTGCTGTGGTGGTAGCACCTCCTTTCTAGCTGCAGGGCTGGACGTAGCAGCCAGCCACGACCTGGTAAAGTCTGAGGTGTAGGGTCTGGTTCGTGAAATCCCTGACCTGAAAGGTGAGGAGTGTGCCTGTGCCACAGGTGTCTCTGCTGGGCATCAGCCCCTCAGGAGGGGACAGAGGGTCCCCTCATGTCACCTCTATGGGACTGCTCACAGCAAGTGGCATGGTTCAAACTCCAGACCTACCCCAAGAGGGTGCTGGCACTTGGACAGAAGTAAGACATCCCATGCCCAGCAATGTATGGTCCTGAAGGTAGGACTAGATGATCTTAGAGGTCTTTTCCAACCTAAATGATTCTATGATTCTATGATTCTGATCTACACCAAGAAGGAGACGACTTCATGAATCACAGTAGCAGCAACAGAGGGCAGAAGAGTCCTAAGGCATGATGCCAGAGCCCTCCACCAGAACAAGAAGATTTCCTGCCCTCCCTCCTGTTGGACAAGGTTCTGAGACAGCAGCTGGAAGGAAGAGGAAAATGGTTCATCTTGTCCCCAGCTGCTGCTGTAATGGAGACATAGTTTGATGGAGAAGAGGGACCCATCTGGTTTAAAAACAACTGCAGGAGATTCAACAACGAGAATGATACTGAAGAAAGGGCATATCCACACGTGAAGATCCTGTCAGCCTCAGGCCCAGACTGCCTGCCAGACAGTTCCAGCCTGTGCTCCTCCATGGAGAAGTCTCTGACCACCGCTGAAGTGCTGCCATTTCCAGTGTGACAAGAGACGGCTGTTTAAAGGTTCAGCTTTCTGGGTGACAAACAGCCAGTTGGAACTACAAAGAGAAGCTAAGCAGGCAGAAAATGCTTGTGATGGTTGAGTCCAGAGCTATAGGATTTTTAAGAACTGGCAGGAACTCACAATATCTTTTAACATCCCAAAAGACTAATGTCATTTTTAGCAACCCAAAAGACCAATAAGTTCAGGCTGTGTGCTGTGGTGCTGTCTCACGGGAAAATTACCTTCTGTTGAAGTCCTTCACTGTTATTTGCAACTGCTCTTGTGATGAGTCAGATATTTAACTTGAAAGATGCAATAACATCACAGCCCGAGGTGGCATATCTGTGGACCATATTTAGTGATACACACTCTATGCTGATATTTGAAGAATGGCAACCTCATCAATCATCACTATCTCTGTATAATTCTTCGTGTTAACTTAAACGGAACAAAGAGCTCCATTTATTAGTTCCATTGTAGTAAATGAAAAGCAATCATTAAAACCCTTCCTATTGATTTGAATCTTTGCATTCTCTCACTCTAATAATCTGTATGCCAAATAAACATTTCTGCTAGCAGGTGCTCTTTCTGAATCCCAAATCTTTAGCAGGGCATTTACAGATGGAAAGTAATTCCTTCCTACACAGAAATCTATCATCAGATTTATAAAACACATGTAACTCCTTTAGGAATTTATGCGGCCCTAAATGACAGTCTTTCTGGTTCTCTGCTGGCACTCCCAGAAGCAAATTCACTATATAATGAAAAATTCCCATTATTCCCTCCACCCCTGTGTACTGCTGAATGCAAGCATTCTTTCAAGAGAAGCCACAAATTGTTATCACAAGCACATGAAGATTCCTACAGTTCTTTAGCTGTATAGGAAAATTTGTTAAATGCAACTTGTGTCTACTGAAACTCTCTACCTATCAGAACAGATAGCTACACAGGGCCCTGAGACCACAGTCCACTGTGGAAAGGCTTCCGACTGTGAGCTCAGCTGAGGAATTACCACCCTAAATATATCAGAAAATGAAATTGTGAGTGTAAACTATTCTATATTCCGAGACCTGATTTTACAACAACAAATCACAACAACTGACAACAGAGAATTCACTGTTCTAGCGCTTAGTCCAGAGCCTGGCCTGTTCAGTATCCAGAATCTGCAATCTTGAGAATGCTGGCAAAGGAAAACCGTTTGCTACATAATGACTGCTTGGCCTTAACCTGAATCATTGCCATTAGCTTTTGTGGACTCTGAAGGGCTTGGCAGCAAGACAAATTGGAGAAACTATCACATCAGGCCAGTTCCCTGGCCCGGGAAGCCTCTAAGTGGTTCATATCCGAGGTCAGCCTGCAGACCACCAGAGATGGTGATACACAGGAGGTGGTACCCAGGGGAGGTGGCACCCAGGGATGCTGGCAATGTCCCCTCATGGAAGAGCATTAGGTCAGACGCAGAAGGGCCTGAGAGGCCTGCTGAGATGCAAGTACTGAAATAACTACCCGCAGGAACATGAGGATTGTATAGTTTCAGAGCCAAGCCATTCACTGCTGTGTGTGGGAAAGCTGAAAGTAAGCAGTTAATGACTGGGTGGAATTCAGCGGAGTTCAAATGTAACTGTTGAGAACCACCTCGTGGCTCAGGGTCACCACACCTGAAAGGCAACGTTCAGAGCAGACACTGAATGATCTAAGAATCTGATGCCCCAGGGTATGTATTGTGGCGTCCCGCTACAAGCGCAGGGTTTTAAAGGGACTGCCTCTCCTGACAGCCAGGCATGTACTTAAACAAGTGGCTGAAATGCAGTCAGACATGAACCGTGTAAGATCTCTTTGCCAGTCCCTATTTCTTGATGATGATTGTAATGATAAAGAATGTCTCAGTATGAAAACCAATTTATATTCAGCTTGCTTCTTTGCATCAGAAATCACTCTAATAGCCCTCCCTGGACTGTAAGATTTTCTCCAGGCCTTTGGAAGCCATACTATAGACTGTAAATATCATTCTAGTTTCCCTCTCTGTTGGGTCTGTCAAACCTCTCTTTAATGAGGAAGAAGGTCTGCCATTTCTAAATGTACTAAATACTTCTGGAAAATGACAATCACTTGAACTAGAAGAGCCCTGCTGAACGGATGGCTTTCATTCCTTGAAATAAGAGAAGGCAGGACAGATGCAACTGCCCATGTGCATTGGGAGAGAAGCATCTTTTCTTACTGGGTGGCAGGACCTTGCAGATGAGTAGAAAGAAAACAATTACATCGGCCACAAAATTTTACAGATATCTACTTCCCTGAGACAGTTCTGTGTTCTGCATCTTGCTGCTATTCCTTCTTAAGCAATTTGCCATTTGGCATCGTTCAATGGCCAGGTGGCTCACACTTTACCTCTTACTGAAGAAAGACCAAAATTCACTTACCCTCCTTCAAAGGGATTGTCTCCTGGGATGATGTGAGTGCTGTCCTTGCCAATCAGGAACTTGATCCGATCATAGAACGAATGCAAGCTCTGCTGGGAGATGGGGGCTTGTGTCTCCTGGATGATATCCAGGGGGTCCGGGGAGCCCAGGCACAGCGCATTGATGTGGCACAGTGGCTGCAAGCAGCAGTCTGGGTCCATGCAATCCACCAGGCCATCTACAGAAGGATAAGTAAGATTTTAGAACAAACGTAACATGAATTGTTGCAGACTTCAGGGCACAAGAACACTTTATAATGCAGATATAAAGAAACGTGAACTGTAAACTTGCACAGAGAAAGAACTGTTACCTTAAAGCCCCCGTAAGGAACATCAAGTATGAATTAATATGTGTATATGCATGAAAACACACACATACACATGAGATCAGAAGCTAAAGAAACCATATTTGAGGTTGATTCTGGGACATGATTTTTCACATCTTGGTCATTGAGATAACTCTGGAGTCCCTAAAGGTTGTTTTTTTTTCTTTCTGTCTATATACCAACGACTTTTGTACACTGTTCCTGTTCCCTGTACAAATCACAGGCAACCTGCATCACACCAAAGCTAGCAGGGTCACTTTCAGCAGTTCTCAATAGTGGAGAAAGCCATGGTATCTATCAGGGCTACAGAGAGATCTATGCATGCAACCCACTAAAGATTCTGGCTAGATGGATGAGAAGGTAAAGATTTCGCTGGGAAGGTTCAGTCTCTTTTGGCCTTTATTGTATTTATTTCATGCAGACACAGAGTAACAGACAACCTAAAACTCTCAGGATATAAATCTTGTATTTTCAGCACCACTAAATTAATTATAACACCAATAATAGCAGTGGAGCCACATGAGAAAAGCTTACCAAGCATACTCTAGTAAAACTAGAGTTTGCATATCTGTCAAGTCATCAAATGCATAGATGCTACTACTTCCCCTCAACCCCACCATCACCATAGGAGTGTTCCCCAGTTCATTTTAAGATGCCATCGTTCATTGCAAACAGCTTAGTGAAAAGCAGTGACAGGAAAGGAAATACAAAAAAAGCTCAGAAGAGGTTTGATGAAGCATCACGTTTAGAAATAAAAGTTGTTAGCATGTAGTTGACATGGATCTTTAAACCAGACAAGGGAACTGGATGTTTTTGTTCTGGGGTAATGAGATATGGAGCCCTTCACTTCCAAGTCATCATTTCAAACAAGACAGCCTGATAGAGAATGAAAATTGTTACCATGTGATGGCTGTTCAAAGACCTATGTACAATGAGTGGTTGGTCTCAGTGTAGTTGCTGGGAGCTCTATATATCAGAGAAACCACCTTTACAGCTAGCATCCTACTGACAGTTTCAGCAGAGAGGCAAGAAATGAATGTGCTTGGAGAGCAAAGTTGTCCTGAGAGGTAGGCCTCTCCTGAAGTGGGATGAGATTTAGAGTTGTCAGGATAATGTATTTTCAATTTCAAAGAAACAGTAAATTAAGACAAGCCAGTTTGTCATTATTGCAGATTGGGAGCTTCGGTTTCATCCCAGTTATACCAGCATGAATTAGAAGCTCTTTTACTAATATTATTGGCATTACTTTGAATTTACTGTAATATAAATAGGATAAGAATCTGATCTGTTATTATTGCTGTAGCACTTAGGATGGCTTACATGTCACGCAGTAGGATTCTGTTGAGTTATACCTGTTGTGTTCTTGGAAGATTTTAGTGCCATAAAACATCACTTGCAACATCATTTCATGCGGTTACCCTCATGCAGAAAACTGAACAAAAAACCTGTTCAGTTTTCCCAGAGCTTCCAGTCCATGTGTGGGTCAAATGTGATGAATTTCTGCTCCATGCACACATTCACACACAAAAAAAATGAGTCATTTTCACAAGTGCTCTGCACCTGCCATTAATGATAATGGGAGCAGTGCTAGACTAGCAAAAGTGCTTTTGAAAATCCCATCCATTATCCTTACCTCTGTCTGTTCTGATATCTCTACATCTTTATAACTCCTCACAAAATTGCCACAAAAATTTATCAGCTCGGGCACAAAATCTACCCATCTGCCTTCTCTCTTGATGACTAGTGATAATGAAAAAGAACTAATTACATTTTATTTGCCCATTAAAAAAAGGACTTGCTGCAGATGATTCGGCCAGTAGGATTCTGGAAGGTCAGATCTCAGATGGAGACTGAGATACTGGCTACAGAACAAAGACCTGCATAAATGTAATATGCTTATCCATAGCTACCTACTAGAAAAAATAATAAATAAAATAAAAGAAAAAACAAACCAGCCCTGTTCCTGTAGCGATTACAGTTTTAAACAAGATAAAATGTTGTCATTTTCTCCCATACATTAATAATGTTTTCTACTGTAAAGACAGTGTAGTGAGAGGACAGCAAACGAGCTGTACCATACCTCTTCATTACCCTGTCTTCATATGTCACAAATGTGTTTTGGGACCTGAAGCTGCAAGACAGCAAGGAAATACTGTTTCTGCAGGAGACAGTAGGTAAATGTTTGAAGAACAGATGCACAGGACAGCGTTTTGTGCAGGTGGGAGTGCTGAGGCCTCATCTGCAGATCAGCTTTTCAGCTAATGTGTTTCAGGCTTGTGTGGAGTGAATCTGGGGGTAATTACACCAGAGAGGTTTGTCACTGACATCTTACAGCCATTTAGGTCCTCAAGAGCTGAAGTGGGGTTTAGCTACTCACCTCTCTCTAATATCAACAGCAGTTTCAGGGCAATGCATTTATTTAGCTTGGAAAATACAAGGTCCGTTTTTGTCTGAGACATGGAGAACAGCAAGAGCTAAGCTATGAACCAGATTATAAGTAGTGATGTGTCCATCTGAATATCATTTTCTTTGTTTGTTTTGTTTTGTTTCAATTGTGTGGAGCACAAGTGATCCAAGTGGTGCCCAACAGTGAATTGTAAGGAGATATAATAAAATAGTACACAGCTACATCCACAGGACTTCTCATGCCTCGAGACCTCTCACTGGCTCTGGCAGAAGAGTGAGGATGAAATGATGTTTGAAAGAAGCTCCCTCCTCCTTAAGAGCAAGCCATTCAGGGAGTTACACAGATTGAAACAAAATAAAATCTGAACAAAAAAAACCTCAGGCTTTAATGGTTCAGACAACAACAAAACGAATGTGGGAAGCCAGTACCAGCAGCAAAGGAAGATATATCAAGGTATGATCTCACAGAACAACATGAAGTCATGACACAAAACACCTCTGAAATTTCTAAAGCATAAAGGTGAATTTTTCTTAGAACTCACTGCAAAATTTTCAAAGAGAGGTAACAGAAGGAGGTGAACACGATATCAGTGACTTTTGCAGCCCAAATTTTGCCACAGCAAATCCACAGAGACCTATGATCTATGTGTGGATTCCTAACTCCGGTAGCTCCCAAAGCACAGATAGGCAGCACAGTAAGCTCTCAGTTATGCCCATGTTTATACAGCTTTGGGCTTTAGAAAGTGGGAGTTCCCTTATACTACATACAGCCATGACATGACTGTGGCACCTCAGACCAGAGAACAAAAGTGTTGCTGAATTGTCTCTGTGCAAGGTTGAAAGTCTTGTGTAGAGGGTTTCCAATAATTTATATGCTTTAAGGTCAAAGACGCTATGACGACCTCTTATATATACAGGCTATTCATTTTTCCCCCCCAAAACTGGATTAAAGCCTGTCTTTTAGAAAGATATCTCTTATTTCAAAGACATCTGATTACAGTGAGTCCACCACTTTCTCTGGTAAGCCATTCAAACGCTTAATTACTGCTAGGAAACTACACCTTATTTCAAGGTTGAATTTGTCTAACTCCCATGTCCTGCCACTGGAATTTGTTTTGCCTTTGTCTGCAAGGTTACCAATGTCTCCTTCTGCCCTGCATGGTCGGATGTCTTTGCTATGTGCAAGTCCCTCCACACAGAGCAACAAGCTATTCCAAACCCTTTCTCTGAACAGCTGAAGAAGACTAACATTCCCATTGTAAGGTTTGTTTTCCAGCTGCTAGATTTTTTTCTTTTTTTCTTCTTTTTGTATCCTTTAATCTCTTTCCAGTAATTTCACATGGTTTGTTATATGTGGGCACCAACACTGGACACAGAACTGTGGCAGCAATATTGTATACAGAGAGAGACCAGTTCCCTCCTTTTGTTTTTTTTTTTGAAGGTTCACAGTAGTCTTTTAGCAACAGCGTTGCACTGAGAACTCATGTTGAGACAATTATCTCCAGTGACCTCTAAATCCTGTTCTGAGTCATTGCTTTTCAAGAGTCTCCAAACCCATAAGTATAACATGCTTGCTTTGTTCCCAGGGGTATTATCTTGCATTTTGCTGCATTAAGACACATTTGGTTTGATTGAGACTGTGTAGTGACATGAGTCAGATCACTCTGTATCAAAGTGATCTGGGTACGCTATTTATCACCATATCAAGCTTTAGGTGACCCGAAGATTTTACCAGGAAAGATTTAAACTACACTCTAACACAATGATGAAAACGCTGGATAGGGTTGGATCCAGAAAGCAATTCCAAGGAGCCCCTCTAGAAACGGCTTCAACCATGGATGCCTTTCATTTAACAAATTAATTCAGAGATCTGTTATTGAACTAGATTTAAAGCCACCCCGTGTTCTTTGTTATTTCCATGTAGAATGAATTTTCACATCTTTGAGGTGTTATCAGTATCCTATATAGACACAGTTGCCCTTAATACCCAGGCTGGCAGTCCTGACAAAAATAAAACTCTTTAGACGGACCTCCTTTGTGCAAAGCCATGAAATACTTTTTGCAATCTCAGAGTTACCATGGGGTGAATCAAATCCCTGTCTCTGTGAAAAGGGAGCCACTGGCAAGATATTGCCACATCTGGTAAGTAATATGATTAATGGTTTGCATCTTTAACTAAAAATCATGTAGTCATGGCCTAAATTAGACTGGATGGGACCTCTGGAGGTCATCTTGAGAGGCCTGTCTCATTCCCTTCAGAGAGGGACTGATATGAAGAAGAATCAACAGGACTCTGCAAAACAAGTTCCTTTTCTGTTATTTAGGACAAGAATCTCCAATTTATTCAGCTAACTTTATTTTATTTTAAACCCAACTGAGTCCCCTTTGATCAGATAATCTGTCCTCTGTCTACCACTAGACTGAGAATTTTGCTTTGGGATTACAGCATCTAGCTCACATCTAATTTTAAAGATCTCAAATCCACCAATCCCATTATTGAGCTCTTCCAAACACTAACTCAGTCTGTAAACTCTTTAGGAGCAGACACAGTCTTTTTATTTTATGCTCACAAAACATCCATTCCAGTCCCAAAGTGCTCTGAAGAGCCAGTGCAACCCACTGAAATACCAACAGTTGTTAAAGATCTGTATCTATAATGCGTTTTCAGCCTGTTCTCCCTGCAAGTGTTATTCCATGGAAGAGACCAAACTCTGAAGTTATCTGTGCCTTCTCGGAGCAGGACCTTGGCCTAAGGAGCATGACAGTTGCTCAATACCAGCTATCAAGCAAGGGAACGGAAGGCTTCTTCCAGGTTTCTTACTGGTGTTGCAGACAGCCATCTCACCTTGCGTCCTCAGCCACCTCCTTTTCTCATCTTTCCCTTATTGCCTTTTTGCCCTGTATCCTTATGAGCAAGGGTGCAGATACAGAGGGATGTATTCTGCTGGCCTCTTTCAATTCATAGAATCATATAGAATCATAGAATGGCCTGGGTTGAAAAGGACCTTAGAGATCATCTAGCTTCAACCCCCCGGATGAAACTAACCTGGCCTACCACTGGCACGTAGCTCAAATCGATTTCTCTCTGACTGCAGAAAGGGTCGGGGTTTGGGTTGCAAAGTAGAAAGTTTTTCTCAGTCATTGCTCTCCTGACTTTAACCACTCTGACTGTAGCAACTGGGACAGCTGAGTTAGATCATGACAGCGGATCTGAATGCTGGCCTTATTCAGAAAGAGTTTCACAAGATACTCAGTGTCATAACTGTCTTCCATAAATACTCACTTGGATGCCAAACTTAAGATGACCTAAAATTACTTGGCTTTCAGACATCGCTTGTGACCCATCACTTTCTGAAAATCATGCCCTTTATGATGTTTCAAGAGCATGCAAAAATAAAATAAAATAAAATAAAATAAAATAAAATAAAATAAAATAATAAAATAATAAAATAATAAAATACAGCCACCCAAAACAACTAGACAATTTTGAAAATCTGGAGCTGCTGGGGTTAGTGTGGAGGACTCATGCCTGTCTCTTACTCTGCCCATGGGAGCTTCAGGTGGGCTGGAAGATCACTATCTCATGCTCGCTGATATTCGCCACGCAAGGTGTTGATGGATCCAAGCCAAACATAATATTCTTCTCAAAACAAAACAAAACAAAACACCACAAAACACCAACAAATAAACTGAAGCTGTCCCAGGTGTGTTATGATAGAAACAAGGTTTGTATGGTAAGCACCACATCTCCCAGGTGGCTGGCTACATGGGACATGCTCCTTCCCTCCCAAGCACGCAGGAAGGGCAGGCAGGTAAGTAGCTAAAGGGGTTTTGTGACCGTCCTCCTTGCACGTAAGCCTTCACATCCAGACTCCCCGGCTNCTTCAACCCCCCGGATGAAACTAACCTGGCCTACCACTGGCACGTAGCTCAAATCGATTTCTCTCTGACTGCAGAAAGGGTCGGGGTTTGGGTTGCAAAGTAGAAAGTTTTTCTCAGTCATTGCTCTCCTGACTTTAACCACTCTGACTGTAGCAACTGGGACAGCTGAGTTAGATCATGACAGCGGATCTGAATGCTGGCCTTATTCAGAAAGAGTTTCACAAGATACTCGGTGTCATAACTGTCTTCCATAAATACTCACTTGGATGCCAAACTTAAGATGACCTAAAATTACTTGGCTTTCAGACATCGCTTGTGACCCATCACTTTCTGAAAATCATGCCCTTTATGATGTTTCAAGAGCATGCAAAAATAAAATAAAATAAAATAAAATAAAATAAAATAAAATAAAATAATAAAATAATAAAATAATAAAATACAGCCACCCAAAACAACTAGACAATTTTGAAAATCTGGAGCTGCTGGGGTTAGTGTGGAGGACTCATGCCTGTCTCTTACTCTGCCCATGGGAGCTTCAGGTGGGCTGGAAGATCACTATCTCATGCTCGCTGATATTCGCCACGCAAGGTGTTGATGGATCCAAGCCAAACATAATATTCTTCTCAAAACAAAACAAAACAAAACACCACAAAACACCAACAAATAAACTGAAGCTGTCCCAGGTGTGTTATGATAGAAACAAGGTTTGTATGGTAAGCACCACATCTCCCAGGTGGCTGGCTACATGGGACATGCTCCTTCCCTCCCAAGCACGCAGGAAGGGCAGGCAGGTAAGTAGCTAAAGGGGTTTTGTGACCGTCCTCCTTGCACGTAAGCCTTCACATCCAGACTCCCCGGCTTCCTTGAAAGCCTGCTTTGCTAGCAATGGATTAAGAACCTAAGGCACAAAACCAGCCATTAACTGATATGAAAAAGAGTGTGCCTGTTGAGCACCACTGCTCATTAGTAGAGGCAGATCTTTTGGCTTACTTCCGAACTATGATGAAATGAGTGTGACGTATCACCTCCCCAGAACAAAAACTAATTGTCATATTCACAGCCACTACTAGCCTGCAAAATAATTACTCTCCAGCAGCAATGGGGCTACTACCCCTGCATTCCTTGGGTTGCTGCTGCACTTGCTGGCTGCAAAGTGCTCACAAGTCCCACAGGAGCCTCATTTCTCTTTCAAGCCTTATGCAGTCTGGCTTCCAAGTCCCTCAACCACCACCACACAGTGCCAACAAGGTGTCCAGGAGTGGGGTTTTACACAGAAGCAAAGGAATGGTTTTGAGAGACTGCTTTTGCAGTAAACAAGATCAGCTGAGAGCTAATAAAATTTCAAATTAGCTGTGACTTTTCATGGCCCCACAATTGTGTTGGCTGATTTAATGGGCAGCGTCTTAGCTCGCTGAGATTGAATAATGGAGCATTTCTACAGAGTTATGGATGCTGCAACAAAAATCCGTCATGCTAACATCAACAACAGAATGCAAATAGCCTTCAGCCAGGAGTGTTATTATGTGTTTAAGCAGACTCTGACAGGTGCTGCATGTCAAGTGTCGGGATGGAACAGGCAGGCCACAGGTAGGGACGGATCTGTTTGTACATGGAGAGCATTCTGTGGACCGTGACGCTCATCAGGAGCCATGAACACACAGGCACTCAGGAGGAGGTGAGCCGAAGGAGCCTTACTATGGCAAATCTGGGAGGGCATACATGACAAACTCAAGGATCTCTCCTGCTGAAGAGGATGAGATTTTTTTGCCACTGACTGCAGTGAAGAACCTCTGTGAGAAGCTGTACAAGGCAAAGTAAAACTAGAAAGAAAATAACAATAAAAATACATTGTCTTTCAGAAGTATTTTCATTGCCAATAAAGGCATAAAATGCACTGACTATATGCATAATTGCAGCTCTCACCTCATCCAGTTCTTTTCTCTCACTCTCCTTTCTGCACCATTCACCATTATCTACATTATTACCTTTCATGGGGACACTGTCTGTCTTGTCCTGTGATGGTTTTGGATGTATTAATGGAAGAGTTTGGATGGGGAGGGTTTAAAATGAGGACACTCAGCTGTATTACTAACATAATGATGATGATCAGAGGGCTGGAACACCTCTCCTATGAAGAAAGGTTGAGGGAACTGGGCTTGTTTAGCTTGGAGAAGAGAAGGCTCNGACACTCAGATGTATTACTAACATAATGTGTTATTCTTACCCTTGAGCAAATTAGATTTTGCCCTTCCAGCTCCAGTCTAAACTCTGGCAAAATAGAGACTAAAGGAATGGCTCAGTACTTCTGCACAAAATACAAGTTATTGTTCATGTGAATGCTTGGGTTGATGAAGGTTTGCAGGAGTAATGATGTTCTGCCCTGAGCTGAGGACCGGCACTTAATTTACTTCCACTGGATCTGGGGAATAAATAGGTTTTCTTCTGGGGCTTTGCAGAGAACAATTTTACCTATTCAACAAAAGGGCTGTAGCTTTTGGACACTGTAAGGAATCAAAGGGAGACAAAATACAAATGTAAGGAACAAGAACACTGTCACTGTCAGCACCCTGTGATCATGTTAGATATTAATGTTCTCTTAGCTCTTTCTATCCCGCCTACTCTGTTTTGACTTTGCCTGAATAAGGTTCTCTCTGGTTGAATCCTAGCAAAATTAGATTGCTGGCTCTCTGGGAAAGGAATTGTCCTCACTTCTTCCTCTAAGTGCTCAGCACATGTTTGCAGGTTCAAAATAATATAGCCATATGTAATAGTAATCACATATTTGTATTACAGCACTCCTTGGGCTCTAGTGCAGAAGCAGAGCCCTGCAGTGCTAGGCACTACAGAAATACACTGCAGAAAGTCCATCCTAATCCAGGGCTACATTCTTGTTTAACAAAACATCTGAAAAAAAAAACAGAAGGGAATGGAGTAGAAGGAGGAAATGACTGAAAGCACATGATAATCACCACTAGCTGGCCATAAACCAGAACTATTATAACGTGTTTAGAATCTACAAGTTCACAGCATCCCCCAGATCATCATTTCTCTGGAGAATACTGTTGATGCAGCTGGCTTCATGCGATTCTTCCTTTCTCTTTTAGCAAAGGGACTTACCCATTGCACTACCAGCAAAGCAACACAGAAACCAGGCAATCTACGTTTGGAGTGAAATTCATGAAGGTGAGCAAGGCATGTGAGAGCCCTTCCAAGCAGAGGAGACTGGCACTCGGACAGGGCAGAAAGTGTTGGTTGTTTAACCTGATCAATGGCCAAGCAATATTGTACCTGAAGCTGCCTCCTCTAGGAGCCAAAGCACTTCTCAAAAACGATTCCTCTGAGAAAAAGGGACTCAGAGCTTAAAAAAAAACTTTTGTGGGAGTGATGGGTTCACACCCTCAGCAGATGAGATATCCTTGTCACTGAGGTCTCTCACATTTCTGGAAAGTGCCGTAAGTGTTAAGCTAATGTTGGAAAGTTCATCCTAGCAGATTCTGTTGGCTGAATCCAAGGCAATTCAAGAAATCACATGAGCACACCTTGGCAAGTGGCCTCAGATAACTCAGACACAGGCATGTTTCTCAAGTCCTCCTCAAAAGGAAAGTAGCCACGCACTCTGTGCACCCATGACAGTATGTGACTGGGCACACTCAAGGGCAAAACTTTAGGTTTCTAAGGGGACTTTCTGCCCCAAAGGGGAGGCAAGAGTTTGCCTAAAGAGCTAAAGCAGGTCTGGCAGAGATTTCCTGAATTTCTTTCTGAATAGGTGCCCAGACTCTGCTTAAGCATCGTTTCATTGCAGAAAGGCCTTGTGAAAGGTGTGCCCGGGCCTGTCTTTTCTGATGATGGTTCATGTCACCTCTTGTTACATCTTATATACCAGCAGTGCCTCCTTCCCATCAGCAACTTTCCTCACCTCAGCAGACAATGATACATTTCTTTCGACAGCGGAGCCATTTTCATTGTTTCTTTCTGAATCTATCAATCAAAGGAATGTCATTAAGGACTAGTCAAAAGCACTAGGAACTCTCCCAAGCTGCCAAGACAACCCCCAGCCATTGCTAGACCCTCACTTCACAACACATCACCCTCAGTAATGGCACAGCCACCTCCTGCTTCCTGATGCTGTTGTGCACAGGCTCACACTGCACTCCTGACAGCCCCAGTGCTAACAACCGGCAGCAGGTGATACACAGGTGTCACCCTCCAACGGAGAATCAGCAAACTGCTGAAACCTGAAAATGTGAACCGGTCGTTTTGTTCTCTTACTTGAGGAAAGGTTGATTAACAGTCATCATAAAACAGAGGAAGAGAAGCCGGGTGGTTTATAACAAATTATACCAGCTCACCAATCTTTTCAGGTACAGCAGGCTTTCTCATCTTTCTAGAAGTGCTTTGTGGTTCCTCCAAGATGACCCTGTTGTTTGACTGGATCTATCTGTGATGGTAAATGCTAATTTATGATGGCTGTTTTCCCAGGTGTGTTCAGATCTCAACACTTCCCTTCGTAAATGTAGCTAGCACATTAATGCATCATTTTTTATGGTTTCAAGGAAGCAGACAGCTCCCATACCGTGCCCAGGAGACGATCTTCTTGTGCTATAAAAGCCTTGCAGACATGAAGTAAAGGTTCGTAGCAGTGTGCAAAAAGAAAAAAATCTGAAAGCACCCCATCACCTTGTCTGCAGCTCACGCATTTGCAAAGATTAGGTTTGCATTCTGGGGTTCTCTTGGATTCTTTACAATTCCCTTTACAACCCTGTCGCTGCCTTCAGGTGTAACCCTAATACTGGCAAAGAGCAATGCAGGCTCCTGCCAGCTCTCTAACACATTATTTGGCATGTGGTAGACAGATGGTGGACACATGGGTGTTAAGAAGGCCAGTGTGCACTGCCAAAATTTTTCTTGCCAAAAACTTTGAAATACTGCCATCCCAAAGCATTATTCAACTCTCCACCTTCCTACAAGCACTATCTGATCCTTGAATGGGGCAAGCAAGACACGAAGCATTACGCTGGGGAGCTGCACTGATGGACTGTGGTGCAGCATTGAGGCATATCAAAGAACCCATTCCTGGTAATTCAAGTGTGGCTATGTCAGAGTTACATCGTCCCTGAAATGAGAGGAGGTTTCTAGTGGCAGCAATAACTAATACTCAAGGCAGCAAGGAAAGGCAAAAATCCCACATGCAGTGTCTTGGTTGCTGTGACCTGCTCACTGCTCCAGGGTTTGAAGCAACTGTTAGCTGCCTGTTCTGGCACAAGAGGATGGAGGTAAGGAAAGCATAAGAGTTGTTCCACCTTTGAGCTCTTAGGTACCATCTGGTGGAGCACAGAACTGAACTTGCTAAGGCAAAGCAGAGCCACGTGTACATTGGAACGCTGCATTTGTGCTCAGCTGAATGCGTTGCATGTAGCTGTTATGAATAAGACATGAACTGAGGAGCAGCTTTGCTATTACAGTTCTTGCAGAAGAAAGCAGGTGGTTTCTTTTCTTCACTTTTGAAGGAAGACCATTGAGCAGGTGGCATATAAGAAAAACAGAGTTGCTATAGTTCTATGCAATATACTTCTATATAATGGTACGCAACATAGCTTAGGACAAGGCAGCATTATTTTAATGGGAACATTATCTATCTATCTATCTATCTGACTATCTATCTATCTATCTAATCTATCTAAGCTGTCTTGCAGTAATCACTAACACAAGTCTTTGGTACTGTTTAAGTTGGGAAGAGGAAGCAGAGATAACTGGCAACTGAACATCAACCTGTTACTGATAGGAGGGGCTAGGTAACATTGGAAACATTTATATTCCTGACATTTTTTATCTGAGAAGGATTCTTGCCTCTCAAGAGTTGATTCACTTTGACTGGGCAGAGTTCAGTGGCTGTTTAACAACTGGAATTGTTTAAAGCCGGAAAGGAAGGATGCAGTCTGCTCCACTTCGCGGAGAACCATCAGGCTTTACCCTTTCTTGAAGACTTGGCTACTCTGGAAAACCCCCAAACAATAATAAAAGCCCTCAAATGAAGTTACCGTGTTGATAAGATGGACATTTTAGACCAAAAGAGCAATTTAATTTAATATCTGTAATTCTCCCATGGTTTCAGGACAGTGGGGTGTATCCAGACAACAAAATGGCGAATTGGGCAATTCTCTGACTCTGAAAATGGAGGGAGTCACACAGATGATTTCTCTGGAACAGAGATGGTTAACATAGCTTTTCTGCCCACTAGCATATCTATGAGTTTGTGAGCAATATCCTCTCCTCTTCCCCTCCATTTTTCCTATATATTTCTGCTCCTGATGGAGGAGTCTACGAGTGCAATGGAGCCCATATTTAGCCTATGGAATACCAGCCTGTTCTCAACACTTAGTCAAATGCCATTAGCTCCACTTCTAGGACTTGTCACAGAAGATAATTTCCTTGGCCTTTTAAACCTTCAAACTTTTCACTCTTCAAGTACATGACAGGGCACTCTGCGTCCCTGGGGGGAGACAGACTCCCTGCAGGTAGTGAGTGTTTGCAGCCATGAATTACAGAGGTTATTTTCTGCCAAAGAGAGGCAAGAAGCACTTTTCTGGGCCCATCTCAAGGAAACATCTCCCATTTGTTGTAATATAGGCAGTGGCCTCTTAGGTCAAATGTTCAAAATCCTAGCCTTTTACCCAGATTGTTAAAGCTCTGTCACTGCACTGTTTTCCCTTGACTGATACTGGATGATTGCCTGCTCTCAGTTACTTGCTACAACTCCTTTCAAGTTGATGGACTTTGTGTTTAGAAGTGTAAATAAAGTAGACCTGGGTGTGAAACCTAAGTGTCAGCTTTGACAAATGACACTTGTGTGTGGAGAGGGGACTGCACTCTGAGACACCTTTTTTTTCTAACCTGAACAGAGATTACATTTCATCGAGTTTCTCTCTGAGTGACTTCTGCTTTGCTCGTTATTGTTTATCTGAACAGCCTCCAGATTTAAGAGGCCAACACGCCCTGTAATTTGGTACCCATCTCCCTTAGGGTATGATTAGGCTGGGATGTGATGAAAAAGATTCTGACTTCAGCTCCCTTTATCCCCAGGCATTTCCTGCTGCAGGGATCGTGATTAGCAGACACACGATACCACAGCATGGGGACCAGCTTCCGATGAGCTCGGGCAGAATGAAATGTTGCATGAACAGCCCCACATTGTACTGCAAAACCACTGTGCTCTTCACAGTGTCTCACCCTTGATAGACTCTGTTTTGAGCAGAAAATGACTCAAAGAGCAGTGTTCTTCAACCAAAAGTAGGCACCTACAAGGTAATATCTGAAACAGCTCAGAGAGATGATGCCATAAACCTGTATCTCTCCACCGGTGGTATGCATGGTCACCAGCTCAGAAGTCTGTCTTCTAAAGCTGCATGAAACGACTCCCATCAACACTGCCCACATTCATGTACATATGAAGACAAGTTGAGCAATGGCCCTGAAACCCTTAATGGTGAACAGTCACATAAACCACCCTGCTCTAGCCCAGAGCAAGCATCGCTCAAGAAAATGTGATAGGACCCCAAAAGAAGGAAAAGCCTTTCTTGTGTGCTTATACACTCACTGCCTGTTCTTTCAAGAAGCTGCTCAGCCTGCCTCTTTGCAATGCTCTGGAAAGCACTGCGGTTTTGCAAGGTGTAATCTCTTTGGTGACAAAGTGTTTGCATTGCATATAGACTCGATTCTGCTTCCTAAACACAGGTGCCTACTGTCATTTGAGTTGCCTTTGCATAGCTGAGAAACCCAAAGGCATGAAACATATATATATGTTCTACAGGAGATCCAGACTATTGGGAACGGGAAGCTAGAGGCCAGCTGAGGTACTCCAGAATGCCTCTGATGGTGCTGGACAAGAGGCAGTAGACATTAAGTTGGAACATGAGAAATTCTGATTAGATATTAGGAGAAAAAATGTTTACTGTGAAGATGGTCATATACTGGGGCAGGTTGCCCAAAGAAGTGGAATCTCCATCCTTGGAGGTGCTCAAGAATTGACTGGATACAGCCCTGAGCAATTACACCTGCTCTGAGCAGGGGCGTGATCTAGATGATTACTGGAGATCCCTTGCAACCTAAATTACTCTATGTTCTGCAAATGTCTCCAGCCGTCTTGCTATAGAGATCAGTATAGCAACTAGGACACAGATCCAGAATCAGCCTTTCTTCACCACTCCAGGTAGACATATTCAAATCCCCATGCTAAACAAGGAACTCGGGCTTCAGAGCAGAAGTTCCTCACCACTGCTGATGCCCCTGTGTCTCAGGAGTTTAAATTCTAGATTTCAGCCCACAAATACACCACAAATGATCCACAAAAATCTATAAAAATCAGGTCAAGAAAGTAAATGTATACCTTTTCCACTCTGCAGCTGACAAGAGTCCTTAGCAGTAATGTAGCAAAATCAAAGGAATAACATAACATATGACATGGATTATCTGTAAACTGTAATGCACACCATGTCCATGTCCACATAGATCTTTTTAGTGTACCAAGAGTAAAGTCAACACTCATTTGTGGGCTCCGACATGTGAATGAGCTGTCACAAGGCAATATGTTACAACTGATCAGTTGCTCTGCTCTAGTTATGTACACCACTGTTCCACACAAGCTCACCAAATGCAAGTGAGCAGCTGATGTGCACTAACTCGTAAACATGTCGATGCCTTTCGTCTCTCCTGTCTACATCTGCTGTCCTGCAGGCTAGTGAGGCCTCAAAACACTTGTTTCAAGGTGAGGGTAGCCCAATTACAAGGTTAGCACCTTGAACCAGGAGATATGAGGAGATGGTGTTTCACCAACCTGCTCAGAGTCTGGTCATGCTCTTTTTGATATTATACAGATGTGGTCTAGCTTGTCTGTTAGGCTGGATTACTCTGTATTTCCCCCCTCTCTTTCTCAAAAAATGACAGGGTTTTTGTTGGTTATTTTTTTTCAGGGAAAGTGGGTTTATCCTTGGCTCTATTTACCATAATTTTACACATCTGATGTGGTGAACTTCACTGTTGCCTTGAGTCAGCTGTAAGTAGGAAAGAGGAGTACAGTGATATTCAGTTTCACGTGAGGCAAGAAGAGACTTTAGTTTCACAGTGCGTATTTTTTGTATGGTTCCTCAATTTTTTCCATCTTTTCTAAAGGCATATTTTGGTCCATTTGCCATGCCAGATGTGCAGAAGTATTTTAAATATTCAGTCAGAATCCCAGTTGCTGTGAAGCAGATAATCACAGTCTTGGCTTGTCTATTTTTATTTTTATTTTTAACTGTACTGTTCTTGTGAATATGATAAAACAGAAACTTGCAAAATATAGTCTCCACTTCACAGTCTGGGTCCTGGCCCAGACTTGTGGTTTACAAAGCCTTTTGCTGAGTGACAACAAAACAAATTATGCAGTCTCCCTTATGCCTTAAATTTAATATCTCATCTCCTGCCCTCTAATTCAAACCTTCACACTGCACCAGGGTTTCCTTTGTAATGAGATAACTCTGAATATTAAGTTTGCAGTATGCAGGGCTATTATTCACATGCCTGACATCATTACATATGGAACTGTAATCAATAAAACATGGTGTGAGAGGGATCGGATGGCTTGTGGGCATGGGGATCAGTCACTGAAGCCTCTAAGTTACTGCAAAACATCCATCCCAAGTCAGCAGTGACCTACCAAGGAGCCTCGATGAAAACCTCAGGCAGCGAGGCCGAAGTTCGAACAGTCAGGGACGTTCGCTGTCTGGGGTGGTCCCATCGTGTCACTGCTGAGCCACACGGCTGGGGCGGAGTGATGGGACGAGCTCATAGCCTCTGCCTGCTGTCTGCTATATGGACTTGATTTAAGGATAAATAAACCTCCCTCTTCAGGCCTGGCACCCTAAGTCCAAATCCATTTCATCTGAATTCAAACCCACTCTGGCTGAGTCAGCCCGGCAGACTTCACTGTCTGTTCTCCAAACAACAATCTGCCCTGCAGAACCAAGCCCAGCTGACTGCTCACTCTGCAAGGCTTACAGGCTCTGCGAAGACCCACGTACCACACGTGCTCATGTCCTACCTCCATCGTTGTCTTTGCCATCGCCGCACGCCGTCTCCATGGACGTATCGCAGCCCGGTCCTCTCCAGCCCAGCTGGCAGACACAGTGCCAGCCGTTCACATCCAGAGTGCATCTGCCGTTGCCATTGCACAAACCAGGGCATCCCTCTGCAAGGCAAACAGCCACACGGTCAAATGCACTGCAAAGACAAAGCAACACAGCCTGGAAAAGGGCTACTTAAACAGCTGTTTCCCTTTGCTTTCAATTTATTTCTCTGCTCCCACTTGATGTCTTCCCACCTGGAGCAAACTGTCCTGGTTTGGTACCAGAACGGTGGTGGCCACCCAGCGGACTGCTGTTGTGAAACCCACCCTGCCGTCTGAGTCTCTCAAAGCCTTTGTTTTGTACAACAAAGAGCTGGGGTTACCTAAACTACGTGTGGGGTGGTTAATGTTCCTAACAGCCTGCGGGATAAAGCAGCTTTCAACAATACTGACATCTCAGACTGGTAAGCAGGCAAAGCTGGCTGGAAAGGGAAGGCACCTTCTATGTTAGAAAATGTTTGGAGAACACATCATTTCTGTACTGTAGTCATTTTGGGTGGGATTCATCTGATCTGGTTACAACCGACCTACAACAGAGATACCTTCCACTCTCTGTAGTCAGCAGAGGAACAGCCTCTCCCGGGGCAGAAGTCCCCTCGTGTAGGTTGATGCCCGCACCGAGGAGCTGAGGGATGCTCTGCAAACGCCTATTTCTCTCCGCTGACTAAAAGAGACCCCAGCAGAGGCAGATGTTTCTATTACAGGTGATTAAACTTAGGGGAGATGAACCCCACGCTTCCTGTCTGCTCACTAGGGTTTGATTTTCTCATCGGATGACCCCCTGCTGAGTTTTCCGTCTTTTTTTTCAACAAAATAGCAGAGCAATTTCCCCAGTAAGCAGCAGTGTGAGGGAGGCTGCTTAGCTCATGCATTTCTGGGGGCTTTTTACCTGCAGAGCTCAAAAATCTTTTCCAAGAAGCAGTCAGAAATGTTAGCTGCATTTTACCGATTAGGAAACTGAAGTACAAGGACTGAAGTGACTGCCAAGGTCACCCAGCAGGACTGATTAAACCAGGAACACAACTGAGTCTTCCTAAGCCCCGTCCTAAGGCCCTCTCTATTTATACATGTGTGGTGAAATCCCTTCACGTTGTCTGAGTTTCCTCAGGCCCTCAACTTCGCGAGGCAGGCTTGTTTGTGGAACTGCCCAAACGACGCAGATTTATCCTGTCCTAAAGGGTTACAGCAGGATGGTGAAGAGCACTGAAAGGTGCGCGTCGTTGCAATGTCTGGTTGACCACGTCTTTCATGAGAGGCTGCCCGAGGAAGTGCTGAGGCAGCAGAGCACACCACACTGCCATTATCATGCTCTGGGGAAATGTAGCGTGGAAACACCTTTTCACTAAGGAAATGTTTCACTGTGAACTTAACATCTCTGCTAGGATTGTTTTTCTAGCAGCTTACAGATGGACAGGGACCAAATGGAATAAGGAACAAAGGTGGGAAGGAAAAGTCTTTTAAAAAGACCTTAAATTTTGCATTTACAAACATATTTATAGTATTTCAGTCTTTTAAAATGTGTACTGTATGTGTGTGGGGAGGGGGCATACAACATGTGTATGTGTGAGCACACGTGTGTGTGTATACTTTAGTATTTATACATTATATTAGTATTTATACACTACAGATGAGCATTTTATAGGCCAGGCTATGTGAAATTCTCCGTTTTAATATCCTGCCTTCAGTTACTTACAACAGTGCCAAACTTTTAAGCATTTAATCATTTTTTTTTTCCAATGCTAGAACTAATTTATTTGTTTGTTCCCTTTACTTACTTTCAGTACAACCTGAACGCATTCAACCGTTTTGGAGAATAATAATAATAAGTACACTACTTTTTAAAATAACCTGTTAAAATTACTTCGTTAGGTAGGTAATCACAGTTTGGAGCAGATAAATTCCATTTGGCTGGGGTGATCTTGACAGTAGGAATATGACTTTATTTCCCTATTTCTAAATCTGCCTAAATTTGTCTAGACAGAAAGTCTCTGTAGAATAAGAAATCACTTTACATGTATTCTGCATGGCTTCCGTAGAACTTAGTTGGCAGCTCAATCCTGCGATGACACTGTTGCATCATCATTGAGCACACCATGTTTTAATTGCTCTAGTGCATCAGTTGGACTCTTCATAGCCCATCCTAAAAAAATCTTTTCTATCCCGCTGCTGCAGAGGCTGAGCAGGACATTCCTTGCAAAGGTGCAGTGGTGTTGACCTGGACAGGAGTGCAGTGAGAATCAAAAAGAGTTGGGTGATGAGAAATTGAAGAAACCACTACAGAAGCATGAGAGAAGAAGGGTTGGATGCCACCAGATTTTTAACCCAACAAGTAGTGTTTAGTTTCTGGAGTAGACTCTTCTTTTCTGCAATGGGAAGAAGATGGGTTTTAGAAATTTTTGATACAATTTTTGATACAAAAGACTCCTTTGGTTCAGTTTCAAGCCATGCAGGAACAGGTCCAAATCCTGGAAACAAATCCAAACCCTGGAAACAGTTGAAGTTAGGGCTATGATGAAAATTCGGAGGGAAAAGATGGATTCCTTTTTTTTTTCTTTTAAATATACTTTGCATTTCTTAACCTTTGGAAGAAAGATCTCAAAAGCAAAGGTCTAACATTATTAGACAGAAAAGATACTGTACTGACTGATCACTTGCTTTGAGACTGAAAAAAAGCAAATGATCTTGAAATATCTCATGTGACAAGTGTCCAGCAGGTATAGGTAAAAAATAATATAAGAGTACAAATGAGGAGCTAATATGGAACTACTGAATGTGTTTTACTTTCCCAAACTTAGGAAGGGTGGAATTTGGAGTGGCAGAAAATGGCTGATATAATTAGGATGGAAGCACCTTCTGCATCTGAGGAAACAAGAAGAGCTTGATTTGTCTACTCTAGCACAGTAAAGGCTGAAAAGACTATAACTGTTTTTCACAAATTTATGAAATAGATAAATAGTGAGAAGGAAAACAGCTATTTAAGCTAAAGAGAATAATGCTGGCATAAGAACAAATGGACATAAACCAAGTATGAATAAAGTCTGGCTGGAAATTAGAAAGAAAAAAAAAAGTGTATTTGTCAGATCAAAGGAAAAAAGTTTTGGAATAGCCTCCCAGTAGGATGATTAAGGTGAAGAAGCCTCACTGATATATCCATAGAGCTTGGTAAAATTATATAAAATTTCACACAATGTGGTTGCCCTTGACAGCTGAAGGCTGGACTCTAACTGAGAAGACTCCTTTCAGTCCTATGTTCTTGAATTTTGTGTGCAATTCATTATCTGTATGAAATGGGTTTTGGACTATCTGAACGGACTTTCATGATTTCCTCGGAATCTTCTTGAATTGGACCCAGAGAAATTAAGTCAAACACCTCAGAAGGCAGACAGAAGGAAAACACCATTCAGGAGAGGTAAGAAAGAGGACAGTGAGTATCTCATAAGATTATGTCTTCCCAAAGTGTCTACTCCTCTTCCTTGACTATTAAAGGAATCAAGGGTGACTAGCTGAGTGAGAAGCATCTACGTTGTAGATACCTACAGTGGGATGACTCCCTCTGTAATGTCACAACCCATTGTCTTGCCATCTTTCAAGTCTAGAAAGCAAATTTACTTCTTCCCACCAAGAAGAGAGACACCTCCAGTTCCTAATGAGATAAATCTCTTCCAAGGAGTCAGAGAGAACTATTTCCTAATGAAATAACCTCTTCTTCACAGATCCATGAACACAAAAATTTTCAGATATTAACTGTTACATTACAAAGTACAGCAAAGTATCAGTGCTGTGAGGACTAAATTGTGCATCTCCCATGATGTGGTTTGGTAGGAGAACAGTTTTCCTAAGTAATGACAAAGGAAATCATTACTAGAAAACAACCCAATTTAACAGTGCTGTCAAAGGACTCATAGCTTCAGCAAGTTAGAATATAACATGGACATACAGGTCAACATATCTAGCAGAATGGACCTATAAATATTACTATTTCTAAACTGGTTCACTGCATACAGACTTGACCATCACTAACACAATGGAGCTAGGAACATACAATATTCTACATTCCACAAACAGTGCTCTTTAAAGCATTTGAAGAAAAGGTGATACAAATAAAGTTTATTCCTTCCTTTCACCCATGCTGGGGAATAAAGGAAAAAAAAAGATCACCTTGTCTCCAAAGTGCTTCTGAATATCAACACAGCAGGGTGGCTCAGTCTTCCCAGATATAATACCACCATAATCTTGCAGCCCTGATTTCTCATAGCTAGAGTCACTAATGATCCACTATTCCTGTTTATGCTTGTTAACTGTATTTGGATGACTAAGAGAATTAAATACATGAGTAGGGCTTTCTGAGGGGGAAAAAGCCCTTTATGTGAGTTTCTAACTGAAGCACATGCAAGTGCTGCTGATACTGTGAGATGTTCGTGAAGATGTCAGGTGTGCCATGCAAGCGAGAATATGGAGCTGGGAAACATTACAAAAAGTGGACTGATTTTGAACTGGACAAGGAAAGAGTATCAGAGTCAAAGGAGACAGTCACCAGTAAAACAGTCTGCTCTTAATGATCTGTACAGTTAAGACCTTCTCTAATTAGTACAATTAAAAACAATGTTGAATGGCAATTTTCTTCAAGTTAAGACTCATTACCACTTGAAATTGGACTTAAAAGATAAGGCTTTCCTACTTCTGATCTTAAAATATTGATAGAGGATAAATATGTTTCTTTTGTTGTTGTTGTTGTTCCTCCACCAGCAGTAAGAAAGCACTAATAGATGCTCTAGCAAGTCCCAATAGACAGTGGATGAGCTCTGAAATGAGTAGGACATGGCTGAATGCAACATGTGAGGATGCAAACAGCTGTAGCTTGAGAGAACAATAATCAATAAGAGACCTGCAGAAGTTCTGTAGGACTGAAAGGGAGGAGCAAGGTATCAACTGATCCCTGTAGATTATGAGAACCCAGCAAAGTGTCCTGAAAAACACTCAACTCCTAAACTGCCACCACAACATTTTGGGATGGCGGGTATCAAGAAACCCTTAATCAGATGGTTCCTGTAAGATGAAAATAAAAAGTTACCTGCCAGAGCTCCAGTTGCTTCTAACTGTACAAATAAAGGAACTGGCTGCAGTTAGACCTTGGGTTCTCGCTGCTGCTCAGACCAAAGAAGTCACCTTGCAGTCATCCCTGAATTCAAATGGAGGTGGCTGTTCAGCCAGCAGTCCAGGCAGTTCTTTATGTTTCAGACTGGCTGTTTATATGCCTCACTACAGCACTAATGTGGTTATTTTTTAAGAGTGGGAATTGATAACCAACAGTAGAAATTAATTAGGCTGATGTACTGTCAGTTCCAATGTATCCAATGCCAATAATGGCTATATATAATTACTCAATCCCTCTAAAACCAGCACATCTTTAATATTAGGCACCTCTTTTCATTTTAAGCATTACCAGTGTTAATTAAGCCTTAGTCTAGAAGACTCTGTTCCAGTTCTAGTTGGAGCTTCTTGGTTTCATCATGCTGATGTTTGCTCTTGAAACTTGACCTCCAACTTAGAAACAATTCTGTATCTTGTCTGATTTACTGGTTTATTGTAAAGCTGTAGGAAAGACTCAGCAGTAAATCAGGCTCACCCTTGACAACATGGGATTACTGGGAAGGGATTTCAACCAGAAAGATGTTAATAATTAAGAAAGTCAAAAGGGCATGAGTAATTTAGTTTTGAAAAATGCACGCCATGAAGTTAGCCAAGTAAAAACCATGTACTTTTAATGTTTCAGCTGTTGCTAATCTTTCCAAAAGAGGCCATCTATTATAACAGACAATCATTATTAGTATGTTGCTTAACCTGTTACCCACTTGCAGTACTCACTAAATATAATGTGTCTTTATTCTTGGGCATACAGGTAAGTCAAAAGGCTATCCAGAGGAGAAATGACACCTACAGAAGACTTACTAAAAAAACATTATTGTGCCATCAAATGGGCAAATTGGTACCAAAGGTCCCTGGACACAAGCTCTGATTTCTCATCTTTTCTATCCCCCTGGTGCTTATCTTCTACCTTTTGATCCAACCTTCTCCAATACCAGTTAAGATGAAAAGGAGGAGTCTGGGGGTTTCAAAATTCAGAACACTGAGATGTGGAACATCAACAGGAGGTTCTGATCACACTGCCTAGTGCTGACCTACACCTTCCTCTATGAATGCCACCATTATTACTCTGTAAGGGTACAAGAAGTGGCCCTCTTTCCTTGATCTAAGGAGAATATCATTTTTCCTCCTGTTTTAAGTCAAGTCAAGCATGTTTTACAGATGCTAAACAATGAGAGAAAACTAACTACCACTGAACAATCCATTGATCTATTTAGTGGCTCAAGGACAACTGCTGCTTGCTGCATTAGACTGAAGACAAAAGTCTCCTTATTCAAACTGTGGACATTCCCTTATCATTAATATTTGTTTGACTGTTCGAAGTTTTCCCCTATTTGCGATTGTACCTGAACCTGCTTTTCAGCCACAATGGAAACGAGAGAAACATTAGATTGTAAATTCATCCAGAGCAGTGAACTCAGTAGGGCAACCGCGTTTCTTGCCATGCAGTAAGAGCTTTACATGGCATAGACTTCATTCTTACTGTTCACCGGACAAATATTTTGGCATATCTGTCCTTCTTCATCAGCTTCTCACAGCTGTTATTTCTGATTGCTCACAACCTGAAAAGGAGGGTAACGCTATGGAAGAAACTGATTTGTTCAACCTGATTTTTTGGTTTGTTTAACCAGCAAACATATGATGCTGTGTGGTGTCAGCACTGTGTTGCTGTTAGTGTCAAATCAGCCATGTAGAAGGATATTTGTGTCCAACTCAATCATATTTACTGTCAGATTGTTGTTTTTAACTAGATGTATACTATTTCAATATATTTAGAAAGTTAAGTGCATTGTGGAACTGTCTATTTTTATTTATAAGTCCTAAATTAATTTAGCTCTTTGCTCTGATTAATACAACAACTGAGATTTTTTAAAGATATCTTATTACCTCTGTTCCATAGCAATTCAATACCATTTCTTCCCAGTTGAGAGAAGACCTGGGTCCTAGACTTGCTTTACATTTCAAAATTAGGAACATTAGAGTAGGATTTCTTTATAGTGTAAATTAATGCAACATCACTAATTTCAGTAGAATTTGCTGATCTATGCATACAGAGGCTTTGAGGTCATAAAATCTTTCTATTAAAAATATATATATATATATATAATTACTCAAAGTTCCAATGTAAGACTTAGTCATGGATCAAAAATATGAAGACTCCACACAGAAAGTGCACTCACCTGCTTGTTACAAAATAGATCATAGACATTTAATTAAAACACATCACTGTATAGGGCTCCTGATGCGTTCACAGAAAATTTGTTTCCTTCTGACTTGCCTTACCTGGGTAGGAGGGGTGAGGATGAGAGATGATTCGGAGGGGAGGACAGGGATGAGGGGAGGGGTAGGAACACTGATATGATGTTGACACAGGATCACAGCACTTACAGAGGTATTTCCTACCTAAATGACTGGAAAGTTCACCCTTCCAGACATTAGGGAGCACTTTGGTGATGATGAGGAATAGATGCAACCTCAACACAGCATGTTCACGGTGCATTTTTTAAAAAAAAACACAAAGACAATAGGAAAAATAGGAAGGAAGAGCATACCTTTCACTACCTTATCCAGATAGTGAGCTTGGGAGATAAAAGACAGGACATTTAAGGTAGGATTGAATAAGTGCATTGCGGCTTACTACGAGACTGTGCAGGTGCTAGAAAGGCAAAGGAGAGTTTGCTGTGATATGAAAAGAAAAACCTTGATTATGAGGAGAGAAAAAAGGAAGAAGGGTGGAGCACAGCCCTCCTCAGTCAAAGAGCTCAAGAAGGCTATGTTTAGGCATCCAGTCATCTTTGCTCATTAAGACCAGGAAGAGAAACAGGAAAGTTTAATATATATATATATTTATGTTAGTGTTTATATATATATATGTATATATATATTTATAAATATATATATATGTGGCAGAATATTTGAACGTTCTGCTCATTTGCAGCAATCTACCTCTGTTTTACTGACCGCTTTTCTTTTCATCAGGAAAAACAGAGTCATTCGAAAGTGCTCCACCTCACCTGATTGTCTTATACTTTTCCGCACAAAGATGCACAGATCTCCTGTGGCCTTACCAGAGGCTTTTCCCTGGATCTTCTTAATGGTAACACATTGCATTTATACAGCATCCTCTATCCCAAGATCAAATTACTTTACAAACATTGAATTAACCTCACGGCAGCTCTACCAGATAGGTAGGTCTTAATATACTCATTCCAAGTAGGGATAAAACAAAGAAAAGAAAGTTTTAGATGCAGTGGGAGCAGTCATGTGCCCAATTCCTATGGAATGTTAATTTGGAAAACAGCCTTCTAATTGATTTTCTGGGGTCAAATGGGAAGTAGGTGGCAAAGACACAAGCAGAAGCCAGGAGTCCAGCCTCGGAGAGCCCTGTGCATGCCAGCAGGCGGCACTCTCTATCTAACAGCAGCTGGTGTTTATTAATAAATAACAGGCTCTGAGCCTTGCTCTTCTCTCTTCCACTACCTGCTTAAATGTTATTTCCCTTGTTTGAGTAAAGCTTGCCTGCTCCCTGCTCCCTCTCAGTTGTGTCCTGGTACCCTTATGCAAAGTTTTCTATTTCAGGTTTGTTCACGGGGACCGACCACCTGGGAGGTCACAGCCCTTGCAAGAATTTTTTTTTCCATTCTGGGAGCCTAATGGGTCCGTTGAAGCACTATTGTAAGTAAGCAGAGAGGCTGGGAGGATCAGAGCTAACCTAGTGTGGAGCACTTATGAGGTTTGGGAAAGGCATTACCAAGCCACCCCAGTGCAGTGGTAGCAATGCAGGAAGCATGGCATCTGCATCCACTTGGATGGTGGCTGCAGCTTGGGAACAAGTCTTTGGGATTTTAAAATCCACAGCAGCCCAACCTGCAAACTCAGACAGCAATCACTGTGAGGATGAAGATAACGGAGGCAGTTGCCAATGCCAACCATGTGTCAATGTTATCTTGTAATTAGAAAAATAATGGAGGCCTTCTATGGGAATATTCCACACGTGGAATACATACATTTGAATTCCATACAAATGAATACATTTAAAACCATACAAATATTCCATAAATGTTTGCGGCAGTAGCATGGCTCTTTCTTCTCTAAACCTGTATAGTTCTCATTCATGTGCTATACTTCTGGCACTAAAATATAATTTTATTATCTGCAGACACTCCTTTGGAAAACCTGTGGGCATGTGGGACAGGATGAGGAACTGTGCTCAGAAGAAAAGCTACTTTTCCAAGGTGTCCTCTGCACCCAAAGGCACTGCATTCAGCCCCAAGTCAGCACCCTGCTCCTGGAAGCCACACTCCCTTCACGTCCGCTACTGGGGAAGCTTATGTGACCATTTTTTGGTCTGAAAGTCCTCTCATTTCCCCAGCCTGAGCTGTCTGGGTTAGTTTTGTCTGAAACACACTGGGGAGGATCACATGAGCATTTCTCTTGGCCCATATAGAGGGAGGGAGGGAAGAGAGGGGTGAGAGAGGCTGGGGAAAGGTCCTTGGGCAGGACTTACTCCTCAGCACACTCTCCCTCATCATTTTCTAAATATCCTTTTTCCCCTTATCTTCCCCATGGGGTGAAGTGGTTCCATCTGAGCACCAGGAAGCACTTCTGTGCTGGGCGGGTGCCGCAGCCCTGGCCCAGGCTGCCCAGAGAGGGGCTGGGGGCTCCTCCTTGGAGAGCTCCCAAAGCCGCCTGGACGTGGTGCTGGGCCCCCTGCTCTGGGTGTCCCTGCTGGGGCAGGGCTGGGACCAGAGGCACCCAGAGCTGCCTCCCAGCATCAGCCACTCTGGGGTTCTGTGATGTGGACAGAGCCTCAGTTTAACTGACTGGAGTGAAACTGAAATCACACAAATCTGAAGGAGAGGAGGACGTAGCCCTTCACTTCTGAACTAGTGGAGGCACAAGAAATTTATGCCACCAGGGCAGGGATAAAGACTGTCTTTGAAGTTCATCTGTGCTTAATATTTACTGCCATGTATGCTGCCAAACTGCTCAAGGCCAGATTACCTCTAGCTTGATGCAAAATCATGTTGGAACACAGCAGCAAGCACACATTTTCCATCGACTGCTATAACCATGGCCTTCTCTTGCCCGAAGGTACCCATCCCATTCAGGCAAGGTGGGTACCAGAGGTCCAACCCAGCCCAGCTCCTGCTCTGGGCATGTGGAGCACTGCAGAGAGCTGAGCAGCTCCTCTGTTGGGCTGAGGGCAGCAAGCACCTGCTGCACACACCGCTGGGCTTATTTTATGTTGTGCTGCACACAGACCAAACTGCTCTGTTGATTTAAATAGCACAAGTGACTTGTTAGAAAGCTGGGGAAAGAGACCAGAATCCACCTGTAATGTGCTTTGTCTGGATTCCAGCTGCTCGAGCAGAAACGGGGGGGCACTGATTACAACCCCGACTATTCAGAACATGTGTGATTATTTATGCAAGAAGACTGATGAAAGGTAAACTTAAAGGGGCCGATTTCTCAAAAATCAGAGTTTTGCTAAGTAAAACAAAAGCAGCTCAGTGGTGCCGTAAGCAGAAGGCCATGTGGGACGGGCTGTCTGCCTGTCTGTCTAGGCACTTGTTATTACATACATCACCAGTGTGTGCCAAGAGCAGATTTTCAAAAGGAGTTAAGCACGCAGCTTTTGCAGAGATCAGTGGGAATTAGGCACTGAGGTGCTCTGAAAATCCTGCCAGGTAGACCTGTGTGCATTTGGAGAGCTAACTGCTGGCCCCCTAGGGCTCTGGAGCGACCCTGCAGTGTTCAGGTGCAGCAACTGAACTTCAGCTGATGGCTTTGGTCTTGTGTCCCAGCCATTCAAGGACGATGGATATCTCTGCTCCACCTTGCCTATGTACACAGGGAACCCTTTTCTGTCGTTATTCCCAAACAACCCTAACATGAATCAAAGAATCAAGGCTTGTTTCCTAGTAAAATATCAGAGAGGTTCACATCTCAGATTCAATCTCAGTGCAAGGCCCATATAGGTGCAGTGAGGTCTCCCTTTGCATCTCTGAGGCAGGATGCACAGCACCTGGAGCACTATCCAGGCCATATCATCAGACGTATGAGATTTGAGGCCATGATATTTTAGCCCTGGGTGATTTCTCGAGTTGGTTATTATACCCAGGAAATCTGCTGTGGTGCCACCTGTGAATCAGTCCCATAGAGTGCCCTGCCACAGAGCTGATTTGTAATTTGCCCTTTCAGAGCCCACAATGAGGGGGTTGATATCACCTTTAAACTCAATGGTCCTAACTCCATGCTCCCTGGATATTACTGGTGTGGCTTGGGCTGGAGTGGAAGAAAGCTGAATTCTTGCAATGTTTCTAACTGGGGTCAAGTTTGGAATATGCTGGAGAGCCCATCATAGGAGTCTTACATAATGGGTATTGCCATGATTTTTTCCTTTAATATATTAGAGCAAATCAATTGAACCATTCTGCTGGGTTTCCTGCAGTTATATAATCAACTTTCTGTTCTACTCTTTTGCCTGGATGTGCTAAGTTTGCTGAATTAGGATGATGAATGCACGCTTCTGCATCAATTTCCTGGTTGGGAATTAACTGGGGTTCTTCTAATGAAATTGCTGAATGTGAGCAATCAAGCTAGTATATTTGGTAACATGACTCTTTGTGAGCAAACCAAATTAATCCACTGGGATCAGAGTTTCTTTGTACACCATAAGAAAGAGCCTCCTATGACCTACAAAACAAAAGGATTTCTTACTCTCAGACATGCTCAACAGGAAATGGAGGAAGTGTCCTTTACTGGTATCATCCATTTCTACCATGTTACCTGCACACATGGCAATATTGTTAAAGCATCACTTCAGCAATGGGGTTTTATGCTTGTCAGTGCTAAAGCAAACCGGGCCATGACACAGACATATAAGGAATTACTATCAACAGAACAAGTTGCCATGCAGGGAAATTACACAAGGACAAGGGGAATGCTTTCCACATACTTAATGTAATTCCAAGTCAATGTCCTTTCATCTGTGCCAATATAACTAGCTTATTACTTCTTCTAAAGCTATTCAATTTTCTTGGATATTTATGACTTTGCCAAATCTCCCTTACATTCTACACATTTGTCAATGAAATATTCTGTAAGACATACGGTTTACAGCTTCAGAGGTATGAGACTATGTACAAATTTGTTGCTAAATCACCATGCAAGAAGATGAGGAGGGAGGGGAAGTGAAAAGAAACAGAATTGCTCCAGCACTCTAAGTATTAAAGAATGATTCTGAAACCATGACAGCACTGCAATAGGAAGGTAGCACCATACCAAATGACAGTGTGCACCATTAAAATCTCGATGCAGACTGCATTGCGGTGCTGGCCTTTCCCGTGGTAACACGGACTCTTTATACTTAGAGTGAGGAATACCACAAATAATGGGGTAAATTTAATTACCAGGAAAGATAAAAGCTGTTGTTTGAAATCAGTCCGGGCATATCAGTGGTGTGGAGAAATATCATATACTGAACTAGTGGCATTTTGTTTTTGCAGCAGAACTAATAAAATGGCACTGAGGGAATGAATCAGGCTTTTTGTGCATAAATGTCTTTCACATAAAATTGTCCCCTGGATCTGGGGCCTTTTGCTGAACATTTTTTTTTCTTTTAAAACCCTTTCATGAATCTGTGTTGCTTTCCAAATCAGTGCTTGAACACAAGGCTATAAAATAATATTACAAAAACACAGCATTCCAATTAACACAGGTCTGCTCTCTTTTCATTTTAAAGTCATTTAAGAGAAGTTTTTTTTTTTTTTATATCCCTTCCTCATGAAAAGAAATGAAAGCTGCTAGAGATATAGACAAGAAAGCAAAAAGAATGTAATGTCTAATGAGACAGAGGAAGTTTTTAGAGCTAGATATTTTTCATTAAGGGATGCATGTGGAGACCATAATGTGGTAGGGTGACATTAGCATAAATAAATGATAAGTAGAATTGAGCCACAGATATGGTTTGTACCATTACCCTAATGCTGGAATTAAAATATTGTGATCAGGCTTCATTTCCTGTCTGTCTCTGTCTGTGCAAACTTACCTGGTGTTCAAGCAAAACCAGTGGATGTCTACGTGTAACTACGTTAATAATCCACACAGATAACTATGCCAACTTTCGCCCAGGTATTGCTAGTAGTCAGTTTTGATGTAGTGTGATTTATATGTATCACTGCATGATGAAAACCACGTAGAGGTAAATTTTCTTATCTTTAAAAGAAGCTGATTAAAACAAAATGCCTAGAGGAGAATTCTCATTCTGGAATAACTCTTCTAAAATCAACTGAATTTTTCCAGTTCCACGCAGACATTATTGACAGTGGAACTGGATTAACTAATTTAGTTTTCCATTAATATATAATAAATGGTATCTGGGGAGTTATAATGCTACTGATTTTATAGCATGATTACAGAATGGAGACTAAAGTGCTTGAACGCGTGACAGTCTGAAAAAAAGAAAAGGGGAAAGTGCATCAAGGGGTTAAGTGAGATGAAGAAGGAAGGTAAACCCAAGCCAGTTCATTAATGATGCTGCAAATTGCTTAACATGGGAAATGCACCTCTTTGCATGATTTCAGTATATTGTTGGTGCCTTACTACTACTACTAATAGACATGATACCAGGAGCTCAGCATAAGTGCCAGGTACGTGAGGAATACAGAACCAAATGGAGTGGGCAATGAAATGGTTAGAAAGGTAGCAGAGCAGAGAAGGGATATGCAAGACAGTGTTAAATACCAGCCAGCAGTTGCCTGTCTGCAGTTTCCAAGCAAAGTAGCAGTGCAAATAATAGAGCAAATTAAGGGAAAGAAAACTTTAAAGCAGATGCATGTTTCCAAGAAAGCTGTCGACATAGTAGGGAGAAGTCTTGAAGGCCACAGAAAGACCTTTTGAGAGCGGCAAAGTGGGATGTTCTTAAAACCATCCAGCTGCCGTTTGACAGCTTGTCTCTATGAGATCCAGCACCACATAGGTGTACTTCATGTCTGATAATAAAAAATATATATAGCCATGTCATCAACAAATGAAAGGACATTTTGCCTTGTTCCCACATGAAAATGTATGATGTCAGAATTTGAAATCCAAGAACAAAGGTGCTCATGCTACACTAAGTCACACATATTCGATTAAGCATGCGCCTTTTCTCCTTCCTGATCACCAATTATTCTTTTAAAAGTAGTTGGTTTTTCTTTCTCCCTACCAATAGTGCAGTGCTCTCCGTTCCAGCCCGGGCTGCATTCACACTTGCCATCCCGGCATGTCCCGTGCTCATTGCAGCGTGGGTGACATGCTCGCTGATCACAGGCTGTGCCCATCCATCCCTCCTCGCAGCGGCAGGTGCCTCCGACACAAATGCCATGTCCTCCGCAGTCCGCTGCACAAATCTCTGTGGGAGAGGAGAAAAGAGAGAGGAGGGGATATGGGTGGAGAGAAGGGAAAGGGGGAAAATCCAGAATGTTATTGTTAAGAAAAGCAGCCACACTTCACTACCTCGCCTTACAGGGCAATGAAAGGAATTCCTGGAGCTCATAACACTAATCCTTCCTGACAATAAGAATCTAATAAGTATATTACAAAAAAGAGATGGACGTGGATTGCAAAAGTCCACTGTGATTGATCCTCCTATTTGCTTTTTAACTCTCTTGCACTCCTCGAGCTTTTGCGATCACCAAATCCAAAGGGGAAGGCTCTTCCAATAAGCAGAACAAAAGTCACATTTAATTAAAATCTGGTTAAGTGTGGAAACAATGTACTGATAAACTACTGATGCTAAAGTTAAGTGCTGGCAAAGCCTGTTTATGGCTTGTTAACCCACAGTTCTGGGGATGGGATTCATTAAATCCTTTCTCTGTTTAAAATTAATACAGAATATTTCTATTTCTCTTGAGTTTGCGCATCTGCTATGTCTCTGTTCTCCTACCACCCCATTAAAAAGCCTTTCTCAGGCATTTGGAGGAACCTCCATGCTCTTTTTGTGAGCTACATGAGCTGGGGTTTGTAGGATGGTGCTTGTTCCCAAGTCTTATTGGAGTTAATGGAAGCAGGGAGTCAGGGCTGGGTATTTTGGTACTTACCTCCTAAAAAGAGAGGAGCTAAAGGACATTGGCTTTTCAGAGATGCTGGCCCTTCCCACCCTCTGTGAGCCCCTGTAAGCATGATGATACAGGTATGCATAATATTTTGATCCAGCACTAGGCATTTGGCTAAAGCCTCGCAAGCCCTTGGCATGAATTTGGGAGACAGCACTGTATTTCGTCTGCACTGTCCGTGTCTGGAAAAACTGAGGTCTGGTGGAGAACAGATACCCATGAATCAGGTGTTAAAGCACCTGCTACCACCACTACTACAGAGGACCGATTTCAATGAAAAATTAAAACCAAATACTGACATAGTGTTATACCGCAGATGAAATGAAATGAATCTATTTCTTCTTCTCCAGGCTCATCACCTGACTCCTCACTCTTGATCTCATATAAAGACTGCACTCTCCTGTCTTCAATCCTAGTGGCAATTCAGGGTATATTTCAAACTATCAGGTGTTCTACCTCTTCCCAGGCTTCTGCGTCTAAATTGGGTTAAACCTTCCCAAATGTTTTGTATTCGAGCCCTTTGCTTGACTGAGCCATTTATAGATTTTATAGGGTAGGGACACCGTTCCCTTTGGGGGGAGAGATGTGAACAGACAAAATGCTGAGCGGGGCTGGGCTCAAAGCCCAGGAAGGGCTACCAGGGTACCCCGCAGAGCACATTTTCTCTCTGTTCCTCTACCTTGTGAATATCTCAGATGCTGTCTGTGCCAGCCCATCCCCACTGCCTCTCTCTGTGCCTCTGAGCATATTAAGTGCAGAATTCAGGCCTCGAGGCTTGTGGTGGAGGGGAGACTGGTATTATACAAGACATTTACTTCGGGTCACTGGCTGCACATAAAATATTCAAAACTACTCAGCCTGCATTAACATTACACCTGACTGAAATTCAGCCTCACTTAAGCTTGCTTTAGTATTTTGCTAATTAATACCACCAGTAGCAGGAAGCTTGGGCTGTTCAGGGACTTCTGACATACTCCTGACGTGGGGCTGGAACATCCCCTCGACTCTGGGAGGAAAACTTTGCACCAGGCCATAGGAGAGGACTGCAAGGTCTTCAGTCCTTCATGCTGAAATGGACTGTAAGAATAACAATAGCAATGCTTTGCATGTCTAGAAAATACCTCATTTTCCAAATGCAACATGAACACAATATCTAGCTCCTGCTTACTTCAGCTTAGGGCAGGGGAACTGTTCCCAGTCAAACTCCTCTTGCTGCAGTGGCTCAGATGTCTCCAGATGCTGCTGAACACTTAGTTCTACATATGCAAATCTCTAATGAAAGAGCTGTGGAGTTCAAATGAGCTTAAGACACTCAGAACTCGTCTGTCCAATTTAAAGTCAAGCTTGCAAAAGTACCTGGGCACCTTGGGTGCTTAAACCATGGACGTGAAGCAATATGTCTGCAAATACTACTTGCTGCCTAAATGTAACAGAATCTGATGTAAACCTTATTGGAAGTCATGTCTGCAGAAGGACTCTTGAGTTGCTTTCAGAAGTTTTTACTTTGCATCTGGCATTGTGAGATGGATTTTCACAGCTCCTAGATGTGAGGGAGGTAGCATCATATTACCATGCCCATTACAAACATAAGGGATGGCGCAATTATCAACTCGCTAGAGGGCTGGAGCCCAGCCGTGTGTGTTTTCTACCCTTCTCCCTAACCGCCAGACAGCACTGCAATGGAGCGTGGGCTGATCGGGGTGGTACATGAACACATAGGATGTGTTAGCTAATGTAGCACTAAAGCTGTACTGAAAAAAAAAAAAGTTGGTTTTCCTTGTCTGACCTGATGAACAAAGTCTGGGGGAGGATAAAGGAAACAGCAGATAAAAAATTGAAGGCTAGATTTATGGTACTAAATTCCAGAAAGCTGAGAAGAAACGCCTTGAGAAAGTACAGTTCGAGACTGCTGATATTTAAGCCCAAATCAGAAATGTATGGTTGCGGTCTCTGATGCTTCTCATCAGTCTTCTGCTCTAGTGTTGGACTGGAGCAACTCCTCTGGTTGTTGGTTTGCATTCTTTGTTCAAACATGTTGAACTTTACACCTCAGATTCACAGAATCAGAGAATGGCTGATGCTGGGAGGCAGCTCTGGGTGCCTCTGGTCCCAGCCCTGCCCCAGCAGGGACACCCAGAGCAGGGGGCCCAGCACCACGTCCAGGCGGCTTTGGGAGCTCTCCAAGGAGCAGCCCCCAGCCCCTCTCTGGGCAGCCTGGGCCAGGGCTGCGGCACCCGCCCAGCACAGAAGTGCTTCCTGGTGCTCAGAGGCACCTCCTGGGCTCCAGGCTGGGCCCGGGGCCTCTGGGCCTGGCCCTGGGCCCCCCTGAGCAGAGCCTGGCTCCGGCCTCTCGGCACCTCCCTGCAGGTGTTTGTGGCCATGGGTGGGATCCCCCTGAGCCTCCCCTTTAGAATACTAGATAACATGTAATTTTGCTTGCTGCCAGTTCACCAAGCAATCTAGAGAATGCTATCTCAGTTACTTCTAATCTTCATTATGTCCCGTTTCCTAGCTTTGACATTCAGGACCTATCATTAAGATGGGGATACCACTGGCATTGTCAGGCCCTGTGATGTGCACTGCAAATAATCTCCACTGCTGTCTGTGAAGCTCTGAAATTCCAAAAAGATGAAATATCTCCAGTGGTGGGCAGGAAGATTGGCATCTTGGAGGACTCGGCCCCTTATGACTCAAAAGGTCCATGTGAACGTCTTAAGGACTTTACTACTACCTACTTAATATTTTATCTTCAGTATGAGGATATTAATCAGTTTGAGTTGTAGTGGTTATTTTTTGATGTTATGTGACGTTTCCATTTTCACAAATAAACAAGGCATAAAGATGTAAAGTGGTGGGTCTACAGGTATACGTGAGCTCTTTGACAGGCACAGGACCTCCTAGATATCCTGATATCCAGTATTGTGTCCTGTCTGTCAGGGAAATGACAGCTCATGGTAGGTCAAATATCTACAGGCTGGTGGTGCAGGAAAAGAAAAAAAAAATGCAGGGACAAAAGGAAGCTATTTTGAGTGATATTCAGAAGTCTTCTTGGAGTTATTTAAAGGTGTGAAACTAGGATAATGGAGTGACATTCAAAAATGGCGAAGAGATTAAAAAAAAGCACTTTCTGAAAGGCATAATCTCTGTGGAGTCATTCCTATGAAAAGGGATGGAAAACCCACTGGGACATTTACATCTTGACTGAAATATTTCTCAGACAACACGCTGCCAAGGCACAGCTTTGCACACACAGGCCAGGGACACACGCTGCGTGATCTGCAGCAACCAGATCTCAGGCTAATCCGGAACTGGAACGCTGGGGACATTGTGGGTTTCATCTCCCACACAGCTGAGACCCCCGCCATACCACCACCCACGCGAGAGAGTGTGAGCTCCAAGTTGTGAACATATAACTCATATATAATGGATACATAAGGTGGTTTGCATACCCAGGCCCAAAAAGCTGTAATAAAGAACCTCAGCTGTGAAAAACACTTGTGAAGCAAACTACTTACGACAGTCTCCTTAAAATGCAGTTTAATTATTTCTGACAGAGAACCAGGGAGCCAGGAACTCTCAAATCTAAATCTTCCATTTAGCTGCTAGTTTAAAGATAGATGGGAGCCCTACAATATAAATACCCTTACAACACACGTCCTGCTGTACGCCTTGGCCCCCCATAACATGGTGCTCTTAAATGCTCACAGGTATCTAACAGGTGACTAAACAGTCAGAGGAGCTTTCACGTTTCTGGTGGCACTCAAAGAAATGATCAGAATGGATTTCAGATTAAGTTTCCACTTAAAGCCAGGTCTTTTCAGGCAGCTCAAGGCTACTAAGGCTAATTTACAGAAGAGGGCAGGTGAATCGTTACTCCGTCATTCAGTCCCAGGGATAGAATTTGCCACCTCCATTCTTAATACAAGCTGTATTTTTTGGTTCATTTCCCAATTCTGTTGTTAAAATTAGAGGACATGATTAGCTAACATCTGAGCTGTGTGAGCAAATGAGAAGGAAAGCTGTTAATTCTCCTGTTACAGTATTCACAGACTCTGGCCAGCTGTATTATATTGCTCCTGTTAAGCTTAGTGAGGACACTGTGCTTGTGTATAAAAGCACTGCCTGTTAAATATTTTCACACCAGCTGTTCCCAAAAGGTGACTAAATATTTCCTTTCATCTTTAATCTCCTTTACAGTTTGTATGAATAGATTAGCCACTCTTTATCCTTTCCTGGAGGTGCATTGTGTTTTACTTCATCTTGCCATCCAGCTCTCAAAGCTGCCTGCAGTTCCTTGAAGGAAGGGGGTCTTCTGAGAAAACCTGGAGTTTTGCAAACTCTTCCCAGTTCTAAGTGTGGATATGAACCCCACTGTCCTTACAAGGTACAACCGGCCCATGCAATTCTGTGGGAAATATTTAGCAATAACTTGATTTTTAGCAATAACTTGAGCTTTGCTCCCTGACAGTTGGACTTACCAGATGGCACTGATGGACATTAATAGATTCACAGATGCTATGTTTTATCTGAGGAAACAAGTTCATTTCTATTTTACTATCTGGGTTTTCATGATGCTACCACCTAGGTTTGGTGTCTTCCATTGTCTGGATTTCACCCTGCCTTACGTCAGACTTTTATGTGAGGAACTGAACTGAGCCGAGTTTTCCTCTCTGGGTCAAGGAGGAAAGACGGGTAACTCCAGAGGATGATACACCTGAAACCTCTTGCACAGACATCTTCTAGAACACACTGTGCTCAAGATACTGTTGAGCTTTGGGTGGTTCACCCAGGGGGGCTCAGGTGCATCACAGAGATTATCCTTAGAAAAGGATAATGCCATTCAGGAATGGTGAAGAAACATGAGCTCTGATCTCTCTTTGTTCCAACAGGATTCTGGTTATTTTTCATGCAAATAATCAAAAAGAAATTATTTGTCTTCAGTTTCAAGACCTGCCCTATTCCATCACTGCTCACCCCACCTGAGAACCAGTCTATCAATCCAGCCTCTACTGCCTGCTGGTTAGTTTTTGGACAAATGGCTTTTTTTTTTTCTCATTATCCTCTCATGGCTGGTGGAGAGACTTCCCCCTGGCCTGTAAAGCTGCCTCAGTATTGCTCAAGGCTCTCTTAAAAAGCCTAAACCACCTTGGAAACGTACCAAAATCTTGACAGCAACCACTGATGTGCCTTAACTTCTGTGTATTGCATTGACCAAAACTTTGTTGTAATTTTATTCTACCTCCATCAGCTTGTCTCTGGCTGTTGCTGTTTGCTTAATGCTCCAGATTCTCAGCTATCTGAGGCCAAGATTATGTTTTTTGTTCTGTGTTTGCACTGTGCCAGGTGTAATGAGGTCACAGTCCATTAACAGCACTTCAGAAGTAAGAATACTAAAGCAATTACTCATACAAATAAAAACCTTGTTCCTGATTTTTTTTGCATATCCTGCTAAAAACTGACCCAAATCTGTCCCCTTAAGAATAAAACGTCTGCTATGTTGCCTTTGATATTTCAGAAGAAAAATGGGAAAAGAAACCTATCAAACACTAGCCACCAGTGTAATGCTTTGTTCATTGCCCTTTTTAATTGATATAACAGACACGGTAGCTTCCAACACGGGATGTGGCATAATCCAGAGTTTCATATTATTTTCACATTACATTAAAGAATTGATTTGAGAAAGAGGGATAATGATGGCAGTTTGTGCTTAATTTATGGCAAATCCATTTTTACGTGTTTACCCCTACCCCAAAATCCTAAAATTGGCTTGACAACAATTTAAAGCTTTCCAGCTTAGAGAACAGCAATGCAGATGAAAATTTTTCTTTAGCATTCATGTGATGCAGAATCAGAGATTTAGCTGCTTCTGACCTGCCTGCTAAATCCTTTAATAAATATGGATTTAGTGCTAAAATATAAGATCAGGTGAAATTGCTCAGAGCTTCCCGAAAACTGGGGCAGTTCCACTGACCTTCAACATATTAATAGAAAATTTAATAATTAAAAATCTGTCTTAACTGGGATTTTCCAGTTTCAAGTTGGCTCATCTGAGGCAATTTCCAACCTCAGATTTTTCCAGAGAAGAGGCACAGGAGGGAGGCACTGCACAGAGCCAAAAGGCTCTGTTGGTTCTGATGTTTGGTGAAGAGCTAAGCCTTGTTTTCACAACCTGCCTTTGCTTTAGAAGGCAAATTATGGGGAGTTTCTGGGAAAAGCATCTAATATAAAGATGGAGAAAAACAAAAGGTCCGTAATCAGCATGATTTAGATAGCAGTGAAGTGCTAAATACATGCTTCATAATGAAACATAATTTTCAGTGTGATGAAATTCTCATTTATGTGATTTGATAACTCTGTGGTGACATATGAACTCCTGTGCTGGAACTGGAGAAGGCACAAAACTAATTAGCTTTTCAAAACACCCTTTTAAAAAACGTTATAAGGAAAGGTTCCAACTATGGAACAAGACAAAGCACAACAAGAGAGATCTGAATTTTCTCTCCTTGCCACCCCAGTAACAGCATGCCACCCCAGCATGGAATCCTCTGAAAAGCATCCCATTCCAGTAACTACTGGGAACAGTGTGCAACTTGTGGCAATGTCACTAATTGAAAGTCATTTGTCTTTCCCTTCAGAGATCATGACGTAAAGCAAGGTCTGCATAATTTAATGATGTTATACAAATAAACTGTTTACTTATTATTTTTAAATATATAAATTATTTAAGTAATACTAATAGATAGGTAGCAATTATTACTTATGTCAATAAATTTAAAAGCTGTAAGCAAGGTCTGTGTAATATAATGCCTTTATACAAATAAACCATTTACTTTTTAAAAATATATCAATTATGTAAGTAATACTAATATATAAATAATTATTATTTATGTCAATAAATAGAAATAGTGTTTGCTTTTATGAGTGTAGTTAAACTGCTGGTACTGAGACAACTTTCCACTCCGCTCAAGGATCTCAGTGTATTTTACATAGCTCAGAATATACCTGTAAAGTAACAGTTCTTTCTTTTCTTTCCAAGGATGAGGAAATCGAGATTAAAGCATGCTCTCCAGAGACAGAAAATGAATCCATCAGCTCTACTATCATCCCTCATCAGGTAAAGCACTGACCTGCAGCAGTGGCTTTGAAATGTGACTCAGGACACCTCAGTTTTAACCTGTTGCACCTGAAGCTCTGAAGGAGCATCCTGGAGGGCCTGCACTGGAGAATGCATTTCTTGCATTATAGTGACCCTAACCAGGACACCTGAGTTGGCCTAAGTGCTGATTCTTGCCAGGCTCTGCAGAAGGAGACCTGAAAACAATACAGGCACAGACGGGACATGTCTGCACATCTCCGCACATCTCCGCAGAAAAGAATGGGTGTGCACAAATTAGGTACAAACCATGTGCATGACAGAAGAGGAGAGAGTTTTTACTCTAAGTGGTTGATCTGGCTTAGCTCCAGGAGGAGGGCTGGTGGAAATCCCTGATAAAAGAAAGCACCCATCTCTGGCCCCCAGCTAGACACAAAAGCTTAACTCCGCTTCAGCTCTTTCCCCCATTTTCCTCTTGGTATTTAGTTCTTTGCTTGCATAAGCAGCTTTGCGTCGAACTGAAAGGTTTCTGCAAATCTCTTGCTAGGTCTCATCTCTCTGGGGACCCAAATCAGGAATCTAGGCAGCTCTGAGCTGCCCAACTTGGAGATGAAAAATCCCCAGAGCAGCTGCTTACCTGGTGCTGGCAGATCTGGGAGATCTGTCCTGTAAGTGCCCTGGGAACCACCTTCAATCTCTAAAATGAGCAACAAATGAGTTGGGTACAGTAATTTCCTTCAACTGATATCTGTCTGTCCTCCAAGGCTGAGTCTCTCGAGCTGTAAATATACAGCACCTAGCACAAGGGGACTCTTGGGAGTCCTTGCTGGAACTAGTAACAGTAAGAACAGAAGCAGTCATTAGCAGTCCCCATGGTAATGGATCAAAGCTCTTACCCAACCTGTGCAGCTGCACAATGTACGGTGGTACAGTTGGCATGTCTTTAAAAAAAAAAATCTCACTTCTAAGTGCAATTTCAGCTTGCTTCGTATTTGCATAAAGGTTTTCCAGCTGCTGTCTGAAATGCTGTAACTCTGTGAGATGAAATTCCATTAAACTGGTCTGCTGCCTTTTATCAGCCTCTATTTTCTACAATATTTATACCCTATTTTCAGCCTTGCCTTAAATGTTAGGGACTGACCATCACATTGTGTCTAAAGCATCTCCTTTATAGCTGTGATTTACTTTTGTATTCCTGTCAATCTTCCTTTTATTTATTATTCTGAACTTTATTTTAAACTGCCTCTTGCTGTTGAATAGCAGGACACGAAATGCCAGGTATTGACAGACTTCAGTCTTGGAGCTAAGATTTGTGGAGTAAAAATAAATATCCCAAAGTGCAGGATTACGTTTTTCTCTTTGATGTTTAATTGGATCTTTGTGCTTTCTGGGACGTGAGTTAAAGCTTCCCAGAGAAGAAACAATTCCTAGTGTATTAAATGAAGTTCCTAACAAGGATTCTTCTCTGGACTGATTTTAATTTCCTCCCTGTGTCCATAAGGAGGAGATCATTTGACAGTAAAGCCTTTTGCTCATGCTTACAGTCACTAAAAAGAACTAATTTATTTCTCAATTCTATGCAGTTTGGTTCTGTCTAAAAAAAATGCAACAGAGCATTTTCAAGTGTGTATGCTGAAGTAATTACAAACTAGATTTGCTTGGGACTTCTTTACTCAGAGCTCAGCACTACTATACAGACAGTCCCAACATGGTTTTCTTTTCCTTCAGACAACTTTTTACCAAGGAACTTAGAAATGTCATTGTTATTAATCTTTCTCCTTGCTTTTTCAGAAAGAGACACAGAACTTGTATGAAATATGCAGGGCTGACATATCCAGAGGTTAGATGTCTCTGTCTAGCCACGCAAATGGGATGCAACAGCAGCTGCTTGAAAAGCTTTGTATCCTCTGTGCTGTCAATATGCCTCAATGCTGGTCTGGAAGGATCACCTTTATGGAAAAGAAGCAAAGCTCTCTCCAAAACCCTTTCAAACTTTCATCTGTCAAGATCATTACAAAGGTGCTCATTAGTGCAAATTGTGATAGTTTTTAGAGTATGGACATCTTTGAACTTGGAAGGGAGCAGTGAGGTAATCCACTGCATCCATTGCATCCACTTCAGACAGGCTATTGAATCACAGATTTCTGGCCTTCAACAGCCATTGATTCACTGTATCATGCTCTCCGGTCTTAGGTTATTTTTGCTTGCTTGTTTTTTTATATTATTCCATTTTACTGACCCCAAGATTATTTTTCCTATTATTTGATCTCAGCCATTCTATATTGGAATGAAAAATTATTTCAGAAAGCTGAAAACACCTAGTAACCTTTTGCAGAAACTCTACTCAACATGAGCTCCAGGAGGGTCAGAGTGTAGGATCACAGTGGCAGGATCTACCCACCAACAGTAGCGTGGAATTGACTTAATGCAAGTGGAGAAACCATGATATGGTATGTATGACCATCCTTGATGAGCCAAATGAGTGAGTGCTAGGGGAGAGTCTTGATTCAACTCAATTAGAGTAGATGATAGGCCCAGCCTGACTACACACAAGTATCCATCTTGTTGATATTCCTGCAATATTCAGATTAAAAGAGGGAATATTCAGAAGCCAAAGTGCAGACTCACAAAACTGTGAAGATGTCTACATGGTCTGCTGTGAGTTGTTGACAAACGGATTGGCCAAACATATTAGAAATGATCTGTCTTCAGTTCAAAAGCTGCATTGACTGCCCAAGTGCAATTCTGAGCCTGAAGAGATATACACTGATTCCTATGGTTTTACAAGCATCATTCATTCAGTGCAGTGACTATAAGGTTACAGATTTTCAGTTGGCTTGATCAACCGGCTTATCTGCAAATGAACATGAAGAATCATCCCACATCACTATAGCAGGCTAATAGTTTTGTCCCTTGGTGACAGCTGGATTACACTTACTGTGCCAAAGAAGTGACTTAATATTGTTTAAAAAAGCAGTGATATCATGACAGATACTCTATTGTAGACAAGAGGCTCAATTGAAACCAGCCCCCATACTGGCATGATGCAAGTCCGGAAGCTGTAGGGACTCTAAGGCTCCTTCTCTCAAAAGAAGAGAATAAGCCAAAATTTGTTCATCAGAGATGCATACATTTTCAGTAACACAAGCAAATATGCAGATTGCTTAGCCATCCTCAAAATACGCTGTTTTCACAGTAACCTGTTTTAACCATGGAATGTAACAGCTTGTTGTGGTGCTGTGAATCCTTTATTCTTCAAATTATCCAAGTTAACATGAGCCCCACAGTCTGGTATATCACTGCTGTTTTCAGTCAGAAAAGTCCACAACACAATGCATAATCGATCCAAACAAAAAGAACTTTTGAGCTCATGGTGTGACTGCTGAAGTCACATTTGGAGATAGGGAAGAATGTCGAACTAAAATTGGCATGCTGGGAATTAGCCCTAATTGTTGTAGAAAAAAAGAGAATGGAATAGTCTTCCCTCTGCCCTTTGAGGGGTCCATAAATTGGTACTGATGTTAGAAGAGCTGAAGTGAGAGAAAGAAGCTGTACTCATCACAGCATGCCTAAGGTCAGTGAAGACCAGGGACTGTTGTCACACCACTGGACCTACACTGTTCTACGCCTGAGACATGACCTAATCAGAGCAAACATTTTGTATTCCAATGGCCAAAAACAGACGGATGATATCACTACTTCCACCGGTTTTGGTCAAGTTTGAAATGAAAGCTAGAACACAAGTTTTCAGTTCCTTCCATCTCTCCCTTGATCCCTGTATCTGACCAAGACTGCTGCAAACAGAAAGGTGGCTAAAAGTAAGATCCTAAACAGATCCCAAAGATGAGAGAAGTTTGATGGATCTCTGGTTGGTCAGGGGAATGTGCTAAGCTTATTTCTCAACTATCAGGTTGTAAGTAGGAATTAGTATTTGAAACCTAAGTTGTGCGTTCTATCTTATTGTGATTTTTCCCCCCTCTTTCGTGGGTTCTTTTAATCTTCTTACCACAAAGATATTTGGACTTCTGAAGAATTGGACTCCCAGCAAAAATAACTACAGCCTGTCTCAACTACTACCTTTTTTTTTTTTTTTTTTTCTCACCACGCAGGGGTCTCTACACATTTTCAATAACCAAAGAGAAAGGGAGTAAAAGGGTATTCAAATGAAAGCCTTCCTGAATACTTTTATTTCATATGTTTTGGCTGGTTTTAGTCTTTTATTGCATCTTTAATAAAAAGCCTAGAAGACTTTAAAGGGTGAGTTGATCTTGGGAATGGGTAGGCTAAAATCTGTACTCACAATACAAACGACATCAAACACTTTATGTTATGCAATGATAAGTTTCTTGTTAACACTTTTGATTCTCTGGATTCACTTATTCCTTCACAATCCACAAAGCAGATATCTGCTCAGCAGAGTCTCTGATAGCCTTGTGTAACAGCTCTGGGCTGCACATACTTTATTCCCTCAGAGAGAAAACTTCTCTGCACGCAAATAAAATGGGGAAGATCACAAGTTCACAAATCAGCATGTTATGGTTCTGCAACGCTGAGGATGAAATCTCTGCTGGTACAAAACATTTCCTGGCCTTCAATGAGTGTTAAGGGACCAAGTAGGGCTTCTGGGAGTAGGTCTGCAATTTCAGTATTGAACCAGACCTGATTTTGATGGTATCTTGTGAAGTCTGCCTTTGAAGCCCATGTGCTCCCAGAATTTCAGTTGCCCCGGATCCATGTTTCTCACGAGACTGCAAGAGTAGTGAGAAGGAAAAGCTCCAAGCTGAAGGAAGATCATTTTCAGTAGCATACAGGCTGTTCTTTCTCTTAAGTCATTAAGATCTAAAATATGTGGATGTTTATCAGTTTCACATGTCGTATCCTGAGGTTTAGTTCTCTTGTTCTTCCCTGTGTGTTTTAAATCTAAGAAAAAGACAAACCAGTGACTTCCTAGGCATTAAAGGGGTAACAGCCCTAGTCTGTAGTGAGGTACTGGCCTGTACTACGCAACAGCTGATGTAACACCCATCTTTTATAGAGACATTCATAGCTCTTAATGAAGAAAATGATGGTCTAAAGGAGGTATTATGTGAACATTTTCCGAGGATGGATTTTTATCTTGGTGGCCTTGGGCATGACATGAATTTAACATGAGACTTTGTTTTGTAAGGTTGACACCAATAAGCCCAAGGAAATCAATTTTTATCACACATGTTGTGTTAACCCTGGTGCTGTTTGACCAATGGAATATGACACTGTCTGGTAAGATATATGAGAGCTGTGTTTCTGTGTGCGCGCATGTGATAATCTGCACAATTCCAGATGAAAAAAAGAAACAACATTGGAAAATAAAGATGCATTTGCTCTGGCTTTCCTCTTTAAAAGTTCATTCCTTTTGGTCGTCTTATCTGCTAATCGGAATACAAAAAATATGCCTATTTCAATGAACTGCACAACTTTGTGGTGGGGAATTCTGTTGGGTGCTTTCTGAAAGAATTTCTCCACTGTTAATTTATACAACGGAATTGGTACTAAAAAATTCAGCCATTACCATTAGCTGATACAGAATCTTAAATCTAATCATTGTTTGTGAATGGACGTGAATTGACCCATACTCCTGCAAAGTAAACAGGAGCTTTGCTGTTGACTTCAATGTGCTGTGCAATAAGTCATAAGAACATGTTTTTCCTGCAATCAGAAACATGGGTATGTGCGCCATGCTAGTTTTATTCTTAATCCAACTTTCCAGAATATCAAAGCAATAAAGCCATCTAGGACTGCTTTTCAACAGGTGGATAAATGCCTGGTCTTCTGCCTACCCTATGGATACCCACACTAGTTCCCCACTGCGCATGGAGGCCAGGTTTATCTAGGTATATCTGCAAATATTGTGATGATTACATTGCAGCTTGAAGTCCGTCCTGAACTGTTTTTAACAGATCACACAGGCTAAGAGGTGATTTCCTATTTTGTTTATGCTATATGCCACAGTTCTCTAATTGCCTCTCTCCTGAGGAATCTGTGATCATAATGCCTGCGGAGACTTCTACAGTTATTAGGCAGAACTGAGGATCTCTCAAAAGCTGAAACCCAGACGGCTCCAAAGTAACATGAATTACCCAAATACGGAGGCAGCTGAATCGATGAGGACTCAATTAAGCTCTCTTTCAAGGATTTCCACTTAACTACAATCTGAACAGCCCTCTGCAGATGTTTTTGTTCTCTAGGGCAACTGTCCCGCTAAATTGGCAATGTCATGGGAAATCTAAAGGCAGGAGGGGATGGCATGAAACTGGGCTTGATCCAAAAACATTTTTTTCTGGCCACCAAAGACATTTATAACATTTCCAGCCACAGTAAGTGCGGCCAGGATAAATGCCTAAAATTTTGCAGTCATCTCCAGGGGTGAAATTTATAAATATTAATTGAGTGCTGAAAATCTTGGAAACAAATTCAGAGGTTCTGGGAGCTGCGGCTGAGATCCTCTAGCCCTGACCTGTAGATTCACTGCACGGTGGACACACCATTAGGAAATGCTGAGAAGATGGATGGTTGGAAACTCTGTTCTCATCCCTAAACTACAGACACCCTGTGCTTTAGAAAGATGCCCAGTTGACACTAATACTCAGGCCATGAAATCTCTGTCGTCAGCTTGGCATCCTTTTGGATTGGTCCAGCCTGTTCATTCTTCACTTTGAGATGATGACTGCCTGTACATCTGCATTGACCTGGAAGTTGGGCTACTCTCCAAAGAAATAGGAGATCAGGTCCAATGCTTTCTCAGAGTGAGAAGACACCTGCTATAGATATGCTACAGCAAAACTTTAAGGCCTTATGGTAGCTTTCCAGTAGACAGCTTTAGACATTGGGATGTCTCAGAAGCTGAGAAGAAGGTCTCTGCAATACTGTATTAAAGTTAGCATTTGCTTAAGGTAAATCATAAATGCGTAAATATCTTTGTGAGTGTAGACCTAACCAAGTCTGGCAACAAATCACTGGGAAGTAGTATTTCCTCCATGTCACAGAGGGGAAAAAGAGCAGTCATTAACTCAAATGACGTATCCTCAGAAAACACTGCTACCAGCAGAAGTGTGAGAGAAGCTATGGATACAATCAGACTACTAGATTCCATGAGATATGATCATCCAAGCTCAGCCTCAATCTATGGCCAAGCACACTCTCTTAGCCTTCTCAAAATGTGAAGTAAAGCATCATAACTTACAACTCCTTTATTGAGTCCCAGTAAAATCCCAGTTCCAGTTGCCAACTCTTACCATTAAATGTACAGCCTATGATTTTGTGTTTACCCTGACAGTTCAGGACCAGGTAATATTCCTATTACTGCTCTTCTCCAGTCTAGTTTTAGAGGTCTGAAGTATTGCACTGGATGTCAACTGTGTACGAAGTGAGTCACAATGAATGAGTGACTGAGAAGGAATCTTTATCTGTATGCAGGTCAATGTACAACCATTGTCAACTGCCCACAAAAAATCAGTATACTTGTTACATAGAGATGTAATATGCTTTGTATAATCAATTTTCAGATTTCTAGTGAGTGCATGCCAAGATGTCAACTGCCAAATAAAGAACAGTGTGAAAATCATTGCTTTAAATTTGAGGAAAATGAAGGACATCAGATAACATAACTCCTTTAAGAATGATTTTGGATCCAAACACAATACTATTTTGATGGGCCTGGGATTGTACTGATGCATCTGTGAGATCCCTCTGGGAAACACTGCATTCCCCAATTGCAGACAACCTGATTCACCTGTTCATTTCACTGCACTCAGCAAATATGTCTTGTGATGTGTGTTTTGTTGCCTCTTGATTAGCCAGAAATATTTGGTCCAGTTCAAATAGAGTGAGACTCTACCACATATTAAGTTCTGTTTCATGTTACAGTACAGGTCATTTCCTTCTTCCTGCTATACTCAGACAATAAGAGGTTAAGAGAGCTGCCTTATAATGGCTTCATTAGCTGCCATGCTTGGGGAATGAAGTCCTTTGCCAGGGCTCATTAAGAGGTGAAGGGAGATAGCATGGCAAAAGCTGGGGATATAGAGGATCTGTAATGGTAGACTCTGGAGAAAAGGGGTTAGGATGAGTGGTTCCTTAATTAACCTTCTTGTGCTAAGCATTGCCTTGGACTTTTTAGCTGAACTGGGCTATAAAGGACCTCTTTGTATTTGCTTGTATGACAGTATTAGGATGCAAAAGGGAAGAGATTTCATTCTCTCCAGGGAGAACTCAAAATGCCCCTTTTTTTTCTGCATACAGGTTATCATTGGACTTATCTCTCCACCTTTCACTAAAAGACTTACTTTATATTAGGGAATCTGCCAAAAAAGAACTGCATACTGAAGGGAAGAGGAACCCTGAGAAACTGTCCCTTGCACGAAAGACTGAAGCACATTTAAGAAGGATATTTCCCGAGTGAAAAATCTGCGGTACTATGGCTATACTGGCAGTGGGCACACACACAAAGCTAAAATAAAAAAAAAGGCACATCATTTCTTCTTCCTACAATATACTGCAGAGTACAACTCGCAAGAAATTGAATCGCTTAGCTTGTCCATGATGACACAGCCCAGGTGGAATGAAAAAAGATACACAAACAGGAAACAGAAACCTCTGTAATATTATTATCTTGTGAAAAACAAAGGGTTTTATCCAGCAATCAGTGTTCCTCTAAGGTTCTCACTAAAGGCAGGTGAAATCCACCTCCGTAACAGAAAGATTGGGTCTAAGTTTCAAAGACAGTCTACTCTTACTTTCTATGTAAGACAATCATATGGTGTCCCTGCCCATGGCAGCGGGGTTGGAACTAGATGATCTTCAAGGTTGCTTCCAACATAAAACAATCCTAGGATTCTAGGATTCTAGGATTCTATGATCCAGACTTTCACCTAGCTGCTTCCATACCGACTGATACCTTCTAAATGAATACAGCACACCTTTCAGATAGGTATTAGTCTTGACTTGAAGGTGTTAAGAGCTGGAAAACCCACGGTGTCTCCTCGCACTTTATTCTGGGTTTCCAGATAATTATGCTGTTCTTAGAGTGTGCTTTTCAATGCGGCTTACAAAAGGGGCTATCCTTTGCACTAGCACACATAGGCACAGTCCCATAGATTTCACTGGCACTAAACACAGTCCTAACTGCTTTGCTGAGCTGAGCCTGATTTATGCAAGTACTTAGTATTTCGCTTAATAATTCTTTAGATCTATTTGTTCATATTTTATAGGACAATAAAAATCTGGCCCCTTTAGTCTCTTCTAGAGAACCCCCTACAGCCCCCACTGGGCAGAGTGTTGCTACATGTACTAACATGCTTGCTCACTCTATTTTAATCATGCAAGAAGAGTACCACACATCCTGTGAGTAAATCTGTCTTTCATATCAAGTCATCAATTCAGTGGAAAGGTCCGGGTTAGAAATGGAAGTTTACAAATCACCTTAGCTGTGATTTTCGCTGTGAGGCACAATAACCTGAATGTTACAAGCAGCTTGGTGAGGAAAAAGGTCTTGGCATGATGCTCAAGTTTGTCTCAAATAACCTCACACTGCCAAAGAAAGTTTGCATTAGATGGATTTATAAAAGCAGTATATGGAAAGCTTATAAATCATCTGTACACGACCCTGCAGGTTAACAAAGGGAAAGTGAATTCTGTTTGCGTGTAGAAATGAACATTTTTCCAAATCCATCCCTGCAATCCCCAAACCTCCACATAAACTCAGAATAATGACTCAATTATGAACCATGCTACAAAATCACTAGAAATACACTACCACCTTCCTCCTTTCCATGGTCTTATAAATGAACTCACAGAGTACGGAATCGAAGATATTAATGCAGGGAAAAGAAAAAAGTCTGACACCAAATTTATCCTCCTATCAAGGTACGATAGCTTCCCTCTCTGCATCTGCAAAAGTTTTGATCAGCCTTTTTTTTTGCCCCAGGCAAAGAGGCCTCCTCTTTTGCTGTATTCTTCAGCCCAGTTAATTTTACCGTATGACAAGCTTCCTAACATCTAACCTGAACGATTATTGTACAAAAGCTTTTCTTTTTCTATCCTTTGTAAGAGCTTATTCAGTTTGCCCCATCCTTGGAAGTTACTCTTTTAAAATACTTGCAAGCAGTTAACCTGATTTTTCTTACACATTATAGTAATTCCTCAGTGAAAATGTTGTTTGCGCAATTTTTCTACTCCATCCAGTCTCCTAATAGTTTCTTTTTGTCGCTTTGCTGAAAATTCATTCCATTTCATTGCCTATACAGAGCTGCCCTGGATTTTTGGCCTAGTTCCATCCCAGCTATTTAAGGTAAAGAAGCTGTTTTTGATGTTGTCTCTTATTTGTGAGCACAGTATACAGAACAATAGCCAAAAGACTAATGTTCCTTAGGCTCTGACTATTTAATGTACTATAGCATTTCTCAGTGTGGCATCTAAAAGCTAACTGCACTTGGAAGAAAAAAGAAAAGGCTCCTGAACAGTTTTTCTTTGGCCTCCGTTTCAGACACCTGATGCAAAGTTTGAGCAAGATGTCCATTTAGCTAAGGAATGAAGGAAGTTTAAAGTTCCACATCTTTACATAAAATTGCCCATAAAAATCTGTCTTTTTGGTAGGTGCTTGTAGTATTCAATAATTCTACTCAGTGAACTTCTTTTTCACTTGATGTGGGACAGTGCTTACAGTTTTCTAATACGAACCTCATGGACACTCATCTTCCTCTAGCTGAGCCTAGAAAATCACAGCATTTAAACTCTGAAGGGAAATGAGACCTGAAGAACTGTTACCTCTTTTTTCTTGTATACAGCAACCTAAAGAATATTTAGCCATCTCCAAAAAATCAAAACAGACCCTTCGGTAGCTACTGGGATTCATTAAGAACTAACACCAGAACAAGCAGTTATATGTAGACCATCAATTACATTCATAGCAATATAATGAACAATAGCAAGCCTAGGTGGCTTTAATGGGGTTATTTATTATATTGCTCTATGCTTGGCTATAGAAGCAGAATTATTTATGTAGTTGAGCTATGGCATTTCTGCTTCCAGTCATGCCCTACATGTGCTTTACTGGAACACATTTTTAGCACTATTTTTGCAGATCTAAGTGTGAATATTTTACAGAGTTTAAATAAACCGAAAAACACCAGTAAGTCACCGCTGACGTTACCGATTGAGCAATCATGTCCAGTCCAGTTGGGATCGCAGCTGCAGAGTCCAGTGTCGGGGAGGAAGGTCCCATGACCAGAGCATTGGTCCAGACAAGTGGCTCTTGGGGTCTCACAGTTTGTTCCTCCCCAGCCAACTGAACAGTGACATTCTCCACGGACACACACGCCTCGTCCCGAGCAGGTAGGATCCATACAATCCACTATGGGCAAGAAGGAAGAAGAAGCAGATAGCGGAAGTAAATAAGAATACAGAAAAAAAGCTATCAGATTGCCACCTTCACAAGCTTATTTATACACTATCTCAAGGCTCCAACCATAAAGCAAAGCCCTGTTGTGCACAAAACAGATGCTTCACTCAAGAAGATACTGTCCCAAAAATGGAGTGAGACCTAAAACACATGAAAAACAGAGGAAAGATATATGATGAAATTCATTCTTTTATCCAGGCTTAGAGTAATAAATGACCTTTCTAGTTAGAACAGGCTCATATCAATTAAGATTAGAATAAGAATAATATCATCTTGTACACATATTGTGTCTCCATTTATTCTATTAGAATAACTTAAATTACTTTTACTAATGAATTCAAAGCTGAGCTCTAGTTTTCTGAGAAAGAAATTTACACAAAGACTCAGCAGAAGTTTATGTCCTGATTCAGCACAACACAGGCTTAAATTGAAGAAAGTGCTGAAATCTATGCAGGTTTCACAGACACATGAATTTCACATTAAACATATCCTCATTTTTTTTGGAGTAAGGATTAAAACAAAATTATGATTTATTGGATATTGGTATTCTTCTGATTTTTATTTTTGATCAGTGAACTCTCTTTTAAATGGCTTCTGTTTTTAAAGAAGAGGCACTTTTAAAGCAACATTGGAGACCATTCAGTTGGGTGCACGGTACAGCAATGTGCACCAGAGGACTGAATGCCCTGCCGTGTGATTCCTGAGCTATGTGTTTTGTAGGCAACAGTCAGCTCCTCTACCCACGGCAGAATTTCACCCAGCAATAGCAAAATATGCCACGCACCAGACACCCTCCTAAAAAAGAACCGGAGGAGTTGATCATCTATTTATGTATTAAAGGAAATAGGACAGCCTAGAGAAATTCTTCCCATCTCTTGAAATGGTGTGTGGCAGTGCCCTGGGGAGCAGTGACAAGTGTCAGTCTGGCTAAGCAGCAAGAGGAAAGCTGTCTAGCTCCTGGCTCTAATACAGAAGAGCACAACATGGCCACGACACACACAGCAGGTTTGCGGTTCATATTTTTCCTGTAAAAGCTAGTAAGAATCCCAATGACCCCTTTAAGATCCAGAAACCTTAAAAAGAAACACAACAGCTGCTCTGATAATTCCCTGGATTCTCAAAACCTTCTCACTCTGACAAGTAATGGCTCAGCAATTACTATCCCAAGGCATGTGAGAGCATTTTCAGTTTTCTTTGATTCCTGGAGCCCTGCTCATAGCTGGAACAATCCTCAAAAATTGTAAGAGGCTGGAAAGGATGAGTCTATAAATCTCCTTCACTGTTAGTGAGCTGGGAGCTAGGTGCCAATTTTAGCATGAGACCCTTGGAGCCCTGGCCCTGTTCTTTCTCAGCAGTAATAAGTAGGAAAAGGACTAAGGAACAGACTAGCAGCCGCGTAGGTTCTCAGCAGATGGTTTGAACGTAGAGAACAAAGATCACAGGCTAACTGACAAGAGGCTACCTCCAGGCAATTAATCATCCCCTCTGAAGGTCAATTGGGAAAAAGGTGAGTTTTACAGGGGGCTCCATCACGGGAGGCAGACAATCTGCTATCTCAGCTCTAACACAGACGATTATAGGAGGGGAATGTGCATGTCAGAACCCCCCATTTATCATAATCCCAAGGCCATTTTTCATGTTGAAATGAGCCCTTTCAGAAAATGTCACACACAATGGCTACTTTAATCTCAGCCTCACTGGCTGTATCTCTTTAGGCTTTCTGCACCATCGCAAGGGCCCTGGGACGGGATTAGGGGCTTCTGCTTTCTTCTTAATCAATTGCTTAGTGGCTTTGGAGTACAATGGTATATTTTTAGGGAGTTCTGCTTGACAAATTTAGCTGCTCAGGAGAGAAGCTGCTGAGAAGCAGAGATGGGGAGTGGGGCAGGAGGGCAGAGCTGACAAAATCTTGTATACTTAGAAAAAGAAAAAAAAAAGTGTTTTACATATATCTGTGTTGCTGCTTGGAAAATGTCCCAAATGGTCTAATTCCTGGTTAGAAAATGCCCCATTTATAGTTCAACCTTGTGCAGAACCTTTGCCAGGGAGATAAATCATGCAGCAAGCAAGGCTAGTGCCTCTTCTACACTTTTCCCCAGTATGCTTCATGCTTCATTGGTCACACAAGTTATTAGGCTTATTCAGTACCCAAAAAGTAACTTCTCATTTTTCACTGCTTAAATTTGCTCCCTTCCCTTTAATGTCTCGCTGGCTTAGCCCATGCCTTATAAAATATGGCCCAATAAACTAAGGAAGGAGAAAAGTAAAACTCATGTAAGATCGGTGGCTGATGTATTATAAACATTGCTGAACTTCTATGGGGGGGAAAGAAAAGACAGAAGAAACACTGGAACGAAAACCCATTATAAACACTGAGTAAGCAGTGAAGCTACAAGAACTGAGAAATAATAAAAAGTAATCAATACCAGACGGTTGTTCTTAGAAGAGAAATTAAAAAGTAAAAACAATTTAAAAACTAGTATAAATCAATTTTGTTTACTAGATTTAAAGATACATATATATAAATATATGTATGTCCTGAAGATTTCCCACATGGCATATTTCTCAGTTACCTCCCCTCCTCACAACACAATACAAATTATGCCTTGAATATGAAAAACAAATGCATAGTAGGAAAAATCCTAAGCAGTTCATAAGGAACATCATGTTCTCTTTGCTCTTCATTCTTTTTTAAGTTTTTACCTAGTGGGACTGATGCTGTCCCCTGCTACAGTGAGCATAAAACAGCTGAGTGGAGTCTGGCTTTTCTGCTTTAAACGTGACCAGGGAAAAGAGGTTCCTGTTAGAATAAGGGCAAATCTTACTCTGATTTACACACATTAAACACGCCTAGCTGAAGGCAAAATCAGGATCTTTTCATTTCTGTTTATTCAATAAAGATATGATCTAGTAAATACGAGGTCTACAGAGATGCTTTAAAGATACTTCAGCAGTCACCATCTTTGGGTTTTGCATGCCCCATGGCTTCATTGAATTGTGCCTTCTTAAGCTGAAATGAAGCTTTCTCAAGAGATGGCTTACAGTTACAGAGCTGAGATTTTCTTCATCTCTAACACTACAGACACTGAAGTCCCGTTGCATCAGAGATGTCCCACTCCAATACATTTGATGCATCAAAAGAATTGCTAGATTAGATGCCATTTAAATGTCAATTCAGCCTATTTCCATTGTCCATAAAATAAAAGCCATTTCAGATAAATCTTTACCCTACATGCACAAAGACAACCATAAATTAATTCAAGACATAGTGATTCTGATACATGTATCAAATCGATGTCTTAAGTCTACCAGGTGGTGCAGAGGCCTTATATCTGCACTTGTAGAAGCATAATTTAAACATAATTATTTTTCGTGTCCTCTGTATAGAATTCTCAAAATAATTTTCAAAAGTGCTGAACAATATTCTGTAAATCAGGCACTTTTGGATGTATTTTTATAACTGTCCAAACGACTTGTACTCTTACAAAACGGTCCACTTTTTCATTTAGCAATAAGAAACAGTCACAGACTGGGGAAGATAAAGGTTTATGGTGACAGGTGACTTCCTGCACAAAAAGATTAAAGATAAGAGCTAAAAGGCACTGCATTTCTGAGTCACAAATCTAAATGTAAATGAAAACTGTCTGGGGGCTAATGTGAAAGGAAAAAAAAAAGCTATGGAAGAGCCATTAAAATAATATCTGATTTTGAAGCAGAATTTAATTCAAGTCCTGAGCATTTCTAAGCTTTTAAAGCTGACAAGTATCAGGGACTTTCATATGCCACCATTTTGTATATGTAAGCAACTGAAATACTTGGCATAGCATAGCAGAGAAGAAAGCACTATAAAAGTAATTATACGTTTGGATGTGTAAATGGAAACGATGCTTTAATAAGAACATTTGAACATATGATTAGATGTTCTGGTCTTTCAACTAGATTTGTCTATCTGAAACATTTGATGGCTCTTCATCCAATTATTGAACAAATATGATAGCTAACGACAAGTTATTACAACATATCATTTTTATGTTGCATCCATCCATTGTATCTCTAAGGTGCCTATTACCGTTCTGCTTAAGTGCCAGTCCTACTCCGAATTGCCTCCATCCATGTAATTATATAACGACAATCAAAGCAAAAGGCTAATTGAATGTATCTTGCAAATACCTTCTTCACAGCTCTCGCCCTTGTATCCTGGGTTGCAGATACAGGTCCCCATGATGCATGTGCCATGGTTATTGCAGGTGACATCAATGCACTGGTTCGTGGGGACATCGCATTCTGCTCCTTTCCAGCCGCTATGGCACAAGCACCTCCCTTTCATGTACTGCCCATTTCCACTGCACAGCACTGGGCAGGATGCTGGGGAAAGATAACAAAAATCACATTAAAATACAACTGTACATGACTCTCACTTCATAAAAGAGCACGAGAGTCCAGCATGGGATTTATATTCTTCATATACACTCTTCAGTGGGGTATGTTGTTCTTTTCTTTGCCAAAACCAATTCTTTTACGGGGATGACACCCAGCTGCTAACTGTATTCTCCTATGAATGCTTAAAACAAACAAACAGTGCTCTTGAGTTAGAACATCTCTTTGCTTTGTGTCTCTGATACTTTTTTTCACTAAGTAAACTCAGACCTTTCTTGTATTCTGACTTTTCAATGCACTGGTGTCTTCTTTCAGCAGCACCACCGACCTTAAATTGCTTATCGCTACCCCGACCCGCTGCCAGACTTGTGCTTTCCTTGACACGGTCTCTGCTGTGGGCCTTAGCTGTACACAAATCACTCCGCTGTTTTGCTGTTGTAATTCTCAGCTTTATGGTTTTCAGTTTCTTTGCTCAGAGTCCAGAATGCCACATTTCCCTGATTTAGCTCAAGTCATACCATTAACTGAATCTCCAGCCCCCTTTTATGACCTCTGCTGGTCTCCATTCATCATCAGACACAATGCAAACCTGGCCTCTAGTCTTTCCAAGCTCCCTGTAACAAAAGTTCTCCAATTATATCTTCTGTTCTTTACACAGGTTTATAAACGATTTTTTAATTGTCTTTGTTTCCGAAAAAATCGGCTGTCTCTGAAGGAAACCAGCTACAGGATTTCTTCACAGGATCCCAGAGTGGCTGATGCTGGGAGGCAGCTCTGGGTGCCTCTGGTCCCAGCCCTGCCCCAGCAGGGACACCCAGAGCAGGGGGCCCAGCACCACGCCCAGGCGGCTTTGGGAGCTCTCCAAGGAGCAGACCCCAGCCCCTCTCTGGGCAGCCTGGGCCAGGGCTGCGGCACCCGCCCAGCACAGAAGTGCTTCCTGGTGCTCAGAGGCACCTCCTGGGCTCCAGGCTGGGCCCAGGGCCTCTAGTAAAAATTTCTGCCCATTGCCTGTTCTTCCCTGTGATCAAAGGGAGAAGAGGAAAACAACAAAATCAAGCTGTGGCATGGTGGATCCCAGAAATAAGCATTTTCTGAGCTGGCTCTGGAAAATGTTGGGCAGAGTAGGATGGGATGAACTGAAAGATGCAGAGCAGGATCCCCATGGAAGGAGAAGGCATCAGGGACCTGAGCCCAGCCTCCATGACCAAAGATCTGGTAACTGCTGTTCTCTAAGCTTCCTTCAGCTCCTCTCTGAAGATGTTTTCTCCCTTTTCCATTCTCCGCAGCTGCAATCTTTGGCTCCTTTTGTCCTCTGTTCTGATTTTTCCAAGGAAGCTGCTGATTTCTGTCCCTCAAAAGCAATACCTTCCTGTTCACTATCCCTTGAAATTTCTTCTTGCTTAAGTCCTGTTCTCTTCAATTGCATTCAGTGAAACTCACCTGCAAGTACATATACTCAAACCAGATTTCTCTTCTTCACTGTTGAACATCATCCTTAGGTGAGAGCTGTTGGGCTTCTCATCTGCCCCTCACAAAGGCGATTACTGAACATTTTTATGCAGGATAAATGTGAAAGGACTATTCCAGTCTGCTGCTTAATTCACCTGTGCTAGGCATGCGATTAATACAATGCACCTCTTTTGCTTTGTTCCTGACTCTGAGTACATGCAGAAAGAGCTATTAACATGGTTAAGGGAAACATTCCTCTCTTTCTCTTACCACCTCTTCATGTAGTAACCACACAATACCCATTCTGTCTTGTTTTCATTTATTGTTATAGACAAGTCTGAGTCTCACAGAACTATAGCACCCTCAATACAATACAAAACATTACCAGCTCTGTTAAATTGGTTTGACACGCAACGAACTATATTTGCCTGATTGAAATAAAAGAAGTTTAGAAGAGAAAGGAATTTGGCAACTGTTATTACTAAGGAGCTCTCTGCTCCCTTTAAAGAAAGCACATTACAGTGGTGTGTTTCAAATGCATCATTTGCAAGGAGATAGCTACCTATACAATATAACACATAAATTGTTTAAGATACACTGCATTGAATATATGGTTCACAGCAAACTCACTCTGTAATTTCACTTTTCAGCTAGGCTGATGGAATTTTCCATCCCCCTGTCTCAAATTTCAAATGCTCAGTAATGGAGCCTGTTCTTTCAAGGCACTAGAAGAGGACGGTTTGCAGCTCTTTTCGACGAGAAGAATAATTGCTTTTAACCAGTGAGAGGTTGCTGAAAAAGACTTACATATTTTCCGACAAGACAGCTGATCACTCAGTACAAGATCAGATAAATTGCTGGTCATCTGCAATAAGACCGGTATTCCACGGAGCCCTCTATGGAGAACAGCTTCAGCATAACCTGGGAAGTGCTGTTGCAAATGTCGAGGCAATAGCAAGACCTCCTTTGCAGCATAACATAATGAGTAAAGACAAACGAGGTTTCTGGATTTTTTTCCACTGCTACTTGTGCAACTCTTTTCTATATATAATGATATATAATTAATTTGATCATTCAGATTCCATTCCAATAAATCATATCTAAGATGCCCAAATTATAGTAATTCTCTAATGTGGTTATGGTAGCAACAGCCCAAATGCACACCATTTTTCTTGTAAAGTTTGGCATCACAGAGGAAGATTATTAATTTATTTGTTTGTTTGGTTTACTCTATAGACTTGAAGAACACCTTCTCCGTGTTACAGAAGGTCTTCAAAAGGCCCATGAACATATTTCTGGTGATTTGTTCTCATGTATGTGGTTTAAAATAATTGATTAATAGCACATTAATAATTAACCATTATTAAAAACAGAAGGGCTTTCTGTTCCACAGTTTCCCACTCATTTGGGTGGTGAATGGAAACAAAGGAACACGCAGGAAACCCGTGACCTGCAAGTCCTGGGGTGGGCAGAGACCTGCTTATTGGAGAATTACTGCTCCACACAGGAACCGGCACACGGCTGCAGACAGATACTGCAGCGGCCTCACACATGCTGCAGTTGCTGCCCTCGGAGGGATTTGTAGGTCAAAAGCAGCATCTTAGATTCCCTCGAAAACTACCAGGAAACCAACACTAGTATCTCACGCTCATGGCAAGCGCTGATTTAACAAGCCCACGGGGTGGAAATGCATACACAAATAGCATTTTGACACTCCAGGTATTAATCTGTCTTCATAAAGGCAGACAGTAATCTGTGATCTGAACCCAGATGATTTTGAACCAAAAGATTGACTCCAATAAGAGGTGTTCATATCGGCCAGAGTAAGCAATCTTGTGAAATGGGAGATACTCATGTGGCTCAGCTGAAGTGCCTGAGAAAACCTCGGTACATAACCCACAGAGGGAGGCAAGCTCCTCTGAAAGTGGATTCAGACCAAAAGTTTAAATATTCTGACTGATGATGAAGGAGCTTTTCCTTCTGCCCTGGCTCTGCAGGGAGCCTTGGGGGAACAAACCCCGAACTTCTGCCCCTAGCTGAAGTTTGGAGGTGTGGGAGATGGAAAAAATCCTTTCGTCTCTAGCTCTACAGATTTGAAAAGGAGCTTGGAAACGCACACCCAGTGCAAGGAAATGCAAACCAAGCGTAACCCGAGTCAGCAGGCAGTCTGACATCGCAGCTCTCAGGGACACGGGCTGCCACATTCATCTTACCGGGCTGTGAACCCTGAGACACCGCCGGGGTTCAGCCCGGACCACGCATCCGCGGCAGAGAGCTCCCTGTGCGCGGGGACACGCGTCCGTCCTTATCTCGTGGCTGGGCTGCGGTGATGTGACCCGAAGCCTCGCATGGGCGCAGCAGGGCTCGGCTGGAGAGGGAGAGGATGGGGGGTTGGACAGAGTTTAGCTCTCTCCCTTGGGAAGGAGCCCAGCCTGCTTTCCAGACAAAGCAACGGGCTGGGGTGAAGGCCTGACCTGTTGCCTTAGCAAAGCTCCTTGTGTGGGCACTGGCTTTTTGTATTAACCCCCCAACCCTAATTTATAAATCTACACTTAGTCTGTTGAGCTGTTTCAGCCAAAAAAGACTTTGAAAAGATTGAAACACGGCATTCCGGCATTTTCCACATGCAACGTTTTGATTTCTCTGTCCGAAACACATTCTTACTAAAACTACTTCAGTTTGTTTTTATTAAATGTTTAACTAACCTAAAAATTTCAGGTCAAATGAAAATCCTTCCAAAATGATTTATTAAAAAATACTTTTCACTTGAGCAGAAAAATGTATTATATTGTTTGCTGGGGTAAGCTTCCTTCCCAAGGCATCCCAATACTTCCACTTCTGGCCAGAGCATCCAGTTGTGCCTGCCATTGCTCCGCTCCCAGCCTTGCTTTAGCCCTGCCTCGCTCCCCACAGCCAGGCTGTTAGCCATCAGGCATAGCTGAGGCAGACTTGCAAGCCTTGGAGCAATGAAAAAGGTACTTACGTTTTCTATAATCAGTGTCTTAAAATAAAGTACCATTATAAGGTCGCACCACACAACGATGGAGGGGTCTGCTAAACAAACAACAAAGCCACATTTTTAAGTCGTGTTTTCTAAAGTCATTCCTGGAAAGAAAATTCCCGATGTGATATTTTGCCTGCCCATGCACAGCTAGGGGGTTGTGCTGTTGCTAAGACCACTGCAATTACGACAAGTCACAAACAAATCCACAGATCCGACCCGTTCCCATCCTACTGCAGCGTCCCCAAGCTGGGTGAGGTGGATTTTGCAAAAGGCACAGGTATGAATATAACTTCCACGCAGAAAAGCATTAAGAGGAGAGGAGGGAAGAGTTAATTATGTATAAATTCCTACCTCTGCCACAATCAGGGCCCAGAAAGCCAAGGAAGCAATGGCAAGTCCCAGACACGCAGTCTCCATTCCCGTAGCAATTACTGGGACAATTATCCACTGATTCTAGAAAAGACAAGAGAATTCAGATATTTCTTTAGGCAAAAAAAAACATCTCTGAGTTTGGGAGGGCTCCGGGTGCCAGGACAGCTGAAACCTGCAGCAATAGCTGCACTTGGGACTAAAAGCATTAGTCTTGAACTCCACTAATGGGAGCTCATCCATTTACAGCAATGGCTGCTTCAACCCTAACACGTTAGCATGGAGTGACTGCAAATCCTACGACCGAAATCGCAGCTGCTCAGCCCCCACCGGGCTCTGTCCTCACTCAGTACCTGAAAACTTTTCTCCCCGCTTATTTTTCTGAGCGCTTTCCGTCGCTGAATTTACTGGGAGAAGCAATGCACGCAGCTCTCGTGGCAGAACACGCATCTTGGTCCGGTTTTGTTGACTGGGGTAGTGAACTCGGGGCGTTTATTTGCACCGAACAGAGCTGATCTATGCTAGAAGTCTTTCCCTGTGAAGTTCACTGATCACAGGCACTTGGTTCATTCTGTCTGCCTGTTGTTGATGGATTATTTCTAACTGTATGTCTTCTGGTTTGTTCTGCAATATTATACAAACAGCCCAAAGTGCCAGGGCTAACATTGTATCTTGGTGGAACAGGAATGGGGCTACTCCACACTTTCTTCTGTTTCTAGTTATCATCTTAAATTCCCTGACTTTGGCAAAAACACTGGCTATTCATTTTTCAAGGAAAGTTAACAGGTAAGCAAAATGATATCCAGCACTTTTATTTTGAGGACAGTTCAGAATATTGGGGCTAAAACTTATCTTTCACAGAAGAAGAACACGATTTGGTAAACATTACTTTTCAAAAAGAGAATGAAAATCATTTTATTTTCTTGACTAAACTGCGAGCAAAGATCGAGTAAATATGAGTGGGGCTTGGAAAGATGATGGAATACCATGGTTCACTCCACACTATTATTTCTCATTTTCTCCGAGGGAGATGCATATCTGATTAAAACTGGATTCAGTTATACAGGAGGGACACCAGTGGTACATCTGTCATGGAGCGGGGTGGAAATCTTGGCCATGTGAATAATGACTGCACTTTCATAGGCATACTTCACCAGGCCCTGTGATAGCAAAGATATTTGTAAACTTCCTACAGGTGTAAGTGAAGAGAAACAGCTGCAACAGAGATGTGCAGATTAGTTTCTAATCAGAAATGAAAGGAAACCTGTTTCTGAACGGGTGTTCTTTGAACAACACAGGTTTCTGAAGGACATTTTAAAGGACGTGGTGTAATTTAATCATCCAAAATGGGCAACAGCAATTTTAAATAATAAAAACAGTTTCAAGCATTTATGTTTTAAGTCTTGGCATAAGACTTTGCACAAGCAGAGAGCTCCATGCAGCAAGGAAGGTACAAGATGTGCTGTCGGTTTTCTAACACTTTAGTTAAGCAGATATTCACTGTATGGTGTATGGAAATACAATCACAGCATGTAGCCAGCACTTTGGGATTGATGTGCCATCTTTATTCCAATCAAATAGCAGCCACATTTCCTAGAATAAACAAATAGCGACTCAAAACTTGTGCATTTTTACCAATATTCAAGTATTCTATCTCTCACTTAATAGCAGGTATAAACACAAATCTATCCTGTAAATGAAAAGTTAATAGTAGCCGTACGTGTATGATCCTCAGAACTTTGTGATGTTTTAATTTCACTGCTGAAAACAAAAATAATTTTGCTTTATGCATTTTTCTTTATACTTTTTAAATGCTTTTTAAAGTCTTTTTGTCTTCTTTTCAAGAAATATATGCAGAAATTTAGCAAGAAAAGTTACCCACTGATGCACATGCACATACACATATAAAGAACATATAGAGTATGTGAAACAAGATAATGAGATGGGCAAGCAGATTTAACAGCTCCCGGGACCGAAAGGGTCAGTCCTTTTTCTCTGATCCTCCCACCCTAGGTTCGAGTCTAAGCTCCCTCTTCTGCCTGTTCTGGCACTTGTCAGACCCTTCCATGAGCTGGTTAAACTCAAAAGATGGCAACAAAATTAATGTCAGAGAAAAAGATGTGAATTGTTTTTTACTGCCTGAAAACTGGGAGCAGGAGGAGCAGGGCCATGCTATTCAGCATGTACTTGGCTCACGAAAGCTCCCCATCACACTGTCATTCTGGGCTGGGGTCTGCAAGCTGTAGCAGCACCACGTAGAGGTTACACATGCCTGACCTTTGAAGTCGATGGGGATACCTGCGTCAGTGCTTGATGCAGGACAGGCTCCCTGTGTCATGACAACACCTATGGTATATTAAGAAGCGCAGTTTTTTTCAAGATGTTGCTTTAAAGGATTAACTTGAGTCCTTGAAAAGAAGTAAAATACCCACACAACTTTCTTGGTACATTTATATAAACTAATTAATAACATTTATGCAATAGAATAAAAAATAAAAACAACAAAGAAACATCAGAAAAGCAATGTAGCATCAAACATGGCAGCTGCTCCAAAGTGTAACAAAGCACCACATCAGCTAAAGGGTAATCTTTGTTACTGGAAATAATATTTTTTACAGTGTGGTTCAGCTGATGTACTTCTGATACCTACACTAGGACGGGGCGGGCAAGACTCAGTACACCAATGAGATATTTACTACAGGGTAAACCGAATGACTCCCACTGGCTAGGTATAATGGGATCTAAAAGCTCAGAATGACCACAGGAACGTAGCATGTCTGTGTTTAGGTAACTAAACTTTCCTGACTCTTAAGGCGAATCCACTTGATGAATTTCACTCCATGGTGCCCCCTTTCCTCCCCTGACTAGTTCAGATGTAGATATTGCCATCATACGCATCTGTATTTGGTCAGATCCCATCCACAGTGACCAACACTAGTGTTTTACAAAAAGTATTCACGTATATTTGGTGGTTCATCTACAGATCTGGCATTTTACTTTGCAAAATTGTAATGGTACACACACATATCACCGTCTCCTCAACCCTTGATTTCCCAGGCTGTTCTTTGCAAGTGTGCCCTAACTGCATCACAACATATTGTGGCCCACCCAAAGGGAATAACAAGAGAGGTGGAAGAAACCCATTGTACCTTCTTCACTGACCACTCAACACTATTAATGACAGAGCAGGCCCTTAAAAACCCCTTAAAAACCCTTCATCCTACTTCTCCGCTTTCTCTGATGCTCCTTGTTTTTCTAATATAGCTAAAAGTAACATTTCCAATGTGCTCTAATTTTGCCTTCACTCGCATTGCCCTGGAATAACCCAACTGATAGAGATCAGAAAAAGTGAAGAGGGAAAGAAACTCTCCCTCTGCTGTGGCTGGAGCCTCCTACCAGTTTCTAGCAGTTAAGGATACAAACCTGCATGGTGTGACCCAGGGCAATTAAGGTCTCCACACACTTCCAAAAGTTCTTCACTGCTGAGAATTAACTCTGAAAAGTGATGAAGATTCATGCAGTATATTCTCGTCCCAAAGCTGTTACAACGCAGTTCGGAAGTACTGCCATAAAGGAAGCGTTAAATGAACGTGCTTTTTTTCTCACTAACTCCAGAGCTAATGAGAACAAACAAGGCTTGTGAGCAACGAGTCTGAGAGTTGTCTGTGCATTTCTGAGCATGGTTCTATTTATATTCTTAGGTACGATCACAGATTGGAATTTCTTTTTACTTTGAACATTGCACGCATCAGTAAATCATACTCACTTAAGACCTGATAAAAGCCTCTGTCTTCATCCCAAGCCTGAATTTAGCTTCAGTGGTTACAGACTGTACCAGCTGGAGAGCTGACTTGCTTTTCTGGCCCTTCTGAAATGTACACGCACATACACACATGCATATACACTGCTCTAATACCTAACTTTCAAATTAAACAGGACATTCTGGGTGACTTGGCAATAAGAAACTAGGGAGTTGAGATGGGGGAACCCTAGAAAGCATAAAGAATTAAATGGACAAATTTGTACATTTGCTGCAGATGCAAGTACTTAGCAAAAATAATATTTAAAGTGGCTTAGATGATAGACAAAATCAAACTTAAATTTCGGAGAGCCCCTAAGTTAGTGGCACAAAACTAATACCTGAAAAAAACATTTATCTTTTAAGCATGACCATAGTCAACATTGCTACAGATGTGAAAAACTGCCAATCAATAAATAAAAACAGGTCACTGCAGTTATGGCCAGGTTCTAGTTTCCATTCTACATCGTATTCTGTAAGCTACTACATGCATTATACGGATATTTTCCAATATATACAAAATTCCATGTGGTATTTTATGAATAGTGCCATGGGAATTGCTTTAGAAAATTATGACAACTATTTGCTTTGTTTTGGTTTGGATTTAGTAGTTAAAGTTCACTGTGACACCACGGGCAAGTCTTTCCTAGAAAGACGTACGTGTTCCCTGTTCTCAGTCTGACTCCCCCAGCTTTCTTTGGGGTTCCAAATCTCTGAAGTGATCTGATTGTCACCAGCTGGTAAGGGCAAAGATTATTAATTGGCAGGTCAGCCATGCATGATGCTTTCATATGGTTTTGCTATAGTGTCCAAAGAGAAGATTGAAATGCAGCTTCCATGGCACCTTCCAACAGCAAACAGCTGGAGGAACAAACCTCCTGAAAGCAAAAACTCATGATAGGGACAGATGAGCAAAACTCAAGGTGGTGTGGCTTCAAATGGAGATTCAGAAGGTTGAGTATGGATGTAATTGTCCTGCCAGCTTCAAAATCTAATTAGCAACTGAAAAAACAAGTCATTTCCTGAATAAATATTGTAAACATGCAGATGTCCTCTGGGAGAAGCAGTAAATGACATAATGAGACACATCGCTCGCAGACCCACACTGTCTCATGCTGGAGAACAGCACAGGAATGCCTTGTCCGAGGCAGCAGCTATTCCCTGTCCTAGTCCAGCCTACCTCACTCAGGAAAAGTAAGATGTACAAAAGTGCTTTTGCATTAACAAAAAGGAGAGATGGAAGATGGTAAGTGTGAAACCTAGACTTCTCCAAGAGAAAAACTCTGCTTCTGAAGTATTCTAAGATGCTTCCCACTCAAGAGCTTTAATTATCAAAGCAGAGAAGAAACCAGAGCACGGCCTGGAGCAAACCAGCACGCACCATGTTGACTTACTCTTTGTTTTTTTTTTTGCCATTTTCTCTGGGGACATTTTTGGTACAAGTACTCTCACTGCTGGTAGATTTTGAGGGAAACTTGGCTAAATCTTTATCTTATTGCTTGTTTTCCTAGTGCAGTCACCACTTACCCTGTGAGAAGCTCTAAACTGGCATGATCCTGCCCATACCCATAATAAAGATTTCATACTACACTATCTATCATTTAAGGATATCACTACGTTCAATAGGAAATCGCTAATTGTTACTGTTCCCATTTTTTCAGGCTGGCAATCTGAGGCACAGACAAATAATGCCATTTGCTTGATGTCACCAACCGACTTGTGATAGTACAGAGCTCCCAGGTTAATGGTCTGCACAGGGGACCACTTTGCTGCTGACAAAAAGCCCCGTGAAAGCCAACTCTGCTGTGGTGAGCTCTATAAAGATGCTAGGCTTACGATTACCTACATGAATTAACTCTATTCAGATGAAATACAGTAAAGATATGAAGAAGAGAGCAAATGATTAGACTCTTGATGGACTTCTCTTTTAGATACTTCCCACACTTGTCGGTCAGCGGTATAGATACTTTAACAGTACATCCGCCTTATTTATTTACTATGCAACATTCAACTTAATAGCTTGTTTCTCTGTCTTTGGGCCAGAGGCCAAGGCAGATGTTTGCCTGACACCAAATCCTATTAGAGGCTGCAGTAACACAATTGTGTGTTAAAGCTAAATATTTTATAGCCTACACTTGCCACCAAGCATCATCATTCCCTAGGCATTCAGAGGCAACTATCTATTGGCAAAGAAAAAATAGTTATCTAGCTGGCAATTGAAGACAGTAGCTTTCCTGGGAGTTAATAAGCACCAGGACAGCTTTCTAAGAACTGATTAAATGCCATTCAGTGTAGTGTGGTTGTATGAATTCAAATGTAACCACTTCCTTCGATAACCTCAAGGAGTTGATCTGAACAGCATTTGGTGTCAAAAACATGTAGGAATAGCATTACCGTTGGAAAATTACATTTTAGTGAATCAATGTTAATAACAGTCTCTGGAACAAAGGTTCAAAGAATATGAAACTTATTTGCTGATGAGAATATTACATATGAGAAGTGAGATGCAAAGAAAACAGAAGTTTATTTTTATATTTAGGTGTCCTCACTGTTTGGCCTCTTTAGCTAGTAGTCTACTCCACCTCTACTCAAGAAATGACCTCAGAATCTTTTGATTTGTGCTGGTGAGAAGATAAATGAAGCTGTTGAGCCTGAAGTAAATTGCCATATCTACCAAAATCCAGGGAGATACTTCATATATACAGATTGGTGTAATAAAGGCTTTCCTTATAAACTTCAGCCCTCTGTATACACAGATGCATTAATTTAAAAAGTAAGTAAATAAAAAACAAAACAATTTCTGGACAAATACTTAGAGGAGAATTGTTCACTGTCATCAAATAAATAGATATATTTACTGTCATACAGAAATAATTTGTTCCTGGCTGCCTATTCTTTGCCTAGTCATGTTCCCCCAGCTAAAGAAGATGTGTTGCAATGAAGATGGAGCAGGGCAGCAGGTAATTAAACTCCATGGCACATATCTAACCTTGGAGTCCCCTGTGTGAGCCTCATCAATGCAAAGGGGCCATCAGGAGTGCACAGCATCCCTCTCACCCTACAATGAATTACATGTCATGGGAGGGTGAAGGGACTCCTCATTACTTCCCTCTACTCTGTGCTGCTGCACCAGACCAGCATTAGCAAGCCACATACTATTTTTCTTAGACCTAGTGCTTGTCCAGGATAAAGCTGTCACCTACAAGCTCATTGCTATAATGTCTCTCCTTCACAAAAATGCTCCCTGTCACTGCCCTGACTATATTAGCAGTAATTTTTAATAGGAAGTCAGGCAGTATAACATGAAAGGCAAAGAAAATTCTGAAGCTCCATGAACACAAGCTAGCATATAATTTACTTCCCAGTTGCAGAGCTTGCAGTCTTGTTTATTTTTCAAAGAAATGATGCTACTCAATTGAATTTCACTGCAGGGTAGTAGGATTCTAAGCTTAGAGAACTGTCACCTGCTCTTGTAATTGTGATAACAATGCCAAGAGAGATGTGGAGGTGAGAGGGGATAAAACGGGCTTCAGATATCTGAAACATCAAACTTGACATTTTGAGCCAAAAAAAAAAAAAAAGAGAAGATAAGGCTCTGGAAACAAAGGAAATGTGAAAATGCTGGATCCGGTATGCTCTTGCTCCTCCTCTTCCTTTCTGAGCTGAAGTTTGAAAGGACTGATTCCTTCTTATGGTATGTCCTCACCTGCTGAGATTTCGATTTTTCTGCTTCATTTGTGTTTTATAAGGCTTTTACATTTCTAGCTCAAGTAATCCACACCTGGCAGCCAGGGATGTTAAAGTCTTGACAGCATCATGGAAACTCAGTCATTATTTCTGAGTGCTCTTTCACAGTTTCCTCTTCTGTAGGGCACCTAGTGCGATGCTGATACTGCTAATGCCACTTGATGTTGTGCCAGATTTTGATTTTTTTTTCTTTTTCCGAAGGCTGGGAGGTCTGTTTTAATTAAAGATCCATGCATATAGCCCTGTTTTGCTTTCATATCCCAGTGGAACTCTAACCTTCACATGCAGGTATCAGGATGCTAAATTAGGAAAAGGGCAACAGGCAGACAGTTTTTGTAAAGAACTCCTTAAGTCACTCCGGACTCCAGAAAGTCAGAGTGAAGTACAATAATCATAGTATCCAATTCCATGTCATTCTCTCCCAGATCTTTACCTATAAGAATTTAAAATAATAATAACAATAATAATAATAATAAAAAGCCATTTCTAACAGCAGATATCGTGCATCTCCATCCCTGTACTGACAGCATGGACCTGCTCCAGCAGTGGCTCCAGAGTCTGGATCATTTTAAAAGGTGATGGTGAAGCACAAAAAGGCTGGCCTTCAGCGTCAGTTTGGGTTGCTTATTGAAACCAGCAAGATCTGCTGAGTTTGCCAAATTTGACAGTACATCATGTGAGCACAATTTCCCTTGAGATGTCTGTACTTTTCCTTCTAGGCCTGGCTTAAGATATCTATCCAGGTCCTCAAATGGCTTTCACCACAATAATATCAGTCATTCTTACACTACTTCAAGCACATTCAACTCCAAACCCAGCTGGAGACACTACAAAAACAGCTTTGTGTGCACTATTTTTGAACTTCTGTTCTACAGAAACTGGGACCAAATGGGAATAGTTTGGGGAGTAAATAACGAGGAGAACAAGCCCACTCATTTCAGAAGCCTATGACACATTTGGTCTGAATTTGGTTTGCCGTTTGAGAGGGAGCTTTATCTCACTGCTTCATTCCTTTCTCTTACTGCTTCCTTTTTAAGAAATCTTTCCAGTGCAGAATGCCTTATAATCTAAAGCTATCAGATGGTTGAAAGCATAAGGTGTAGTGGGATTTCAAAAGCACTTGGGCACTGCTTTATGTATACTACCATTTAAGTTAATGGTAAAATCTCCTTTGACTTCCCTGGGACCAGAATGAAGGCACCTTTTAGAAACCCCTGCTAATGTATTTCTGCTTTTCATAGGGATACACAGGGAACACTGTTTTCTTCCTTGAGAATGTGAGCAATGCTAAAAGCATGAGAGGGGCTATGAAACAGTTCTTAAGGAATTGTACACTGACTACCTGAAAAAAATCCTTCTGTTCCACGTCACTCGAAATGTGATCACAGGTTAGAAGTTAGCTGGGAAAAAATTTCAACGGATGATTCTAAACAGAGTAGCCCTTGGACTGAAGCCCTCTTCTTCCTTCTTCTAAGATGCACCTTAAAAGCTGGATAACCCTTTAGCCTCAGTGACTACTACATACTACAAGGCCGTGGAGATCTAGAAAGACACCTTGTGAATATTCCTTTCCTTCAGTTTTTCTTCTTTGCAGCTGGAATATTTTCAAACCTGAATTTCACTCCTGTAAATGAGACCCTCATATCCCCAATTTGCCCAAGAGACTGCAAGGAATTTTTTTGTTCCTTCCCACTCTCATAAATTGTTACAAACTAATACAGGAAACAACAAATATTCAGCCTTCAGGCTTCAACTTCTGGAGCTGCACTTGCAAGCAGGAAGTTACTTTGCGTTCAGTACATTACAATTTCTGCTCCTGCAGCTTGGGGCAAGGCTAAAGCTGGCCTTGAGTTTAATTTTAAATGATGTTGTAAGTTGGTGTACCCTAGGGAAAAGAAGGCAAACCATTCTTGCACACACACAGAGAGGACCTCCAATGTGAACTCATTTGGTCAAACAAATGCCATGAAACCTTGGCAATATTATCATTTTGGGTGCATTACAGACTAGGTTTCATTGTGCATGAAGTCTTTAAGAAATATATCCAACCTGATAAATCGGGAATGACTGATACCTGAGGTTCAAATACACTGCAGAGAGGTAGCTGTCTGGTGCTCTGGACATACCCTGAAGTACGATGCCTGGTCTCCAGCTGCTGCTACAGAAGGGCCTGAATCTCGCTCAGGCTTTATGTCAGATCGACCTCTCACCGCAGAGACGCCTGCAATTCCCCGCGGCACCGCGGGTGCCACTGGATGCCTGTGCTCCGGCAACTGCGTCAAGCTCTCAGTGGTCTTAGATCAAGGCCAGAGAAAAAGCAGAACTCATGGCTCCATTTCTGCCTCTAGCTGACTCGCTGCACAAGCTTGGTCACATCACGTTCCTTCTCAGAGCCTCCAGCAAGCCTCCAAGCCAGAAATCAGTTGAACGTAATTTATTTAACTCTCTTTCTGAGACTGTTGTAGCACTTAGATAAAGAAAGCAGTCACACATCTAATACACAGAACAGCCGTTATCGTTTTAAAAGTCAACATATGCCAGGAGTTACTGTACAGACTATGTTCTTCTCATCCCCCTGGCCCCCGTGTGGAAAGGGAGACTGGTCTGGTAACTCCTGGGGTGCCGAGGTTGTTGGCTTCTGTTCTCCCGTGTGGTCAATTAAATGCATGCATGTAAATGCAATTAAATACAGCCCTTGGAAAATTAAGGCTTAAAATAGTCTGTTGTTCTAGCACAGAAAGGGTTCTCCTTTTGTTCACTAAAGTGGACCTGTAACTCCCACAGCCCCATTTCTGTGCTTTAGCAGGGGAGCATTCATGGAAAGAAAAGTCTGCACAGAGCTGCTCTAGCAGCCCAGAAACATGACGCAGGAATAAAACAAGCTGTGCTTACATTAGCCTGCAGTCTGGGGTGCATGGAAAGAGCTATATACAAACTGCAAAAACGAAAACCATATGCACTGCTTTACACATTTCTCCAGAAACCCTCAGATAGCACTGTGTGTCGTGTCATTAAGGCAGAGCTCTGCTGTTCTGAAAAAAATGAACTGAAAGAAAGGGACAGAAATAACAGAAAGAAAGAAAAAGGCTTTAACTTCACTATTAAATAAGCTTTTTCTTGACCCCAAAACTAAAGTAATTACCCCAATCAATAAATCTTTTGTACAAGGTCTGTTGGATCAAGAGAACTTGCCTGCCTGCAAACAGCACGCTGACAGGCAAGTTCAAGGCTACCAGGCCATGTAAGGACAGACGTAGGCAAAGCTTTTCAAAAAGAAAAATCTACCTTCGTTTTTTTCTACTATTTTGAAGCGTGATCAAAACCAGAAAATATCTGGATCATTAGAGTTATTCAGACATCTAACTTCTACTGAAATGAATACTTATTGGCATCCGAACAATTTTTACAAACATGGCTTAATCTCTTTTGTACAACAATATAAATGCAAATATGTGTCTGCTTGTCTCTCAATTTTTCCCATCCAAATTATCACTTGTAATCATTAGATCTATTGAAAGAGAACAGTACATATACAAACCAAATTAAAAAAAAAAAAAATAGAAACAAGAAAAAGCTCAAGTGTAATGTTAAATGAATGATTCCATCTCTGCTTTAAAGCTAAGCTAGCTTTACACACTGCAATTTTATACTGCTAGCTTTTTCTTGCAGGGCATCAATGAAGAGAGATGCTGTATATGGAAAGAGCAGTGGTAGAAGATTTTACAGCCAAGTATCTGACCTTTACAGGCTTCTTATTATTTAATTATCTTTGAGATGTGTCCCTAATTTCTCCTTTATTAGAGATGCCTTAAGTCTTCAACAGAAAAATCCTGAAATAATAATTTTGCCTGCCATTATAGCTTGGGAAGCAGGGTAATTATGTAAGAATTGTTTTAGACACTTGCAGAGAGAAAAAGGTCACCACAAATAACATCGAGATTTGAAATGATTGGTCTGACTTCAGGTTTCTTGGAAGTGCTCCGGCTCCAGCAGAAGCAGGCAGAAAGCAGCAGGTAACATTTGGGGAATAGTGTGCCACAGGATCAGGTGCAAATGTTACTGACTGAAGCTGAGGGGGATTTAAGAACTGGGAGGAATGCTTGATCTGTTAGCAGTCACCCAAAAAAGCAGTCAGGGAGATAAACTCCAATACTAGGACATGCTCCTCCTCTCGGCTCACTTCAGTGGGAAATGAGACTGATCATCATCAATTTTTGGGATGGAGACAGAGGTGAAAAGATTTAGGGGGCACTGACAAAGTTATCATTGACTTCTAGCTGCTGAAGTTTTCAGGTCATATCACTATCCATTTAAAAACATTCTCACTGTTTTACTGAGAATAGCAAACAAAAACCTCTGGCCACGGGGATTACAAACTAATGTGAAGTTTCGCTGCCCCACAGCCTGCCTTCCATTTCCAGATCCAGGCTCGGGCTACGTTTGCTTTTTATTAAGCTCTACAAAGATTAGTTTTGCACATAGGCCTGAATGAAAAAGTAAAATCTCACCCGCCACACTATTTCACTTGTTTGGAGGGGTGCATTCCTGCAGCTTCGAGAAAGCTCAGATGGAGGGAGTTCACCCATTGCCATGTCCCAGGACAAAGCCTTACCTGTAAGGCTGGGCTGGGTTTGACCATGATGGAGATGGCAATCTCCTGTCTTCTTGCCATCCTTCTGCATGGACCAATTCAACTCTCACCGAAGGACCTTATGTCCTGTGGCCAAGTGGAAGACACCTTGCAATGCTGCAGGATATCCTGAAGCTGTTCTGTGAATTAACCTAAGTTCTCAGTCAAGTGGAGCTGTCAACCTAACATCATTTGTGAGACCAAATTCATAAGGAAAAAAACTAAGGAGAATCAGAGCCTGTCAGGGAGTCAGAAACACCTTTATTGCCTCCTAGCTGAACTGAGTGTGTTTTCTACATACTACCTGAGACCTACAAGCTTCACCACACTCAGAGAAGCTGGGTAAAAGCTAACTGAAGCCAAACAGCGGGAAAAGAAAGAATCAAAAAAAAACGGTGGTGGCCACAAGAGAGTAATCAAAAAAGGCACTGTCCACCTGATAGAGTGTCTGTCAAGAGAGGGCTTAGCAATGGGACACAGAGAGCCAAAGGCAAAAATCTATTTGCAGAGCGTGCAAAGCCCTGTTGTTATTCTGCAGGCAAAGCTCTGCTGTTATTTTGCAGGAGAGAGGCTATTAAATAACTACAGAGGGTTACCACAAGGTGGAAATGCTCAGAAGTCCCTCTGTGAAATGGGATGGTGTAAGATGACCCCATTCACGCAGTAGAGAACACCACCTGTAGTAACTGAGCACTTGCATGGAGCTGCTGGAGTCCCAGTAACAGTTACAGGGTCCTGAGTCAGCTTAAGTACTTGCTCAGCTTTCAGCATGTGCCAGCTCTTTGGCTGGATATGCTCAAAGGACAAGTTCAGACAAGGGTAGCTGGGACATGAAATCCACTTTTCCTCATGCAGAGCCCTGAAGATCTAGCTGTACATGGGTGAGTTTAAGTCAAGTAACTCAGGCATTAGGGAGCTAAAGGAAAGCATAAGCCAGAACAGATCACACCCCACAGCAGCCTGCACAGTCTCCTGACTCCTCAATATTTACATGAAATCAATTTAGACTTTCCCAGCCATTAGCAAAGCAAGTGTAAATACTGTGAATGGCTTTGAGACTTAAGTGGATCACACTTGGGCATCCCCTGTGAACTGCTGTCCTAGGGACTGTATGGGGGCTGTTATATTTCAGGCTTTGCAGGAAGGGAGCTTGCCTTGTGATGTATATTGTAAGGTGCTGTGTGTGCTGGCAGCCCCTTATAAATGATGCTGTCAGCTTGCTTGCACTTTGAGGGAGGAAAGTACTTACAGTAGTTTTCTTTATGGATAGAGCAGGGGGCAGGAGGAACAACAGGGCTTTTCCTAAACTTAAGCACTGTCTCTTGCAGAAGATAAAAGTGAGATAAAACCTTGCATCCTATCACAGGTGTTGTACATGTGCTTCCCGTAGCTTGGTGGGTGACACAATGATAAACAGAGATGCTCTCTTCTCCCAGACAGCTGCTTGTGCTTTTCTTCTGATTTCTCAGTGGCCCTGCGCAGCCAAGCTTGCCTGGGCTCAGCGGTAACAGGTGCTGGAAGACTTTCTCTCTCTGACTCTGTAGATGTTTTCAGGCCCTCAGATGTTTCTTACTTCTACTGAGCAGATTTTGGCCAACATCTCTGTCTCAGATGTGCTGATTCCAGCTGATTCCTCAGCCTACTATTTTGCTCCACTTATACCAGATTGCTCTGAATAAATCACCTCTATCAGGCAGAGGTGAATCCACAAAGCGCTTTTCAGAGAAGTGTTTCTATTAGAAATTTCAGAAAGTGCTGCCAATGTCATTTACAAAAAAAGGTTAATTTATTATTGAGAGACTTTGATTGTCCATTCCTTTATAATGTCTTGCATTGTAATTCAGAGGAATGGGATATAAGAATGTTATTAAAAGCTGAAAAAAATTCTAGAATAATCTGATTTCCCTTCACCTGAATTGCCTACATTACGTGGCAGTGTAAGCTCTGACAGGCATTGTGATTCTGTATTCTCCCCAGGTTCACATGCAATGGCATGGAACAGGCACAGATTTTGACACCACCTAACTCTATAGTGATGATGGTTCCACATCCTTTTAGAAAACAGGCTAAGCTGTCATCTCCTGCCCTCAAAATCAGTGCTAATGTTCCTGAGTGGATTTAGTTATAGCTATACCGAATTCCAAAACGGTATGATGGACAGCCTCACAATTTATGAAATTAAATGTGCTATCAAATTGGGAATACAGATGCTTTTTTCCATTTTTCTCCAGTTTTCACTAGAATAATGGAAGGCCCATTCATTCCAGACAAGCACTGCACAGTAATTTTGCTTGATATTGTCAGACAGAGCCTGCAGTGATTTTACAGGCTCTGAAAGGTTTGGTCTGTTGGAACATAGCAGATAAACTTGGAAAATCAGCTTCCTTTCTATTCAACATTTTATTGCTGAAGTAAAAGCTGTGGTCCTTGACTCAGGTGAGTCCTTACTCAGGAGGGAGGAATTACAAGGTCCTTACAAACTGCACAGTTTGGCTTTATGCATTTATCATTATGATCACCATTATCAATTTTGCGCTTTCTACTATTATCCACGATTATTAATTAATGCTTAATGCATTTTCCCAGCAGTTCTGTCACCCTCACAGCATCCCTGGGGAAATGTCACTCTCCTCAGTTGTACATGGTAAGCAGCTGAAGCATGAGCTTGGGCTGGGTCAGAATCAGCACATCAATCAGAATCCAGGAGTTCCAGGCTGCTGGTTCTCTTCTCACATCACCGGTCCCACTTCTTCCTGCATCCCAGCTATACTTCCCAAACACACTTTCACAGTAAGCACTATGTCTGTGCAATAATAAAGGGAGATTTTTCTACATGCTGCTGCCACACAAATCAAATAAAATGGCAACTTGCCTCTGACAGTCAGCACAACTCCTCTGCAGCTTCCTCACCCTGCACAGATCTAAGGGCTCCCATCATGTGTGACTTGATTTATTTGTTTGGCACTGCCATTTTACACCTTGGTTTATAAACACTGTGTCAGGTTGCTGTATCCTCTTTACCCTGGCACCAACAAAAATTGTTAACACCACAGTACCTTAATATTGGTAGACTTAAAATGTAGCAACCATGTCTTGCCAGACCTCATGAATACATTAGAAAGGCTCTGAAGCAATACAATGCATTTACACAAAATACCTGCCCTGATTTTTTTAAACAAGCTGTTGAAATCTAGACTAAGGAGAAAGGTACTTACTCATTAAGGATATTAAATTTTTATAGTACTTTTAAAAATGTTGCACTTATCTGGCCAAATTCTAGTCAAGAAGCTACATCTTCCCTAAGTAAATTTTTTACTTATTTCAACTGCATTTCAAAATGAGTGGGTTGTACCTAAACAGCTTTTCCTGTACGCTGTCACTTTGTGCTGTTGCACAGCTGCCAGTGGGCAAAGTGATTCCCATTTCTGGGGCAAAGCTCAGTTTTACTGTATGGCAAAAGAAAACTTCCCCGTACTGAAATACAGAATGATTCAAGGTCAACGGGGAATATACCATGGACTGTTCTGCTTATCACGCGGTCACGAAGGTACGGCAGAGCGTAAACAAAGAAATATTGCCTTAAAGACAGTCTGACGTGCTTCTCACCCACACGGTTCCCCCACTGCTCAAAGACAGGTTACGAACGTTTTGCCCCTTTTTTCCTATGTTAGTGCAATGAGGCAGGGAGAAAAATCTGGCTAGAACCTCATTTAGCAGCACTTTGAAAACACGAACAACTAGTGACTGTGCTTTAAAATTTTTTTCTTCTGTAAGAGCCTTACGGATTTGCTGTGCTGGGAAATTTTAAACAGGAGAAATTCTTAGAGCAGGAAAAAGAAAAGTCACTCTCAGAAGGATATCTGGAGGTTATTCTGGGCAGAATGTGGTCAGTGTAAATAAAGGCTCAAATCCCATCACTGCAGCAGCAAACTAAATGAAAGTAAATTTGCATTCTATAGAGCAAGACTTCAGTTTCATAAGCTAACGTGTAACTGTTTCTGGTGTTGCTTAACTGTGAACAGCATCGAACATGTGAAGTTCCAGGTTTTAAATTTAACATAGAGTATTATAGCAGTGTTTCCACTTCTGCATTAGATAAACTTTAGCACTAAAAGTGAATATTGGGGTCTTAATGATTGCTTTAATAAGACCTAAACTTTTAATTAACCTGCCAAGACAAATCACAGCCCATAGCTCTTAGGTAACTATTGCAGACAGCTGAGACTCAACACCAATGCCTCTTCTGGGAGAGGGATTAACAGCAGCTTTGGACTGAGTCTGCTTTTTTCAGCAAAGAAAAAAAATTCCATTAAACAATCACTGTGGCTAGAAGAAAGCTGAGTGCTAGTTTTATGGAGCAAGCTTTAAATTACAACCAAATGAATCTGGGGATATGAAAAGGTTTAGCAGGTCAGTAAATTTAAAATTAAATATTATTGAGTCAGAAACAGATTCTGATATTTACAGGGTGAAGTAAGAATACCCGGTGTGCTGGGTTGTCAAGCAGTCTGCAGGCAGCATCCTTTCCTCCTTGGACAACAACTAATCAGTGCCTGTGCACTGAACTGGCAGGGCACTTTACTGCCAGAGAAACTGAGAAACCTGTTAATTTGTACTTCTTAAGAAATCACAGCTTCTTTCTGTTAGCCAGGAGAAATAGAGATGCTTGTTATTGTGGTTCCTACTACTAAGCCTTGCAGCGCTCTTTACTGGTTGTAACCCCAGCACTCTGCCTGAACTCCTGCTGCAGTAATTTTGACAGTGCTCAAAGGCAGGACTGTCACACAAAACTGTGGCATGGCGCTGCTCTGTGCTCTTCAATCATTCCTATCCCACTGCTCCAGGAAGGAAGAAAAAAAAAAAAAAAGCTAAATAAAAATAAGATCAAAGGAAAAATGAAGCAGGGAATTTCAAGCTTGTAATCCAACTTTGGCACTGGGTAGAATCTCGTTCCGGATATAGTTATTAAAAAGGCATACAAAATACTTACGCGCTATTTAGGGCCTAACAGCATTCAGCCTGTTGCTAAATATATCCTCTACAAGCAGTTTCTCCAAAACCACACAAAGCTACCATGCAATTTGAGTATGCGCATTAATACCTGGCCTCGAGGCAGGCAGTTCAGGAATAAAACAGGAAATCCTTACCAATAGCAGTAGTAAGAAAAGAAACCACTTCCGACTCCTTGCCATCGTTGTAGAAGGCCAAATGCCATATGCCTGAATCCAAATACTGGATAAACCCTGTCTCATGGCTGGACAAGGGCACAAAAGCTCTGTGTTGCCGCTGAGGTCCTTCTAAGCTTCTCGCCTCCTGTGTTAGCAGACGTCTTCCATCCAGGAGCTCAACAAAGTCAAACTGAAATAGGAAAAAGAGTGATGTCTGTGTGAATTTCAGGCCGAGGAAGCCTAGTCTCTTGCTCTCGGTCTGTTTTATGAAGGAGACAGACATATTTTGTACTGAGTATTAGAAATGTACATACACAGACGCATCATAAACAGGATTTTATCTGTCGGTGTCTATTCAGCTCAAGTATGTTACCTGCAAGTAACCATTTTGGAAATAGCGAATATATGAATGTAGTTCCCTGTAATTACATGGATCAAGAAACCATCTTTACTTAGAACGTGATGTGGGGCACATTGACCCTACTGACGTGCTCTTTCTGTAGAGACACAGGCAGGGAAAACTGAGGTCCAGGGAACATGGCTAAATCGCACTGCAAGTATGGTGATAAAGAGAAGCTACTCAGAAGCTTATTTGTTATTTTCTTTGTGTCTTGGCCAATAAGGAAAATAGATAGAAAAAAATTAGCTAGCCTAACTGGATTGTTTGCCAGAATTCCTTTTGGTTATCAAGAGAAAGATAAGGGGTATTTGTAAGTAAATTCTGGTATAAGTTTTGCAGAAGTATTTTCCTTAGCCAGCAAGCTTTTTTCTTTAAGCAATAGCAGAAGTGGTTAAAAGATCATAGAAGATGAAGATGGAGAACAGATAAACTAATGTGTAAAAGTCCCATTTATGGGCTGGCTTTTGGAAATTTTCCTCAAAAGAACTTCTTTTTCTTTTCCCAGGGTAACTTCAGGTGAACAATTGCTTTGATTTTGCTATTAGTATGAAAATTACCTTTTGTTCCCTATTTAAATAACTCCACTGACCTTCTGCAATAATTGTTTTTTGTCTGATAATATATTAAACGGACAAGTCAGATACAAGTCTAGCAAACATCACAGATATTAAGCGCGCCTCATCTAATCTGGCTCTTGTGTTTAGGTGAACAGAACATTTTGTGAGCAGAACCCAGCAGCTTGGGCACAGCCCAGCTTCTCTATTCCCTGACTTTACTTGGTTTTGCCTCTCTCATCCAGTCAGTCAAATAAGCTTGTTGGTTTTGGCAGGAGTGAGGAAAACAAAGAGAGAAAAACACCACCACTTATTTTTGTACTGGCAAATGTTGCTGCACTAAATGGTTGCATGTGTTGGCTGAGGGTGGCAACAACATTTAGGCTCCTTATCCTTTTTGACTTTACCGTATCAAAATGTGGGTGCTTCTGTTATATTATTAGCTTGGCTGATATGGTCTTCAAAGTCCACCAAGATAAGGAGTTGATGACATTTTCTCTTCTCTGCAGTTATTACTAAGTTAAAAAAAAGGTATTTCCAACATGTTTTTTTTGAGTAATAATCTACGTATGACCCACCTTGCACATGAAATGACAAAATTTCTCCCTAGAGTATTCCTCATTATTGCATTTTATTTATTTATTTATTTGAACTTAGTTTTGAGTCTTGCTTTATTTATCTTTCCTTACTTTATTTCAGCATATAGATCATTCAAATGTGATGCTGCAGTGTCTTTTGAGAAAGCAAAAGCCAGAACACCTGTGAAGGGCATTCCTCTTTGTCTATGAAGACAGAAACAGAGTTGTTGTTTTGACATAACATAGTGTAAATACAGAATATAAAACCTGCAAGTATGTAATTGAAAAAACATAAGTTTGTTTTGGAAAAATACAACATTTCAGTGATTTTAAGCTTCAGAGGATACTAGTGAACGGCACTGTGTGAGCCGAACATTTGCACCCACTCTGGTTCCTTGTCAGCTCAGCTGCGTGGCCACGACTGGCACAGCTGAAAAGGCAGTGACAGAGGACATCACGGTGCTGTCTGGTTATAAAGGTACATTTCATCATGTGTTGATATCTCCATGACAGTTTGAGTTAGTTTTCTAGATCCACTGGGTCAGCAGTCACAGAAATTTGAGACCCTTCTAGAATGCAGTCTGCCTCATCCTGAAGCTGAAATCCAAGAACTGTCCAGTGGATTGTGCCCTAAGGGCATTTATTTCTTGCTACATATTAGGTCTAGATGCTTAGAACTTAGTGGGATGAAAACAGTTTCAAGGTATCCAGCTACAGTGAGCTGCTGTTGTTACAGTCCTATCTGGGTTATGCTTACCTGGGGCTTCCTGCCAAATGTGAAAGTTTATTTTTATAAAGATTTGCAAGATGGTGCTTCTGATGTTGATGACTTTGCAAAGGTACTAAGTTATTAGCTGTAAATATGAATTGAACCGCAAATGGATTATGTTTTATTACATTTGAATAAATTCAGAGATTTTTAATACACAATTAGAGTTATTGCAAGCAAGAAAATTGTAGATAAAATACCACTTTAATTAATTCAAATTGTATAAATGGAAAAATGCCTCCCACAAACTGTGATGGCCAATCCCTAAAATTTACAATTAAAAAAAAATTGGCCTAGGTTAAAGAGTTTAAAAAAATGATTTGATATGGGAAGATTAAATTTAATAGACCATAAGAAAATTGTGTAACTTTTATTATAATTTGTAGAGAAGAACTAGAATTGCCTTTTGTTACCAGTAAATTATTTTCGGCTTCTACAAGATCTATTTTTAACACTACAGAAAATTGGAAGAAAACTTTCTTCCTGCTTATAGGTGTCCATGGTTGCTGGCAACCTTCAGTAGAAGACAGATGAGCACAGACAGAGAAAGTTTCCCAAAGAAAACGTGGAATAATTTGTTGTTTTAGCAGGGAAAATTATAGCATTTCACCAAATTCAGGAATACATGCTAAGGGTCTACAGCCTTGGGAACAACTCAAAGATCCTGAAAAAGAATAGGTTATGTATAGGTGCAGGCTACAAAAAATTGATTATCTAAACAGAAGAAATCTCTAATTATCTAGTACAGAAGAAAACTTGATTGTCAGCTCAAATTTTACTACCGCCATCAACTAGATAGGCTGGGAAAAAAAAACAACGCTTTATTACATTCTTCCCAAGAGGAGATTATCACTGCTGTAAGCACGCGTTTTGCCAAAGTCTTGTTTGTGAAATTCATTATAAAATTTGGAAATATAAAACTCATTGGGTAGATTTACAGGGTGCAGCAGATATTCTGTGTTATGCAAAAGAAAGATGAGATTTGTGTAATATGTATTAACTATGAGATCCAAGTTTACAATTTCAACACAGAAAGCAGGTTACCTGTTTAATGACTCCTAAGGCTAATAAATTAGAGTGAGATTAAATGCTAAGGATTAAACTTCATATAAAAATATACAGAGGGAGAACAATATTTTAATTGACAGCAGATTTTTAAAAAAATAGGAAAAGGGATCATTTCAAAACTGAATTAAGTATTAACTAGTAATATATCAATATTGCTTCAATATCTGCAGTTTCATTAAGTTATTTCTTCAGAACAGGGAGGGTTTGGGGATCAGTTTCTATTACTGTACCATGACTCTTATTGTTTGGATAAAAATGTCCCTCTGGTAATTTTTGGCAATATTTTGGTCCAGATGCTGATTTTTTATATACTTGGCAGCTCTTGATTTGTGGCTGTACAAGAAGCAGCACTTACAAGGTCTCTGTACAAGTGCATTGCCTCCTCCAGGATGTAATATTGACAAACATGTGCCACATCCCACGTTTAACGTCTCATTTTCAGCTGAGGCTTCAACTGACACACAACTGTGCTGTTTCAAATGGGAAATGCCCTGACACTGACAAATCGCTCAGAATATCCCAGCAGAAATGAGGCTAAAGAACAAAACACACCAATGAAGTGTGGGCTTCTTAATTGCTTAAAACATCAGTAATTAAAATATTACTATGGCTGGGTGAAGTGCCCTGCTACATTTAAGCATTTTGCTTTAAATTCAACAGACTTTACTTGAGATTTAGGTCTTAAATTTCACAATTGTTATTTAAACAATTGAAACTATTCATGTAATAAGCCCGGTTTCATAATAGATATTAATAATCATTACAAACAAGGAAAATCACAGTTAATACAGAATTCTGATCTACAGTTAGTGTTATTGTTGTGACCATGACCTTTTTATTTAAGTAATACAGGAGGTTTAAATTCTAAATGTCTCAATCTCCCCTTAAAGAGAGACTGATTAAAAATGGATAATAACAGTGGCACTATTGTGTCACTGAATTTATGACCTGCTGATCCTATTGAAATATTTTAATTCTGCAGAAAAGCAGGCAGAGAAAACACAGATTTATGACACCTCTTTGGCATAAATAAGTCGCAGGTGTGTTAATATGTAGAAAATACCATATTACCCAGAAAGGTTGTAATAAACGTATTTGTTTGCTCAAAAACCAAATAAAGACAGGGTATTTCTATAAATCTTAAATAGCTGTGTTGGTTGCTGGACATTTCTGTTAATAATGGAGGCGAAGGGTGAGTTAGAACATTAATAGAAACCTGGTAATACTTTGATAACTTGCTGATGCAAGTGGGAGTAAGATGTTTTGCACTGCCAAACAGAGTTACGCCCTAATGTATTAATCAATCTGGCTAAGAGCAGCTTACAAACTAAGATGGAAAGCAGAGAAACTAATGTACAAAATCCTCATGTAAGGGGATGGTTCTTCGGAGCTTTCCCAGAAAGTGATTTCTCAACACAGCTTTTCCCAGGTGTGCTAAGAAAAGCAACTGCTTTCATTTTAGTCCTACAGGATAATAACTGTATCTTGATTCCTGCTTAAGTAAGACAGTAGCTTTCTGGAAAAACTTGATTTTGTTTGGTTACACACCAGTTACGGTGCCCTGACCAGCCTCAGCCTAATCTGACCGCCAACACGCATAATGTGAAGAGTTGGCTCCAGGCATTTCAGCACAGGAGGTGAAAGTGAATCTTGCTCCCGTGAGGGTGAGAAACTGGGGTTTTGCAGCTCTTATCATGAGAGGGGACAAGGAGAGGCCGAAAGAGGGGCACACGACACGAAGGATGGGAACAAGAGTTGATTCTTTTTGATGTAGCTTCGGTGAGGCTGCTGCTGCAAGGGGCACTGGATGGAGAGGGTGGTGGCTCGTGCTTCTGGGAGCAACCAGCTGATACCCTCAGTGCCATAGAACCCTTTTTGTCCCCTGCCAGCTTGCTGCCTTAGGCAACCTCCTGCTTTGCCTATAGTCCATCGGGTTAATGTGTGTAATCTTGCCAGTGTCACTTGATCATCTTTCTCTGGATATATCACCTTTAATGTCTTGCAAGCATGCAGCAAATTCCTGAGAGAAACAGCTGAAATAAAAACCGCCATAAGAACAAAAATTATAAGACAAGTGTTGCTTCATTGCAATGAGGTCCCATTACCTGTGTATGTGACGGTGGAAGGCCTTTTCTGCCATAGATGCCAACCAGAGCGGCCTTTCCTAAAGACACATTGAATTTCAGATGCACTGGGTGGTCGATGAACACCTGAGATCTCCAAAAGATACCAGGAGGGATCTTCTGTGTGGCTCGTCTGCCAACATCGATTTCTCCAGAGTCTATAAAACTGTCGTCTGGAAAGAAACTACTGGGCTTTCCTGCCAAAACACAGGAACAAAAATCTTGGATTAGCCTTAGATCCTAGAAGTAATCCAGTCATACTGGTATCTCTGACACTGATCTTGAGAAACAGACTATTAGTGTCCTGAGGTCGCCAGAGTACTTTGTGCAGCCAATCCTTATGATTATGAGAGGAAAGCTGGCAGGGTTATTCTTGGCTTCAGTAACTGTTTTGTTTGAAAACATGAATATGGGAAGAGCAACCTGGAGAAAAATGACCCTTTGTTCAAATCATAACATCAGAGCTTGTGTAATTACATTACGTAAAAATAAACCATCTTACATTATAACAGAAATGAATATGAGTTAACTGATGGAGAAGACATCATTACATTAGCAGAGAGAAGTGAAGTAATAGTGAAGTAGACACGTGTCACAGAATGGAATGGCAGAGCGGAGAAGAGCAGCATGAAGGGATGCCTAAGAGGGGAAAGGAAAATGTTGCTCTGTTAAATTAATGCTGGACAGTGGTACCAATATTTCAAATTTGTTCAACAGTCCTGAAAAGCCTAAAGATAAAAAGGACTGAGTAAAAAGATAAAGGAAACCATACCCTGCACGTGAGTAGTATCTACTAAGAAACTTGAGAGGTTTTAATTAGGTTTCAATACAATCTGTGAAGTATATTATGATTATCCATCTTCCTTCAGCAGCCAAGCAAATGGAGGCATCTGTTTTTTGAAGTGACCACCAGGCTGGAGAGCCTGAGTGTGTGGATGGCAATCAGCACTTGTCGTAACATCCAAGGGAGTCAGCAGGGAGTTCAACATCCCTGGAAAACATAGCTGAGAAACTCCAGGTTAGACATCCATACACTCAGTTCTCTAAACTGGTGGCTGCTTCGAAAAAACCTGAACCCAAAGGAAGCCCAGGGAGTAGGGGACAGAATGCAAAATAAAATCCCAGAACGCTGTCTGTTTGGCCTTTGCCATAAGCAGTGGCCACACAGCTTCACCTGCAGTGCAGAAAGAAGATGAAGGCAACTGCTTTGCAAATAGCCTTTAGTTAAGGACACTTCTACTTGAAAAAAAAAAAAAAAAAAAAGAAAGATTTTGGCTTTAGTAAGGAGAATATCTTATCACCATCAAGGACTAATTATTAAATTTAGAAATGCAAATCAATTTGTTATCTCATCTCAGTGCCATTACACCTTACTACTCTGTGTTTCACAAATCAAACAATTCTAATAAAACGAGAAGAAAACTTTCAGGAATATACAGCATTTTGTAGGAAAATCACATTATGAGAATTTTTCTTCCAGAACCTACATTTAAGAAACAGGATATATGGAATAAAAATATTTTTTTTCTACCCATCATGAATTCAAGTGAAATAGTCTTAGAATGACTTGCCCTGTTGAAAAGGTGATTGGTAGAACTTCTCATTTTACTGTTTTGAATTATAATAATGCCTTTAAAAACTAGACTTCTCCATATACCATCCCAATACAAACTCTCCAGGAGAGACAGAAGTAAACCGTTAGCTGTCTCTCTAAAATCCATACATAATTTATATGCATATTGACAGTTCTCAACAAAAGTATCTGAAGATATTTCTTCGTAGACAGGAGATTTTTTCTCTTAATCTTTTTTTAATTATGTAAAACATATTAAAAGAACTTTTGGTCCAAATAAGACTAATCCCTGATTAGCTAATTAATGTTTGCAACTGCTTAAGTACATTGTTGGAGTGGGACTTGATGGCATGTTTCTTTTCTGTGCTGTCTTGTGGCTGAAGTTTTATGCACACCAGCACAGTGCAGAAAGCAAAGCGTGTATACCTGTTCATAGAAAAAAGCTACTGGTTATTTTATAAGATCCTCATCTACCTTTGTGCATCAAATTCAAACAAATACAGAGGGAAAATCTGCTGACTTCTTATCCTTTTTTAGTCAAAGTGTATATTAATAGAGATAATCAGAAGCAGCCTAGGTAAACAGGCATGCTTACTGAATCATTTGTGCTAATAGAGTACAATTGGACAATGAAAATCAACTAGCTTGATTCCAAAGGGGATTACTTTATAAACTGGATTGTAAATATTTATTTGACATACTAAAAATTACTTTTCACACTGTCGGGATTAAAGGAAATAGTTCCCATGTCTTCATGCAAAGTTTCTTATTCCATTATTGTAAGATGAAAAGATTCAGGATTCTATTTAAAAAGACCTAAAGACATCACATGTTGGGGTTCAATTGAAGGATATATTTTTCTGATTACTACTGACATGTTTTATAGATTCGTAGAAATTCAGATGAAAATCTAAAGTATTTGATATGCGCCCTGATTGTTCATTAATAAAGATTGCACACTGGAGTGAATCAGGGCAGGTGAGAATTTAACATGATAGATGTTGCTGTGCAAGAGATAGCCCTGAGAAATTGAGCACAGTGTGTATTATGCCCGTACAGACAGCAGTGTGTGCTCAAGCAAGAAAAATGCTTGTGTGATTGAAAAAGACAATTTCACACAAATAATCGTTTGTACACACAATTACAAAGTTTACATCTCCTTTTGGTGGACAGTTGTATGGCCAAAAAGGTGATCTGCTCCGAGCTATGTCACATTGCCAGCAGTTGGGATGCAGAAGCCTACAGAAAGGCTCTCCGCCAGGCTGAAGTCAATCCCTGCTTTGCCAGTTTTAACCTACAATAGGATCGGGCCCTACGAGTTGCATTCTTCCTACAGAAAGTACAATAAGAAAGCAATTTCAGCTTCTAATCAGAAATTAGGTTTTAATCAGAATATTTGACTACTTAAAATTAACTTCAGGTCTGAATTCTTAATTGGGCTGTCAATTACTTTGCTCTTTCCATGCATTACCTTGAACTTTTTAGTTGCCGTAGCAACTATTCCTAATTTATTTGGTTATCAAAATGAACCATTTCATTTCGGCCCCCATTGAATCTGCTGGTATTTTCGATAGCAAGGTACCCTGACTCATCAAAACACTTAAGAACACACTTATATTCCTCTGACTTCAATCACAGTTAATTACACGCTTAAAAGTAAGCATGTGATTAAGTGCTTTGCTAAACAGGGATGGGCTTAAACACCCGTAAATGCTGTGCTAGAGCACAGCCACAGCTGAGAATTGGCAAGATGTTGGTAATGATTCATTCAGATCAGCTGTATGACTGCCTATTCCAGACTATTTCAGTGTGATCAAGAGTACCTTCAAATATATTTTAATCCATTTTTTTAAAATAAATTTCAATGGCATAAATTCTGATTTAGAACAGCAGCCACGCAGTGCTGCTAGTCCAGAATTAGTTGCATAGGCACTCGATGGGGAGAGAGCTGCATTTTAAGGCTGGATGCGAATAGTCCTGCAGGAAAGATCTTGTCCTGATGTGTTTTTTTTTCAGTCAGGACAAGGTACTTTCCTTTAAGCCTACAGATTCCCAAACATCTGTATGAAGCACTAACTTGAGGGGGCTTCTAATGACATTCCTAGGGTATTTCCCAGATTTCTTTTTTAGCAGAGCTTTTTGGCAGCAATCAAAACTTCTATTGACATCACTAAGCACGGCTGAAAAAGAAATCAAGCGGAGGTCTTTGATTGGGACGGCAGGTTTAGAGAAATACTTTCATTTATTTTCATTTTGACTTTTGAAAGGAAATGGACAGATCAAAACTACATGTTGCAAAACCAAAACATATGGCAAGTTAGAAGGGAAAAAAGGATCTGTCTCAAGTATTTTTGAATACAACATATGATATCTGCAGCTTGGTCGACTCTTTAGTCAGGTTTGCTGAGAATAACTAACTTAGCTGATTTTTCCTTGTAGAACATTGATGTCAGCCATCAGTTGTTAGTAAATGTGTTTTAAGGAATACACATAATTATGGCCTTTGTTTGGACTGATAAAGACAGATAAGCTCTTAAAGAAAAAAATACTACAATTAATTTAAATTTAATAGATAAACCTAGGCTCCCTGCCAAAGTCCAGGGAACTCTGGAAACTTTTGAATTCAATGAGTTGCCAGAACACGAGCAAATCTCTTACTCCAAAGCCTTCCTCCTCCAAAATAAATACCAAAAATAGCCAATGACTTCCATTTTACTGGAATCTGTTAGCCTTCTGTAAAGCAGCCTGACACACAAACAAAACACCTTTCTGAAAATTTGAATTGCAGAACAGCTTTCTGAATCTTTCAATTCCTCATTCCTTCAGCTAAGTCTTGAGAGGGATAAAACACCTGCCCTTTGCAGAGCTTACGGGTACTTTTGGCAGTGCTGCCTCCATACAGAGCACAGTAAGATGTAAAGCTGCGGGATAATGTACTGCTGAATTGACAAACCATCAGTTGCTTCCAATTTCAGTTAAAATTGTGAGCTGTCAGCACCATATCCTTGGAGAAGAACAGGCCTTCTACCTGGACACCTTAGCAAAGAGATGTCCAACCATGGAATGCCAATACTCACTGTGTAATGGTTCTTGGTAAACACTTTGGTCCTCAAAACATTTGGTACCTGGTGGCAATGAGTAGGCAAAACCAAATATGTTTGTTGGATCCAATGCTCCAGGAACCATTTAATTTTCAAGACTTTTTTCCCCAGGAAAATAGGCATTTGAGGCAAGGTTTTCATGATGGACATCTGTAGCCAGTGAGGTAAGGTACAGACAGTTCCACCTTGAGAATGCCTTAGATGTGTGATGAGGATTGCACACACTTTTATCACATCAGTGAATATCAGAAGGGTATGAAACTTAGAAACATATGGAAATAAGACTGACGACTACTAGTTCTAGATGTGAAAGACTGGAAATAGCACCCGATAATGGCAGCATTGAGGGTAATGGAACATGAGATTGGATGGCTGGAGTTCAGAGGCAGACAGAAGACTCACAACATGGACACACACCAACCATACCTTCACTGGTTCCTTTGCCTTTCCTGTCAGGTAACTCTAACCCTGTGCCCCCCGAAGGATATAAGGAGACGTCCGTTGGCACTGGCCAACTGCTGGCTGTGTCTTCCGTGATTTCATACATCTGCCCTTCCATCGGCTGCAGGTGCCAGTTTAGGCCAAACAGGTGCATGGCTGTGGTGAGCAATGAGAAAAGTCATCTTTTTCTGCCTGGGAGAGTTTCAGAACTTGTAGCAGGGACACTTTCTAAATCCTCAGCCTTATTAGTGGTCATTGCTTTAGGGCAAAAATGGGATTCGTGTGGTTAGACAGCCCCAGCTGATTCTACCATACCAATTCCCTAAGTCTTTCCCCCATTTAAACTAGTTTCGGATCACTTCTACCAATTCACCCTGCTTCTTCCAGTAGAACCACTCTACTGTGGCCTGTGTGAGAGAATAATCGGGCACCATGTTTCAGAAAACTCCCAAGGCTGGGGTGACAATGTGGTGAACATGAAAATACAAGGAGTATTATTTATCAGCATACCAATAAATCCTCGGAAATTGCACTTTGGTTTGTTTTGCTGTAGTCAAAGCACACTATGTAGGTTCCTTTTTTTTTTTTAACCCATCACTTAAACACACAAGCCCTTATAGATGTCTCTGACAGTTTTTCCTGAATAAGGCCAAGAAAAAACTAAGGCAATTTTAGATCAATCTTGAACACATCCCTTTGCGCTCCGCACCAGGAATGCAACAGACCATGACTGAGCACTCAGTACAATTCAGCTTTTCCTATTCAGATCAAAGATACATCCTGAAGGTTTGAAAACAAGAAGCGCCATTTAGATTTGTGTGGTATCAGGACATAGCTCTCTCTAGGTTTCTTGTCCATGCAAAGTCATCCAGTGTACACATGAATCTATTTCAAGCCACTACATAAAGACAAGTGAAGTTAAGGAACAAGACAGAATACTTGAAAAGCAAACACATGTATGAGGAGTATGGAAAATTGTATGCTTACACAACTAATACTTGCCCCTTGAAAATATAAAGCAAAACAACGTGGCTTTCCATATCAGTTCTTCCTTCCCCAACATAAACATTTCATATTCAATCAGCATCCAGTTTAGCTCCAGGCTCTCTACAGATAAATGATCTGATATTTGCTACAGTTGGAATGGCATTTCGTTTTTAAGGGAGTGCCTTGATATTTTACACTACAATTTCTCCAAGAAACTGTGCAATGGCCATTTAGCATAAACAAAAAGAGCCAAAACCAGTGAAGAAATAGAGCATTTCCACTGCATATAGTTCTCATTTTATTCACAAAGATACATCTGAGCTTCACAAACGCTGTCAGGGACAAGTGGTTAGTTTATTTAAACCTGTGCATCAGGAACAATCTTTTCAAGATGATTGAAAAGTAATCTGAGTAGTTCTCCAAAAATGGCATGTTTAGGCAATTTAGCAAAATCAGTGACTTTTTCCACTTCAGTCTCAATTAGGTCATCCATCATTTACTAACATGAATAAACTTGTCTTTGCACTAATACAACATCACAAACACAACGAGAGCAAAAGTCTCATTTTACCTTGTAAACTGGGACCGGGATTGTTAACAAAGTCTTGATCATTAAGAAAGAAAATACTCCCCTAAACCCCCAGGCAGCAAGGAAAGTCTCCCAGGGGTCTGGTCACAACACAAACATCTTTATACAAGTACACATACCAAGAAGGAATGCTACCAACACATCTGGTGATTCAACCGGGACACTTCAGGCAGAGTGGCCAGTATTTTGATCTGAAGGGAGAATATTTGGCAGAGATACTGTGCAAGGGAAGGGAGGAAATCAGACTGGGAGCAAGGATTTGTATCAAGCATTTGGCATTGCTATGTCTGTGTAGTATCTTTGTGCTTATACGGCCCTCATCCTCATCACTGGACACTTCACAGCTTTTAACCTCATAAAACCTCATAAAACCTCCAGAAAAAGGAATCTGTTATTTCTACCTCACAGAAAGGAAAAAGAGAAATACAGCGGATTAGAGGACTGACTCGGTTCGCTTGTTTGGGCATAAGAATGAGACTATGTGTTAATTCACTCAACTTACCCTGTGCTCACAGGTTCACGAGCCCCACCAGGCGCTGCATGCACCCACGGCTCCTCCAGCACCGGGCACTGCCTGAACACACCGTCCGGACCGCACCTCTCCGTGGCCCACAGTGCTACCCAGATGTTGCGGAGCTCTTACGGAGCTCGGGTGCCACGTGCTCCGAGCACGTGTGAGTTCCCGTGTTTAACCACATGGTTTGTAGTGAACCTGCCTTGTTCACTCCTCCAAACTCAGGCAATCCTTGACATCAGGCAGTCCAGATGCCTCTGCTGACCGTAAGCGCTTAATTCTGACTCCATCTACCAGATGTTTTCAGATTACAATGACTTGCATGAACTTACACAAGGCATCATTGGCTCAGGCATGAATTGAGCCAATGGCTTTTTCACCAGACCATTTGAAATGCTTTATCCTTCGGCTATCGCAGTGTAAGTGCCCTAGTCCTTAATAGGAATTTGTTGCTTGTACATCATTATTTACTGCATTTAAATGAAGGTGAAGAAGTCAGCATTGTTTTGGGTGTAGTGGAAAGGCTATGAGTATTTCTTCCAGGCATGCAAAATGCATTTAAAAACACCTGAGAGGAAACGTCTTATGAAGACAAAATCTTGCTTCAGTCAAAGGACAGAGCTGGTGGTCTGGAAGTGCTATGACTTTTCTGCATATTATCCATCTCCTTGAGCACGTGAATCATGGTTCCATGTCACCATTCATTCCTAAATGTTTGCAAAGTATCTTACAATGTGCCAATCTGGAAAATACGACAGAATTATAGGTAACACAGATGCTGCCTGTGTTATCACACACAGATAACAGTATCTGTTATCATACAGGCCTGCATCAAGATGTCAACTTTTATCTTTGGCTAATAGATTTTTCTGATGCAAAAATCTTCTTGTGTACATTGATCCCATCATCACATGGATGACTTATGAGAATGAGATGTATGCACACCATGCATACAAGTGCAAAAATCTGAGAAACAGAGAATTATTTGAAAAGCATTTTGATTACTAAGTGGCTTTAAAAAATCTAGAAAACAATGCAAAAGCTTGCATCTCGTGCTCCATTAAAGGTTTCTAATCTGATATTTCCAAGCACAATATAAAAACCTATAAATATTCACACCCATAAGACAAATAGACATCATGTAATTTCTGTTGCAGGTGAGTAATAATCACAGAAGCCTTTCTGAAACTAGAACAAAAAGTCCAATTTGCTTTGGAAACACACTCTGGTGCTATGTATGTTACTAGCAAAGCACCTGGCTAAGTGTTTATCATTACTATCTTCCAAATACCAACAGTATCTGATTTGCAAGCTGATGAACGATTCAGTCTTCTGCTTTACTCCTAAGTGCTGCACTCATGCTAAAAAGTCAAGCAGTAACAGCAGTGGATGCTTTGGGTCTCTAAATCTCAGTGGGATGTGTAAAACTGTTGATGCACACAGTTGTTTAAAGGTTTTAGGAGAGCACAAATCAACCTTGTTCTGTGCTAAATTGATGCAAAGTTCTTTCGTGTGGGAAAAAGAAAAAAAAAACAGAAAAGACTGTAATCAGGGAAAAACCCTGGAACCATGGATGAGAGACACAATCACATACTTTGAAGTGTTAATGTTCCTAAAAGCAAAGTAAAGCTGTAAAAATAGTTTGGGATTCCTGATGTTCTCAGCCTCCAGGTCAATTGAACCCACTGCTGACATTTTCTCTTTGGCTTTTTCTTTTTTCTCAGCTTAGCTAGATATAACATGCGGCTCCCAAAGAGCAAGTGCCTTCCTAAAAGCCCCTATGTCCTTCTCCCTCTTCCCTCCCCAACATGATGCTCAGCAGATATTCAGATATTGAAGGCTCCCCATGTATTAAAAGAGCACACTGCAATTAACAATCATTAAAACGTACCCTTTTGTAAAATACCATGTAGCTTTCACTGCCTAGGAAGCCTCATGACATGCTCTTTGCAGAACCTTTGGTTACATCTCCCATGGTTAATAAAACTCTTTTGTCTGCCTTCCCTTGAAACGGAAACAGTACTTAGGGGAAACCTTGCATGTGTGCCCTCTGGGCTGTTTTAGCACCAACAACTTAGATGATGTGGTAAAGGCGCCTGGGACATCTGGCCCATTATGCTCATGTTTTGACCTCAGATCTTTGACTTGCATCCTTTTAAAGATAGCTACATGCTAGCAAAAAGTGCCCCGAAACTTGCTGAATGGGTAACAGAATTTTCTCTGGCAGAATAAACAACCTTATCCTCAGTCCTGAGGCATCTCTGGCTGCCTTCTTGGTGGGGAAAAGAAGGAACTCAAACTTCACAGTCCTTTCAGGGTTTGATTACTCTGCTGAGTTCAGCACTTCATCCACAGCAGTGTGATGTGGCTATTCATTTGTTGGACTCAGATTCACTTGAGCAAAGCAAATTTACAAACAGCTTTAGCATCAGATGAGCTATTTAACCACCCAAATAAATCAAAGTTCATACTGGTGGAACAAAATATTCAGGATCATGATTCTTCAGGTTTTAACACATTATTTCTTTCTGTATTACATTATTCCTACTCTACAGCTGTTTGTGGAGACCATAAGCAACATTAGCTGACGCTGTTAAGCCAAATAAAGAACATCCTTTCAAAAGTTTGCTTTCAAGAAACCCAGGCTTTTGGGCATCTCTGTATTATTGCCACTTGCTTATGACACAGCGAAACACTGAAGTCAAAACATCTTACTCAGCGGAGCAGAGAACAAAGAAACTGGAATAGCATTTAGGATGAAAAAGGACAAAGATAATAATTCACATGGTCAACAAAATGGACATCACTTGGGACAGGTTGATGGAGCGAAGGAGTTAGCAGAGAGAGGCAGATGATTGTGATAGATCACAGGGAGAAGAAAAGACAAGACATGCTTACTGAAGCATATGAGACCCCCAGAAACCACACCAGTCAGCAGAAAACTAAAAAACACACTGCTGACCCTTTATTAGCTTGTTGCTTTGCCCAAAGCAGAAAGCTAAGTGTAATAAATAACCAAACCAATCAATTACGATGTTTGAAATTAAGGCTACGGCTGAAGCCACCAGCTGCTTCTACAGTGTTTGCTAAATGCATTCTCACAGCGGCTCACAGGCTCTGCTGCTGCCTTCTCTCCTGTGCTCCCAGAGCTATGTCCTGAAGGCACTGCTGCTGGCTTTGCGACTCCTCACCCGGGCGAAGCTCCTAGAGAAGCTAACGAATGAAGAAAATAACAATTGGTTTATGATCTTGCCCTGAACAGTGAAAAAAAGAGTTTCTCGGAACGGAAGCTCAACGAAAGCACGAAGTGAATCAGCAGCAGCATGAACGCGGTGCACAGCCTGGATTTACAGTGAGCCCAGAGAGCGTTCAGGCAAGACAGCAAGTCTTTTGGGCTTCTGATTTGAAAACCCTAGCCAGTCTCTTAGCATTAAGAATGCTCCATATTTCGAATCCCTATTTATCTAAGGATGTCAGTGTATTTTGCATAAATAAGCCAGGGGAGCGCATAAGCTTCGGGAAAGCCGAGCTTCCCTGCCCAGCCGCTCCACCCTCCTCAGCTCAGAGGTACTAACACTGCGCTCAGGTTGGAGAAGCATTTGGCTCTGCTCCTCCACTACTTTCTGTAAGACCCCTACTGCACTGGGGACAGCAAAGCCAAAGCCAACACAAGCCAAAGGAGCGCTGCTGGCAGGGAGAATGGTTTTCCAAAGCCTGCCAGTGCAGCACGGGGCAAAGAAAGTGGGAAACGACAGTGTGAGAAGGAGCAGCTGAGAGGCACTGATGCCATAAAGAACAAGAATAAAAATGGGAATGAAAGAGGAGAGAGGTGAGAAAAATACAGGACAGAAACCAAGAAAAAGGAGGAAGGTTAGGAGAGAGCAAAGGAAAGCTAAGAAAAAAAGAGAATAGGAAAACAGCTGGAGCTCAGTCAGTGGTTGAGAAGACTTTTTACATAGTTTGTTTCTTTGCTCTCCTGTCTTTTCGTGGAATCAAGCATAAGATATGTGGTGCTTACACATTCCTCCTCAGCCTTCAGGTTCGACAATCAGCCTTATAATAACACACTTTCTAAAATGAGACCTGAGTTTTACTTTTTCTCCTAATTGAAAAAAAAGCTGAATTCCACCACTGAATTACTCTGGGCTAATTTTGACTCAAGTAAATGTATTGCTTTCACTCCTGTCTCTGGAATAAACTTGACTGTAATTATCTGGATAACTGTCTCTCTACACTGAAATTATATGATTTCTGTAGAAGTGGGAGAATTGACTGTTGCAGAATTAATCATATTTTTGTGACATTCAATGTTATGAAAAGGAGCCTTTCAGCATGAAATAATCACTGGTTTGTCAATCTTCAGTAAACCAAGGAAGAAGCACGCAAGATTAAGGAGAATGGAAGCAGTAAAACAAACATTATAGAAAGAAAACAACCAGTTTGTTTTTCTCTTACACCGCTGTTCCATTCCAGTGCTGGACCCAGAGTGGCAGGACATGCCAACATGGCAAGTGTCAAGGATCAAAGCGGCTCCTGGGGCCCTTCTGGTGTCAGAAGAAGGTAACAGCAGCAAGCCTGGATGCAGTGCATTGTACCTGCTCTCCTCGGTTGTAAGGCTGAGTCCTGGATCCATGCTGGGGTTCGTCTAAAGGCATGGGACACCGAGTGTTGCAGTAATTTAATGCCCAAGTACCTAACAGGTTCTCAGGTCTGGAACTGAAATCCCATAACCTGACTGAAGATCCCAGTGGTCTGTAATAGCATGAATTCACACCTTTACCTGTATGTAGCTGGGTCTCTGAGCCAGACGCTATGGGACAAAGAGAGAGCGATTCCTGCAGGGCCACTCCTGCACGGACTTTTGCAATTACCTTGTGACCGAAAACTGCACAGCTCTCTGTGAGATTTCCAGCATCTGAAACTATTTCCTATAGGAAAATGCCCTCCTTTCATGGCTTAAAGCACTTGAGGAATGGAAAACCCGACTTCAGAAGTCATCCCTTGCCCAAATGAATGTGAACTTGCACACCAGGACAGGACTGCAGCCGTGTAGGACCAGAGAATCCTGCACACAACCCAGCTGAATCTGGCTGGGCAGCTAGAAATGCAAAATTAATAGGCCTCAAGGAAACGGAGCCCAAAGGAGAGATTGATTACATGTTGTTTAAGCGAAGACACAGCTTGTGGCTGGGAGGTCCCATGGCTCTGCTTCCTGGCCTGTTGGTTTATTTGTCACAGGGCAATCATTTAGAAAAATAAAAAAAAAAAAACAACACAAAGAGGGACATTTAGGGTAATGCCCTTTATTGTAAACTCCCCAGCTGGCCCCCTTCCTGATTGCTCAGCTTCAATGAGAAAAAAGGGTTTACAAGCCTTCTTCATAGGCTGGGGATAAAGCCACTGTTAGGCTAGGCTGCAAATTCTTCACACTGAGAAACTGAGAGCCCTTATCTGCCTGGTCCTGGGTGAAGGGATTAGGATGAAGGATCTAGATGCTAAATAGAGAGATAACTGTGCCTTTTTTGTTTGTTTGTTTATTTTTGTTTATTTTTTTTTCACCCCAAATGTCCTACAGTAAGAGGTAGGTGTTTCCACAGCCAGCTCAGTATAGACACATGCTATGGCATACACCCAGTAATAATCCCGTCTACTGCTTGGCCATTCCTCTACGTTCAGAGCTCAAACTACGAACGTACCAGAAGCAGTTCTTTCAGAGAGAACTTGGGTTTCCTCCTGCCCCCAGCCAGAATTGCCATGTGCAAAGAAGGAATTCAAATGATTGAGAGCTTCCTACTTCTTAAAATTTTGCTACCAGAGTGGGAACTACCTCTCAGAAAAACAAAACAGTGTGTTGATCACCTAAAATCTCGCCTGCAAATGCATTCACTTGCTTTGATTTGACACACACCATTTATTCTTTGACCCCTCCTCACTGAAGAGCTGTATCAAAGATTTCCAAGACAGAAGCAGATGGTCTACCAAATAGTATTAGTTCCTTCTTAGGAGAACACTATATTTTAATTTAGCTCTCAATTGCTCTTAATAGGGAAGAAAAAAAGCTTCCAGCTGAAGCATCACATTTCTTTGAAACCTTCAAGGAAGTGACTGGGAAGACATGTCATAAAATGAAGCACTTAAACTCAATGTTTGTTCAATGCAAAGAGTCAGCACTTCCTATTCAATGTCCTCCTAATTACCCCCGGGGATCAAAGACTTTCGAGTGATTGCCTGTCCATTCAAACTGCTAATAGATGATCACCGGCCCCTCCAGTGCTATAGTAGTTTGCTGGATGCTTCTCATTTCCTACAGGGAAGAAAACTGCAAATTTCAATGCTTAGCATATTTTTATGGGTATTTTTAGGAGGATTTTTTTTTGAAGTGTCAACCTATAGAAAAAAAAATGACATTAAGGTGTTGTGGCTTATCCAAGGAGCTGTCTGCTTAAATACGATCTGTAATTTCCTTTACCATTGTGAAAGTAGAATAGGAAGTTGAAAGATGGATCTCAGCAACATTTTGCTGCTATTAGGCAGCTTACTTCACCAAAGCAGCTTATTTCAGCCCCCACAGCTCTAGTAAATTTGGTGTTACACATGCTCAGCCCTTTCCCAGTAAAATAATATTTTCCCTTCTAGATACCCTTTCTGGCAGAGACCATATTACTATAAATATTACTGAGATATTTCTTCACGATCAAAGTCAATTATAAGATGGTCCCACTGTACCTCTAAATGGAGTTTTAATTTGTGTATATAATATTAGAAATAATGGTTTTCCCATTGGGCTACTCACTTCAATTAGAGAAATGAGGACAGGCAGCCCTACCAGAGGGCCTCCTACCTTACTCAGCAACTACTAAAATTCTGGGCTAGCTGGTTGTGGACAGTATAATTTTACAAACACCATTTCATTACATGCTTATAAACTGTGAGACCCTAATTAAAAAGGGTGTAATTTACCTGGGTAAATCAACAACCTCTCACATGCTTCCTTCCTTATTAACTCTACCAGATATTGTGAGAAAACCTGCTTTCCCAAAGTAATATAATAGCTTGCTTAAAGTCCAAAAGATGCAGTTTGTTGTTCCAAAGTCACAAAGAGTCCCTGTTGTCTTCACCCCAGCATAACAGAGGTGGGATCAGAGTCTGCATCGAGTATCCCAGTCTAGGGGCTAAGATTGAAACATTTGTGTGGAATTTGATGTGTGAAATGATCTGGCAGATGGCTTGTCTGCTTGTCTATCCTTCTGAACACACACAATTTTATTCTAAAGACAAGTAAATGATTTGAGAGTGCTGCTTATGGTTTAATCCTAAAATCAGCTGCGAACTGCATTAGTCATTTCAACCTGCATGGTGTTGAAATAGCACTGGAGCCCCAGTTGGGTTGCGCTAATTGATGTAAGAAAAATGAACAATATGATAGTCTCTGAATCCCTTGATACCCAAAGCCCAGGTTTAACGTAAGCTGTACTTAGCTCGAGTGGATCTAGTGACTTCAAGAGTGTGATGGAGGTGCTTTAAATTAAGTACGAATTTACACATTTTGCAGATCAGGGGCAGCGTGCTTGTGAGCATCTTCAAACCTGAGCCCTACAGCAGAATCTGATCGGCTTTGGGGCTTTTTGAAGAGATCTGAAAAAAATTCATCTGTGCATGTATTCAGGAGTATCTTATTGTTTTAACTGCTTTGGACATGACAAATACATGGGTATGTTTAAAGCAGGCTAATAATCTTTTAATTTATTTTCTGATTTTCTTTACATGAACTTGACAAACAAGCAGATTGTTCGGACAGTTCATTTGGAGAGGGATTTTTTTTTTTTCTGTACAAAACCTCAGCAAATGGATACAAATGTACAGTCTGGGAAAGCTGATAAAGTGGGTGACAGAGCACAATTAATGACACTAGAAATTTTTTTTCTGTCCAGACACCATGGGCAAAACCCAGCACAGTACTTTCAGGTACTATAAATCTAAGTGAATGTTTCAGATCAGTGTGAAAAGCTCTCTCAGTAACGAAACTTAACACAACCTGATGATTTGTTCCCTTGGACTTAGAACTAAATCCAGCACATAGATTAAGGCAAGTGCTGGCAAGTGCAACCCACAGTGCTCTCTTAAAAGGCCCACAGCCATCTTTATATTTAATTACACCTAAAAAAAGCGTTTACTAAAGAAACTTGAAGTTGGCCAAGTCAAGCACTCAGAATTGAGCAAAGAACAGAATTAAGATTGCGTGTGTGATTTTAGATCAGTATGCATATGCACTCTGTAATAGCCTTTAATTCTCTCATCACGGGCTATTTTTTTTTCCACTGGCCCAGTGCTGAGCAGAACAATTGCACAGAAATTGCCACTCAACCCTGGCAACTCCAGCATTGTCGCATGTTCAATTGCTTTCTAGGGATGCCATATGTGCAGCCTGGTTGGTAGCAGTAGGAGGGGGTTGGAAAGGGAAAGAATACACTCAGTGCAGACAATTTTGCTACAGTGCTCTAAATAGGTCCCTACTGAGCATGTGTGAACTCAGATTTTCTAGTTTTGTGGCAGCCAGCTCTGTGTGGATCAGGAATATGAGAAAGCACACACTATTGCTCGTTCTGTCTAATAGAAAAGAGGTGTCACCATTCTGCTACCTCTACTTTTCTGCAATAGGAATATAAAATAACAGTAGATCCAAAGGCAAGGTTTTGCATAAGTTGATGACTGCCCTGGCAGTAGAGATCCAGAACTTATCTTCCACAAGTCTGTTTGGGGTCTGCTCACTTGTGATCACTTAGGCCATGTTAATTTTGTCTCATCGTTACATACAAAAGTATCAACGTGCTTGCTCAGGGGCATAGTACATTGCCTTGACCCTTCATCCCCTAAAACTGCATTGATTCTAGTGAATTAAACTGTACTAAGAAGTGTCCCCAGGCAGTGAAACTTGATAGTCCATCGTATTAATTTGTTAGAACGGACTCTACCATGATTTTGGCTCTGGTCAGGCAACACCTGAATTCCTATGCATAGGAATCCTAGCTAGCAAGGACCAGAGAGCGTTCTCTACAGACAGTTTGAGTGCGACCACCCATGAGAGTTCAGGAGTATAGCAATGGACCCAGTCTGGACCAGCTGGATGCCCAGCACTGATATAAACAAACTGCTACTGACCACTGGGATTAATACCATTTGCAATATCATTATGCTTAGATTGTGAGTTGTCTTTTTTTCCACCAAAAGCCCTAGGAAGACTTTTTGATGTTTGGTTTCATTATAATTTCTGCCATAACTGAAAGAAATTCTGCTCCACTGGTCATCAAATTAAAGTTTCTTTTTAAGTACATAGAGTGAGCGTAGCCATCATCTCTGCTAACTGCCTTGTTCTGCTTTGCTTTTTAAAGAGGCTCTTTACATAATGAAGTGATGGCACAGTTGTACTAGGCAAGCAAGGTGCGATGCTGCCGCTGTGCTATGTGCTACCATATTTGAAAACAGTAAACATATGCTGCTCTCATCTTTCTAGGCAAAAGCTTCTGACTGCAATAAGGACAGGCTTGGAATTTAAGGTATGACAAAATCAAATAAAGAGGAAGGCAGGAAAGGCTGGTGATGGCGGGAGAGTTTATCAGATTTTCATTTAAACACAGAGATTCAACTACCTCTACCTACCTATTTATTGAGCATCAGATTCTGATATCTCAAACTGAACTGCATGAGTGGTTCTCTTGGAGCTTTTAAGTTTCAGCATAAGCAATAGTGCTGAAATCTTGTCACAGAGGCAAAGAGAGGGTTGGACATCTTGTTCTGTATTTTACAGGTCATCTAGTATGTCACCTAGGCAGTATACTTAACAACATCACTTCACTTAACACTGTAAAGATGTGTACCTACCACATATCTCAGCTTTAACTACAGGTAAAAACAAACCTTCGAGAACGCTTCGCTGCACATATCCGATAGAAATGTATGACCTGGCTGCAGATAAGGGTTTGAAGCCATCTTCTACTTCATGCTAGAAAAGGATGGGAGAGAAACACTAAACGATAACTAAGAAATGTTTTTCACTGTCACTGACATCCCTAACTGAGCTTACTCTTATGAGTAGTTACCCATACTAATGTTTGGTATTTAAAAAAACTGAAAGAAAGCCCATTACTGGAAACATTTCTTTCTTTCTCTCCACTTAACTGCAATTAAATTATGTTATTTCACACTAATTAGTATGAAATAAAAACACGGACTCAAGGAGAACTCCTTCCAGTAGATATTAAGATCTGTAAAATTGATTTCTTTTCAGTGTCTGTGTGCAAAGGTCAATCTAAGCCGTGAAATGAAGATTATAGCAGCACATCTGTGCCACTGTCATAAAGGCAAGGTCAGCACTTTCGGTGTCAGCATGCTGTTATTTTCTTTTCTGGGGCTTATAGCAACTATAAAAACTCACTAAAAGCAACTGATAAAAGCTTATAAAAGCTGAGAGCCCATATCTTTCCATTTACTAAAAAGAGGTGGAAATTAAACTCATCCCTCCTTGTATTAAACATTCTTAAATTTAAGAACAGATCAGGCAGCTAAAGGGCTAACTGTGATGTTATGTGACTGATGTCTGGTTTCATGACGCATGGATGCAAACCTCAAGCTCAGATGGAGCCCTGTAGATATACAGCCGCAGTCTGCTTTCGACCAGTTAGAGATTCAATCATATCGGTGGTCTACTTCTACATGGAAGTCTTTCTCCCTGAGATCCCACAATGATGAAAGAGGATCGGACTTTGACAAAAGGACCTCTTCATTCAGTGTCAAAATAAAACAATAAGCAGAAATAAAAAAGTAATATTAAAAAAACCCAGAACAACAGGGAACCAGAGAGTAATCTATATAAATCTAAGACTATGCAGGAAGTTGATAAAGGAAGCTGAGGACATGAAGAAAAAAAGACATGGTCTGAAAAAAGAAAGAACAATAGAACATTTTTTAAGTATATTGAAACCCAGTAAACTGAGCAACAATTTAGCTATTTACTTGATGGAGATGGGGAAATTGTTAATAATGTTTTAATAAAGGCTAAAATGTTCAGTAAGTATTTTTGTTCTGGTTTTTGAAAATAGCTAGGATAATGCAATTATTTCACAGGAAATAACTTTTTTTTTTTTTTTTCCAGTCCATTAATAAGCAAGAATTATATTAAACTACATCTATTCAAGGACAAACATTTTTAAATCTGCAGGCTCATTTAACTTGTACCCAGTAAATGAGACGAGGTAGCAGAAGAGGAATCTGACTCACTGATTAATACTGAACCAGCTACCAAGAGATTAGAACAGGGTTAATGCTGTACAAATATTTAAGAGGGAAAAGAAGAGGATGCCAGTCACTTACGCTGGGTAGCCTGACATCTGTTACAGACAAAATAATGGAAAACATAACACAGAATTCAACTGATGAAGAATAACGAAAGTGAATGCATGGTAACTCTGGCCAATTATATTGCTTTTCTGAAAAATAGATCATAAGACACAGTTACTCATATTTTGACAAGATTACAGTTTTGTAAAGCATTTGATTGAATGTGGTATGACTTTCTTATTAAAGAAACGAGCACTTTCCAACAGTAAAAAGCGATATATAAGTAGTGTAGAAAGAAAGAAACATTTTCTGTAATGGGCTTTCTTTCAGTGTTTTTAATTACCATACATTTGTGTGGGTAACTAGTCATACGAGTAAGCTCAGTTAGGGATGTCAGCGACAGTGAAAAATATTCCTCAGTTATCTGCAGAAGTGCTAAAAAACTAACTGGCAGACCTTCAAATCATCATTGGTGAAAAACCATCGAATGTTAAACTTTCTGGTGAAATTTAACAACTGATAGCGGGCCTGAAATTATTCAACCTTTACATCAATGTTATGTAAGTAAATATAAAAGCGTGGATGACTAAACATGTAGGTGACTCGAAGATTATTCAAGAGAAAAACATACTAGCAAGGACAGAGCAGATGACCAGAAGAGCTGGACAAGCTACCAAATTTGAATGATTCAAATGAAATGTGTTCTACTATTCAAAGGCCAACCTATACGCTTAGGAAAACAGAGCACAAGTTGTGTCCACAAAATGGGACACTGGAAAGCAGAGACTGAAAATGACTTAAGAAGTAAGCACAAGAAGAGGCTGGATAACAAAAAAAATCCCATTTTCATAGCCAAAAAGAGCTAATGAGATCCTCACACGTCTGGGAAGCCGTGATCTGAAGTAGGTATGTGATTTACCTGTGTAAACCCAGGGCCTGTTCTACTATCCTTTTCCAGAAATATTTTCTGGCAGTGTCTCTCTTTCAATAGTGTACACACCATCGCATATTTCTCCTATCCCAACATTTTAATGTCAGGTTGCAGATCTTATTTAGGCTGAAACAGTGAATGTTCTTTAATGGAGTTTCTATGGTGAGTTTTTTAACACCTACCTGAATTAATTGATTTTCACAAGAATAGCTTTAAAAAAGGATATTGTACTTTTATAACCTATATTTTAAAGCTGCAGTTAAATCACTTGTACTTCCTTTTCTCTGAACTATGGAGCTAACAGTAGCTGCTATCCATAGATACAGTGCAGAATCCACAGAATCACAGAATCACAGAATATCCCGAGTTNAGAGCTAACAGTGGCTGCTATCCACAGATACAGTGCAGAATCCAAACCAAAAAAAGAGGCACACGGTCCTCTAATAATACAAACAGCTTTTCCTGACTTTGCAGATGATGGAAAGTAAGATGTAAGTTATAATTAATACCACCATGCACCTAAAGCTGCAATGAAAGACAACAAAACAGAAGGAAATATAAGACCAAAAATTAATAGCCCATCTTGGTTTTAATTTTGTTTCTTTCTCATCCCTGCTGATTACTCTTTTGTGTACGGGTACAGCACAGTACCAAATGCCTTTTCTTGGTCATATCAGGCAAAACATATACACTTAATGTTCCTTAACATAGCCATACTGAGTTGTACTTTGGGGACCTATCGATGTTGTGTACAGCACCGTGTGTGTGTGCATGTGGAGAGGAAGAAGGGGTAAGGTCAGTAAGGTGACTGGGGCTGAAGTATTAGAGTGATTCACTAATTCTCGGTGGATCTGACCCGGGAAAGTTTCTTTTGACAGATTCCTGCCGGCAGCTTTCCTGAGCTCCGTGCTGTTCAACCAGCCCCTTGTAAACTTTGTGCACAGCAGCTGCCCTCCCCGGTTCCTTAACGAGAGTGGGGTGTGATTGCGGCTAACACCAAGCCTGCGACCTTCCCACCTCTCTGCTGCAGGACAAACCATGCAAAAGATTCCTGTGACTCGTCCGAAATGAAAGAACAGCCGAAAGCTCGCTTTGACAGCATCTCTCCATGTGGCTGAGACTCACCTCGTGTCTTAGCTTTCCCGAGATAATTTGGAGCTCAGCAACAGAACAGACAGTGAGATCAGTCAGAACTGGACGGAAGGGTCAGCATCCCTCCTGATGTATTTTCTGCCTTTAGCCAGGACAACCTCCAGAATCAGGAATACATAAAAATGTAGAGAGACTTTTCTAGGCTTGGTCCAGCTCCTGTTGCAGACACTGGACCAACGCCATCAACTCTGACTGCATTTGAACCAGTGCTAAGGTAAATGGAGTTGTTCCAGGTTAAGAGGAGCATGTGCAAGAGACAAATAATATTTCCCAAATGTCACTGTATAAGGAGTTAAAAAAGGTTTTTAAGTCTGCATCAATGAGACATGATCAGATGGTATGTCAATCTACTTCAAAATGGAAAACTGGAGAGAAAGAGCTAGATGTCATTTAAACTGTAAGGCTCTGAGTGAGGGACTGGCACTAAGCATGCTTGTATGCATTTGGCAGAAAGAAAGCCACAAATTCAGGCACTACTATATAACATGAAAACGGCAGTGCTCGGTTGTGATGGCGGTCCCTCTCAACCAGTGTCCTGAAATGTTGAGTCTTACAAGCATCTACTGCACATAAAATATATTACTGATGATACTATAGCATTTTTCTAAACGGATTTCACAGTTTTGTAGATCAGGGTGAAATGAAGTAAATGAGACCCGAAGTTACTAAGTGTGCAGTAGTTTGGGGAATATGCGAAAGAGCCAGAAAAGGACCTGGAAGCTCCTCTTTAGGTGGCAGATTGGCCCCATAATGTACAGGTTTTGCTAGAACACATTGTTGAGCTACCATTCCTGCACTTTATCTAAGATAAGACGGAAATGGAAAACATTGAAAAATCCCCGTGAATCAAAAGAACAAATGGTAACAGTAGCAAAACAGAACTTAATCTGGGATCAGAAAAGAAATATTAAAGCCGAAAATGAAAGAAACTTGTTGGTAGGGTAATAAATTGCTTTATATTTTAAGGTGAATAAAAACCTTACTATCAAGGCATAAAAATAGAATTAATAAATACAGCTCAATTTTAAGAATTAAGCATTAGCAACTTTCCCTGCTGATCTCAAGTGGCATGTATACACCGCAGTAATTGGTATGTTATACACCCATAGCTAACCAGTTAGATAGCTAAGAGCTTTGGAAAGCTGCTTTAAATTGGGTTTACTACATATCATCAAAGAATCACAGAGGAACTCAGCTAAAGTTAGCTTTCAGGGTGATCTTCAGACAATAAAAGGAAAGACACTTTATAAACACATCACAACCCTAGCACAGTTTTACTGTCAAAGCATTTTGCCTGTAGCAAGTAACACTCTTTTTTAAGAGAAGCTGCGTCTGTACGGAGTTCAGACGAATGGAGACCTGAAAAGCAGAGAGAGCTCTGACTCCAATCAAACGAACAACTGTTTTGGCTTCATAATATGTTTTCCAGCCCTAACTTTAATTTAAATCAAATGTCCATCTTTCTTGCTGTTCATGCAATGCAACCGCAACACATGCTTAAGCATAGGAAAATTGCAAGTGCCTAACTACATCAAATCGTGCTCCCATCTAGTCTGGAATCTCCATCAGGCAGAGGATAATATCTTCTGTTTCAGAAGAAAGAAACTATTCTCCATCACTAATTCATTTAGAAACTGTTCCGCGGATCTAGCCAAACAGCTGCTGGGCATGGAGATCTGGACAATCAAACAAGTCTTTTCTATTTCTAACTCAGGAATCTTCCTCCCAAGCAGTGCAGCAATGTCAGAGATTCTTTACAGAGCTATGTTAGCAGGCCTGGCATCTACCAGGTACAGAAATGCAGGCAAAGCATTCGGATAGCCACACGCCTCATGGTATTATCTCTGCCATACGAATCTCTCTCGAAATCCCTCCAAGGCAGAGCTCCGTGCCATACAGAAGCCTTCCCATCCCAGCAAAAGCCACAAAATTTGTCCTTGTCTGCATGTCAATAGAACGGACAATCCTAAAATGGCCAATTTCATTTTAAAGTGGGGTGTCCTCATGACCTCCGGAACAGCAAATTTGCAGGTCAGTTCCCAGCCATTTAGAGAGGCCTTTCATGCCAGTGGCTCACGGGATTTGCATAAACTGTGTGCACAAAACTTCATTGTGGACTGTTGGCACTGCCTTAGTGGGTGTCTTTGAATATTTGAAAAGGTGGCAACAAGTCAATCAAAAGCTGGTTAATTCAAATGAAAACCAGCTGCTGGTGCTTAATACACCCTGCTATATTTTGTCATTATCTCTCAAGACCAGTGACTCAGCCCCGTAAAAGCTTCAGCTTGATCACCGTGTTGACACATGACACCAGCCGTTCAGCTTCCATGGGCTTCTATTTATGCCTCCTCTCCTCTTTGAAAATACCCAGCAAGATAAGTGAACCTCAGACTATTAAATACCATAAAGTCTTTCCTAAAATAATGGGAACTCTGGCTTTTAGGCTTAAACTAATGATTTAGCAAGTGTTTCAGATGAATTTTAAAAATGAACTGTCTCCAGCAAAGAACTTCAGAAACAACCGAATGCCTTGTTGTTTCCACGCAGCTCTGCTTGTCTCAGATGGTGGCCCATCACAGTTGTGTCTCAGCATCTGTCACACAAAAAGTATTGGTGATAGCAGAGTTCTGGATGCCCCTAGCTCCACACCCTTGTACAGACAGGTGAGGACTGTAATGGGTCATTTTTAATATTTAAACAGAGGACTGTGACATGTCTGATGCTGTCAAGAGCATTCTGAAGCTCCAGACATTACTCTCAAGTATTTGCATTAACTAATCAGTGTACAAATAAAATGAAAAGAGTAAATGTTATACCACTGCCATGGGACCAGAGAGGGGCTGGGGGCTCCTCCTTGGAGAGCTCCCAAAGCCGCCTGGACGTGGTGCTGGGCCCCCTGCTCTGGGTGTCCCTGCTGGGGCAGGGCTGGGACCAGAGGCACCCAGAGCTGCCTCCCAGCATCAGCCAGTCTGGGGTTCTGGGATTTTGTGATTCTGTGACCTGATCCAAAGTCCACTCACTTAAACGGAAGTCACTCCAATGACCTCAGTTTGCTTTGGAGAATGAATATGGTCATTAAACTTCTATGGTTATTTTAACCAACAAGAGCAGGTGGGAAGTAATGCTCCTGACATTAATAGGGTGTTACATGGGTTAGCCCTTCCTGCTCGTGATCAGTCGTACCTTACTACTCAGATGGTCTCCGGGGCATCAAAATAGCAAAATATTGCTTAAATGAGGAAAGGCATTTGTAAGAAAATGCAACAAAGAAAAAACAGGGAAAAAAAAATGGAGTAAAAACAACCACTTGTTTTGCAAACAAAGCAGGTTATTTAAAAGCATGACCCAGTTCAGTAAATAACAGCATAGTTTTTATCAGAATGCAAAACGTCTCAGCTTAACTTAGTGAAAGTACAAACATTTTGTCTCCCTGATTCCTTTTTTTTCTTTTGGGCTAGGTGATACAATTCTCGTCTGCAACTTGACAGGATGTAGAAAATAATTACAAATGAAAAGGTTATTCATAATTTTTAAATGAGTTAATTAGTAAACCCCGCCAGAGTCACTCATTACAGTAATTAATAATTGATTATACTTGAAATTAAACACAATTTTTCATCAAAATCTAATTAAATATCTGCCTTTTTGCTTGTTGATTAGAACACTGGGTCTGGTAGAGACAATCTTTGTTAAATATGTTTATGCTGAATTGAACCATCGAATTTGATTTTTAATAATTGATAGTTCCTTTAGAAATTAGTAATTATGACCCATAATTACAGCAGTTCAACCTGATCAGCATTTCTGGCACCTTGCCAGCCAGCCATGGAGCCTCGCAGATGCCACGGAATTCATCTGAATGGGGAAAAAAGGATGGGAGAGCACTCAATGGTCCTACCTTTTACCATATTAACTGTGATTTTTAAAAGAAGCCTGATCTTTTCAGATGTCTGAGAAAGGGTTTTGAGCAGGAGAATACCAAGCGGCAAAACACCAAACTCTTCTTAATCTATCAAATGGCACATACCTCCTCCGTCAGAATTAACAGGCACCACTATTCTGAGTTATAACGATGTTCCTCTGACACACTGAGATAATGTCCAGAGGAACCATGTTCAGGGCATAAGGAGAATACGAGACAAATGAGAAAGGCGAGTCCAAATGTACATAGCAAATGATGAAAATTGACTGCATATTCCATCAAACTGCTGCTGATTTAATGTTGGTTAATTAATCATTCCTGCTCCTCTTACAGAAGGCATGAAAGTGACCAAAGTATGATACAAGGCAGAAGTGGAGAAGTATCAGTCATTAAAGAAGTGTACATAAAAGGAGCACAGTAAAAGCAATCCTTTGTGGTAGTGCTAATTATACTCATGTGAAATGAAAGCAAAAATCTTTCGATCCAGGCTAAGATTTGTAATTCTAACCACAACCTTTTATAGATCATTAGTGTACAGGAAGCCACCGTGAAATCAAAAAGACTCATTTGCGCCGTGAGACACAGGCATTTTTACCTATGATCACGTCTGTAAACGTCTGACAACTAGAGTTTGCACCACTGACAGCTTAAAATAGGAGTGTAGGAATGGACCTTTCTAAGACATTTATAACACAAATATCAAATCTGACTGAGGAGAACTAATGTTAACACCCCAAGTTTACAGAAGGCAAAGTATAATTTTCACTTTTAACATTTCATTTACTTTTGTAACGAATGCTGACAACCCCTAGAAACCAAAGTAACTCAGATCATGCACAGCTCAAGAAAAAAACAATGCCTCTCCACCCAAATAGCAAATTTTCCCCAATCCCCCCTACTCGAAGAAGGCTCTGTTGGACCACAATCTAAACTCAATCCTTCCCTATTCCTTCAGGCCACCCTGAGAATGTCAGCATAGTTGGTTAAATGAATGGGATGTGCCACGAAAAGATAGAATAAAAAGACATTTTTAAGTGTCAGGATTTTGGTTCTGACCCTTCTCCCATCAGTCAATGGTAGAGAATTCCCACTGACCTGGATGCGGCTGTGATTAGGACATGCACCTCACTGCCTGCTTTAATCAGAATTTGCTGAATGCTTTTAGAAAACCTGGTGGGTTTGTCTCACTCCAGTTACACTTTTCTCTGCAGAAAGTGAACAGTCTGTGCAGTTTAAAGGGAGGACAACATATGGCTTATGCTCTGCTAAGCTCCTCTGGCTCCATTACATCTGTTAGGTCAAATAATGCTCCCTACCATAGCACTTCAACCTCAATTAAGTCAACAGAGGCCTTATTTCCCCATTACCATGTACCATGAGCTTGACCCTCTGGTTCCCAAACGTTTGTATTGTGGGTGAATTTGTAGAGAAAGGAAAGAAAAGCAGAAAAAAAAAAAATAAAACCAGAAATAAGCTTACCTATGAAATACGCCAGCAGGATCACCAGTGTGACTGAGATGACAATGGCACTCAGAGCAGCACACTTCCAGTTACAGTACTTATAGGGTTTCTTCAGGTTAAAGGCAGGCCTAGAGAAGGTACTTCTGGGAAGGGGCCTAGGGGGAGGTGAGTACACAGTGCTGGACGTCAAGGGATATCCCGGCGACGTTGTACAAAAAAGGGGAGAAGTGCCTCCAGGTTTAAACAGGAAGTGCCTGAGGGAAGAAAGACCAACAGCAAGTGATTCCTCACAAAAATTAAAGCAAAGGGAGACGGGGGGGTGAGAGGGTGGCGACTGCTGCCGGGACGAGGAAAGCAGCTCCACATAATGCTGGCTAAAGACATGGACGGCATGCACGGAAGAGAAGAATAAAAACCAAAGGCAAAGTCACACAGAGTAAAGGAACACCAAACCAAACGAAAAAACCACACTGCCAACAATGCCACAGAGAACTCTTCAATGGCGGGAGTTGCCTCTGTGGAAAAGCTGGCACTGGAGTGAAATGAAGACCCCAAGCAGAGCTACGACAGACTGGTGGCACGGCAGCGCTGAGGGCCTGCTCCCACAGAAAGGCCCGACTGAGAGGGAACAGGAGCGTCGGTTGGATTGAAGAAGGGAGGGTGTTTACCAATTAATTGATCACTGCATGAGAGCGTTTTTTGTATCGCATCGCTGAATGGAGATGGGGGAGGAGAGCTCAAGCCATTCCATAGCACCCAAATTGTCACAGAGGGGAATATTCACACTGCCTCCGCCTGGCAAACTGAAGCGTTGGACAAGGGGATGGCTGAAAGCATCAAAGTCCAGAGCTCCAGTTTTGGGAATAGCCAGCGGGGAAAGGCACCTGCTTCCAGAAAGCAGCTCGGAGCACCTTAGTTTGATGCCTATTTTTTAAAAGTGTGAATTACTGCCAATGGCAACAGCGCTTCCTGTCCAGTGACACGTTGGGAGGCTTCATATTTTGCCCATTACTACAACCGCAGCCTGAGAGCCAGCCTATGAGCACCTGTGTGAGACTTACGAAAGCGCAAACAAAAACCACGGCAGCCCATGAGTTCCTGAAATGAAATGTCCCAATGGGAGTTCCTTCCATGGGAATCCTGAATGAGAAACCTATTTTTGGTGGTACATCATGAAGTACAAGGCAGTCAAATTGTGGCAATGAAACTTGGGAAACGGATCTGGCTCTCCTCTCACCATGCTGATGTTGAACACAAATGCTGCTTGTGAGGACTGAGAAACAGCCCCTGTGCAGTTTGCACCTTCTGCCGTGCTTTATGGGGCCAGACTCGCAGCCAGCATAAATCAAATCAGCATGGATCCGTGGGAGTCAGTCAAGCCAGTGGATTATGCCAGACATGACTTTATTTTCCCCTTGAAGTCACTTGTGCGGTCACAGGGGGAAATGTCACATGCAGAAACATCACCATGCAGAAAAGCCACTGATTTGTGCAGGATAAAGTGACATATAATTTTCTGAAATAGGTGTTTGTACTATTACAGCCATGGTTTTATTGGTACTCAAAGCATGACTGCTGAGCATTAGAGAAAGATTCATTATTTCTACTAATGCTCTACATCAAAACGTTCATTTTTACAAGGACTCAGATACTCTTCTGTGTTTCAGGAAGTATTTGTTTAGGCAGATGTATCTGGTCTGAGCAAAGAGGTACCTGCAGTGTTCAAGCACACCAATTAGATCTTCAGTTAAGGATGGCTACCAAATTGGAAACTGCTAATACAAGAGTGACATTTTTGGCACTGTCATGTTAAAAGCTGTTTATAACTTAAAAGTTAAGAGATTAAAAGTTAAGTAAAAATGTCAGAATAGGTGGTTAAGTCAAAATCAAGGGCTCAATTTAGATGCCACTAGTAGACACTCTGTACCTTTTGTAAGATAAGGTACGTGAAAAATAGTGGTATAGCAATGAAATAACAGGCTGCCAGCACAATAATGGTTTAAGATCATTATCAAAATTAAATTAATCTGAGTTTATATGGGACTCACAATTGCTGTAGGTACTTCTTACTAATGAAATGACTTTCAAAACAAGGGAAAAAAAGCAAATGGAATGCTGTGGCTCACTAGCATATTAATGAGGCTGCCATTAATATGTACAGGACACATTGCTCCAGAACCTCATTTTTTGAAAGCCGTCTTGGAAGAGGCCAGCAATGGTGTTGCCCTTAAACATCATAGATATGACCAAATGCTTTCATGCAAGGATCATAATGACTGTACAATAAACAGGAAGACCACATAAGTGTCACATACCCATCATTGTAAGCACCGTCATGTCGGGAGGAGGTGAGAATGTCCATCTCAATGAGGTTGTCCTGCAATGTCTCTAGGAATGTCTGCTTTGCTATGTTTCTACATACATATGGAAACATGAATGAAGCCAGTGAGTCATGCATATATGAAGTGTGATCTTATAAACCACAATGGTTATAGTGCAGTTGTGCATGGAATTAGAATGATGGACCATATATTTATATGTATAAGATGCTACACATATACATATATAGCTTTTAAGAATGTTCACTTCTCCCTATATATACTACATATATATGCATATACACACATATAAGCGCACACGCCCATGTGCATGTATAAAAAAAAGTTGATGCCTTTGTTCATTTCATATTATTTATTGCCAGTGACACACGAAACCTTCTGAAGTGCTGGATTCAAAAAACTAGATTTCAATCCAGCACAGCAGTAACCTTGTTATACTCCTGTTATACTCCTGCATCTGAGTTATTGTTGCTCTGAAAAGGCACATCACAGTGTCTGTCTCACCGTGGCCGATACCTTGGTAGCACTGTTGAATCTAACATCCTCATGGATCTCCAGTGAAAATCTGCCACTTTTTTTTTGCTTAAGTTTCAGTTTTGCATTTGAGAACTTTTTAATTACTCACTTGATTAATTTGTTTTTCTCTGTGGAACAATGAGAGCTTCATATTTAGAAGTTTCAGAATGCAAGTTTTGCTCAATAGGAGCATTCCAAATAAAAAAAGTCTGTCAGCGATAAACAGTTGGAAAAAGCTTATGCTGTAACCCAAATTCCAATAGCAGAGAACTGGCTGTAATCTGGATAATACAGGCAATAGGTGAGATATATAGGTCCTGCATGTGAAAAAGCCTGGGTTTGATTTTGCACACAATAGTGGTATTTTGCAATATCTAGCATCCCCGGTATGTACTTTGACGAGTCACATTTCAACCTATATACGCTAAACTGTTTTGTACTTTTAGAGGAGAATAGCAGGAACATAAAGAATTAAGTCAGAGGCACAGCTGGGAACAGATTGTATCTTTCTCACCTTCAGGCTTGGTTCTCAAAACCTGACAAAAGAACATTCTTCCCATCTTTCTTAAAACAAAAAACAGTCCTGATTTTGCCCGTGCCTGTTTTCAGCATCAAAACTGAATCTAAGCCTGAATGTGAATAAATTCCCTGGCCAAAACTAGCAAAAGGAACATAACAGCATTGTGGCACTTTATCACTCATGCAGGATTAAGCGCTTACAGGATGTAAGTGACATGATGTGAACTCAAACGAGAACTCCTCTGTCAAAGAAACTGGATTCAGGTAACGTGCTATACCAAGGGAAACCAGCCCTGTCACATTATACAAACCTTGATACTGTCTTTTCTGAAATGTCCTTAACCTTCATTTTCATTCCTACTTCCTCCTCTTCCTGCTGCTAATGCCAGCACTTGTTTTGTTCAACTCACTGCTTTTGGAGGCCTCTGGGCTGCTTTGACAGCACAGATCTACTCCTTAATCTGAATGAGAGTAAAGTGACTCCTATTCATAGCTTTGGAGTAAAGTGGACCGACATGCATGAGCTATGTGCCATAGCACTTGAGACATCCCCAAGTGTTCGCTGCTTCCTCACATTCCCTAGGAATGCAGGAAAGGTTGGATGTTGAATTCAGTGCAAAAAGAAGCAACATATGTGCATGCACCGAGCATTTAATGGGTAAGAGGCACGGCATCTAGCAACACACTAATCGATAGAAGTTCATCAGTAGTTAAAATCCATGTCAGATTGCTTCCATGAATTTCAGTTGCGGATTGTCAATAAAGCAGAAGAGGCGTGGGTTACATAATCGTATAATGTATGTATGTGTAACAGAGAGGTGGCTGGGTCACCGACGTGACTAACGCATGACTGTCCTCACCGAGGGCTGGACAGATGCTGCTCCCTTGGAGATCACCTGTGAACAGCTGTCTATTTACAAACCATTCTCCCTTCTCGCTATGAGTTGTGGTGGCGGAATCTGACCTTACATGATTACCATATGAAATTTCCTGGGAATGGAAGTCTCCTGCAAGCTGTTGGTTTGTCAACCAACCGTCCGTCTAGTTGGCATTTATTTGCTCCCTGCAAGGTTAAATGTAAAGGAACAGAAAGGATGCCACAGGAGAAAGAAGAGTGAGGGATAAACACAGGGAGAACTGACTTACCTGTCAGGAGTGACTGCTGAGCAAAGATCTTCTCATCACAACCTTGATAATATATTGCTTTTAAAGCAAGAAAAAAAGGGAGCAGACAGGAGAAGAAAGAGGAAGAAGGAGAAACAGAGAAAAGGGAATAAAGGGAAACTAAAGAAGAGCAGGGAGAGAAGAGGAGGGGCTCTTCCTCTTGCAACTTACAAAGTTTTCAGATAGAGGATAAGCTTATCGTGTCAGTCGTATACTTGTGCTACACATCTCTGCTTGCCTTTGCGTTACACGATGGAAATTTCCAGGCAGTGACAAACCACCCTAATTTCCCAGTTCTGAAAACTGCCTGCAGTCCACAACAGTCAAAATCAAACCTCTTCAAACTCTGGGGTGCTTAAAAATCTGTAACTGTAGGAACATTTCACAGCCTGTGACAATCTCTGTTTAAAAGACAGAGCTTTTTGTCATGTTTGCTCTCTCTGTTGACTAATATGGAATTCAAAAAAAAGGGATATATTCAACAGAAACACAATTCGATTTTTGACATGAGATTACTATAATCTCCTATTGCGATACTTCAAAGGCCTTAATTCTTGGATTAATGTCTCTTGGTCAGGATTTATTTTTTACATATTGGACATTTTATTCTGTTAGGTGCAAGTCTTTTTTTGGTTCTAAAAATCTTTGCAGTGGGGAAGGTCAACTTCATGCAAGAGGTGAAACTGGGCATCCAAGTTTGCCAAACAGATCTGAAGCCTGGTCTTTTACATCTCCAGAATTCCCACCAAAGGAAATGGAAGATCTCTGCATGTTGGAAAAGCAGATTATTAGAGCAGATTTGTCACAGATTTACCAATCATCTGTGCAGTGCAGCCTCTGCATTATGACAAAATTATAACTTTTTTTTTTTTATGTTTGTTTAGTGAAGGAAAAAAAGCCTGTCTGTCAAGCTCTGTAAATGTGCTCCTTTGCTGTTTAGCATACTTTTCCAACCTGTTCATTGTCTGAAGGAATACTAGGCTACATTATGCCATTCTAGTGTGTCAAAAACCACATCAGTCTCCAAATGACCTGTTTTCTACCTAATTAGTATAATGGTTAAATTGAGGTTCAATTACAAATATGAGTGATTTGTGATGTGAATGAAATCCTTAAATGATGCAGAAGAATCTCTTAATGCAAGTAGACCTCAGGAGCCCAGTCGGGTTAACAATAATAATATGACACCCAACTTGCAGAAAGAACAGTTTACTTCAGCTCCTGAAAAATTTTCATCCCCAGTGTTTTCATGGGGAAGAAATGAGGACAGTCTTTGAGGATGTACTCATTTACAATTTAACTGGTACTGTTCGGGACTAGCCAGGTAATTGTTCTGTCTACGATCTCCTGCATTTATTAAGATGTGGTAGGGTTGTCTCTCCATCTCACCCTCTGATCACCACCAGAATTAGACAACTAGGGGCAGGATGTTTTCAGGAAAGAGTTTTTATCTCTGACATTCCTCCAGCAGCCAACATGTTCCTTCTCAAACGTAAGGTGGTGTGAATTTACATCCTGCTTTAGAAAGAATCCTCCAGAATTATAGAAGATTACTCACACAAGGGCTGCAGGACTGGGCGCTAAGTATTTTATAATGTAATATTTTTTTTCAAAAGAAACAATATATGAAAGTCAGTCCTTGGGTATATATGCTCAAGAATTAGGAAGACAATATAATTACTGAAACTGTTGCCAAATCACACTTGCAGTAATTGCTTATAATTTTGTCTTAATCTTGTGGAGCCAGCTTCTTAGTTGGGTCTTTTTAATCAAGCAGTTGCCAAGAAATTAATTATCCTCAAATGCCATAAAATGTTAGATTGAGGTCTGTTTTGGAAGTTTCAGGGGGCCAGCATACACAGCTACTTCTCCAGGAGATCGACAGACATTAATTTTTACAAAATATTTTCTTAGCAGAAGCCGGCAAAACTGGGTGCATTTTGTCCCAGGATACAGACGCGGCTACCACTGATCTCTGTGGGACTCCCACAGGCAGTGAAGCAACAGCTTTGGCCCCTGGCTCAGTTTTCAGTCAGTATATGTTTTTTGCTGTCTAAAATCTTTCTTGTTGGTTTGAGAAAGCAAGACAAACAGACCAAAAAGGCAGCTAAGTCAGTGCTCAATGTTTGGCCCAGAAGACCTCTCCAGACTGAAAAAGACACCGTGTATGGGGCTACTGGATCCAGCATCTCCAATGGCTTCTCAGTAACAAAGGAGGTGGTGAGGCAAAACCTCTGTAGGATGCGCAAACAGAGTTTCAAGTGGGACACCTAGAAGATGCGCTCCCGATCAGATGGGAAGACTGAGGCTGAGGGAGCATGACAACTCCCTTTTTCAGAACCTACGTATCTGGAAAAAAGCCTAAACAAAGTTATAAACTAGAACAACTCAGTGCACCCTTGCCACACCCTTGGTATGTTGCACAGGTGGAAAGGTATTTAAAAGCTAAATGGAAACATCATTAGTTGCCTGATGCCCTGCTATCCAGTGTTGCATGCTTGCTGGAGCAATGTTGTAGGGCAGTAAAATGCAGAAGCTGACCTCTCCTCATTAGGTAAGACAAGATCAGCTTTTCCTGAATGACATACAGAATCACAGAATCACAGAATCGTTCAGGTTGGAAGAGACCTCCAAGATCACCTAGTCCAACCTCTGACCTAACTCTAACAAGGCCCACACTAAACCATATCTCTAAGCTCAACATCTAAACGTCTTTTAAAGACCTCCAGGGATGGTGACTCAACCACTTCCCTGGGCAGCCCATTCCAATGCCTAACTACCCTTTCGGTAAAGAAGTTTTTCCTAATATTCAACCTAAACCTCCCCTGACGCAACTTGAGCCCATTCCCCCTCGTCCTGTCACCAGGCACGTGGGAGAAGAGACCAATCCCTACCTCACTACAGCCTCCTTTAAGGTACCTGTAGAGAGCGATAAGGTCACCCCTGAGCCTCCTCTTCTCCAGGCTGAAAGCTACAAATACTACAAAAGCATCTGCTTGACGAGGCACAGCTAGAAGGCTAAATCTTTTCAATATATTGACTGATTTCAGTTTCTTAAATAGGATATTGATTTATCCTACCACATAGGAAGAAAAGACATTAAAGGAAAATTACAAAAAAAAAAAGAATGTTTTAATCTCTGATCCTGATTCCAGTTTTAAATGAGGAAAATAACCTTACAAGCAGCTGTTAAAAGATAATATTTTTAGTTTATGAAACAAGAGCAATCTTCTCTTCTGCTAGTCTGAATAAAAAGACACAAGGAATAATAAACACAACTCAAAATACACCATCTTAACACCAGTTCACAAACTGAACAGCTACCTGTACAGATGTACATAGGTTCTGTAACATCCTGAGCACACACAATCAGAGCATTGTAAAGCACGAGGGAAAAGGACCTACCTAGTCTCCAGCGGGATGTTACTGTTAAGTAACCAGTTGTCCTGAGCATGGGCTGGTTCTTGAGTGCTGGCTGGCTGTTCTCCAGAAAGAGAGTGGTCCGTAGGAGCTGGGCTCGGGTTGCTGCGCGGAGTGAAGTTCCCTCTGTTTAGGGAATTGATGGAGGCTGCGTGATGTTGATTTGGGGTGTGAGCATGTGATATTGGAGGCGGTGGAGTTCTAAGTCTTGAATGATTTTGGAGATTTGGAGGATGATCTACAACATAAGTAAAATATTTTTAAGGTTCGTGATTTGTGTTGCTCCATACTACGTTCATTTCCGTGCAGGCACTTCTAAAATGTAAAAAGGCTGGGATGCCACATATCCTAAATCAAACTCAAAAGGATGAGACTTGCTCCATATATCCTAATGACACGTGCATTGATCCACTAACTGGCTAGAGAAATACTTTGGTTTCATGCAAGAAAGTTATGAAAGCTTAAAGCACTGAAAAAGGCTGTCCTGACAGCCAAGTTAACTCCGATGAACAACTGCAGGTTGCAAACTGCAATCTATCTGTGACACTGATTTGCGATAAAGCATGAAAAATACAACCAGCCTGGATAGATAACACTTAAGAGCAATTTTATGAGGGGTATACAGCTCCCAGTGAAGTTTGTTCTGCCTGTTTTGCCCGCGAACTTTCAATAGTTAAGCCAACAAGAAGACTGAGAATACGTTTAATCACAGATTGAGTTTAGGGAAAGCCATAAAACTGTGTCAGGATCATACAGTTTAACAAAATCCAATAGTTTGCATTGTTAGATACGTACTCAAACTGAGTAAAAAATGCATGTGCCATAAAAACAGAGGTGTCCGGAAAATGAACCAACATACAGTGAAGAAAGATGTAAAGAATGGTTGGGGTTATCAGTGAGATAGCTGCTTTGAGTGAAACTCCAGATACTACTGTTTGTTAGCCAAGAGTCTGAGCGAGATAGCTTGAGGAAGGCAAACACTTGGAAAAGACCAAGCTAGCGCTGATTGTATTGGTACTTTTAGTTTTGTAACTAACCATTTCTGCATGCCTTCTGGAAACGAAGAAAAACTAAAATGTTTGATGAAACTTGAGGGAGATTGACAGTTCAGGACACTGGATATGGGACACAGAAAACTTATTCCTCTCTGATTTTGGTAGGTTTATGCTTGTAAGTTATTAATACACAACACTTACTGATGCCTTATCTGAAAACAAAAAAAAGTATCAACCTAATACTTACCAGCCAGACCTCAGTATCATGAAACACTAACACTCATTTACTCTAATTAGACAGCTCAGGACTGAACGAACTGTACACAGTCCTAAATTACAATGAATAGTGTCAAAATCACCATGACATTTAATGTCAAAATTATGAAGTCTGGATTAGGACTTGCATTCAGGAGAGGAACAAGGAAATCACTTACAATATCTCTGTAGTCTCTTGAATATTTAGACACACAAGATAAAATTTAAAGATGTGTGAGATGCATCCCATCCCTTCCCTCCTCACCCTGTGTTGACTCAAACTACCTCATCATTAACTATGGCTGATTAGAGCAAAACCTTAGGGTGGTTGAGGTAGTCTAGCAAAACAATAGAAAATATTAATTATGAAGGTGCCATTCTGTTATCTATGTGTATTTACATGGAGAACACGTATCTACCTTCGGCCTTTTTAAGTTAGACTTGGGAATGGGGCTCTGTATTTCATGGGGAGAACTGAGTGCTTTTAGGATCGAAATCCATTTTACCCTATGATCTGGAAAAGGTCATAGGACATCTTAAAAGTGCTGTTCACTCTATTGTATATTAATACAACAGACAGTAACCAGCTCAGAAAGAAGTCTGCCTTTGGACAGACAAATTCTTCCCAGGAATCCCATGGAGTATTCAAAGGTCTGACTCACCAAAGCTCACCCGGAATTCAAAATGCCATATGGGACTGTGATCTAAGGCCAGCTAGCCCTGACAAATTCTGCACATCAGCCAGACAACTAAAGGGAAGGGCAGAGCAGCAACCATGCTGGTACAGCCGAGGACCATCAGGACCAAACCAGGTCTGACATCGGTTCTGCAGCACCATGTGAACCGAGGCATCCAACTGCCCTTGGGCGTTGTTGCTGACTGTTGCTTAAGCGAAGCCTAAATGAGCCCAGGGGTGGTAAAAACAGCACTGGAAGAATCCTCCCGCTGGCTTTCTTACCTGAGCGACCCATTTGCCCCCTCTCGAGCCAGCACCTGGCGGGTGGCTGAGGTCCTTCGTGAGGGACAGGAGGAAGGCAGAAGGGCTGAGCGCGCACACGAGCTGCAGCCCGGGGACCACGTCTGCTTGCAGAAAGGGAACAGGGATGGCTTAGGGATTCCAGGTGAGGGAGATGAACGTGAACAGAGGATTTCCAGTTTCTAGGGCTGTCAATCCATCACCGTTCACGAGAACTTAATTCATCCCAGAGAAAATGCCTCGTCTAATCAGGGGCAACAGCCCGAAGGTTTACAAGGCCAGTTACCCAAGTTTTCATTACAGCTGAGATGAACACTGTGCCAAAGGGAAAGGGGGGCGAACAGGTGAATCCTGCAAAACACGACAGGCGCTTTGTGATGTTCTCCCGCTATCGTTTGACTTTTCCTACTGGGGACACCATTTTCAGCCTGAGTCTGAGCCTGTTGCCACAGATCTGCTACGCAAATTCCAATTTACTCCCTATTACTGCAGACACATTGCAGATGCTATTACGGATAATGCTTCTGAATCAAGTAAAAATGTGTCACTTTCGTGCTCTATTTGCATACCCTCTGTGATTTCTTTGCTAAGTAAAGACAGCACATCTATCTTACCCTGGTCCGTGATTTTTCATGGGATTTTATAGCTTATATTTCTTCTTCTGACATGTAGGTAGCTTTTCCTCCCAGAATATTCTTAATTTTATTCATATACAAATGCTGAACACTTATGTCATGTCTGAGCACTGCTGCATTTAATATACCTCGACCAGGACGAGCAGCCAGCTCCCTTGCCTTACAATCCCTTTCTTCTTCTTCTCAAGTTGCAGAACATTAGAAAAGAGGTGCAGATGAAAGCACAAGCTATAAAATCTTCCTACTGAAAATTACCGCACAGGATTTTCTTGATGCAACAAAACTATTGAGGTTCTTACCCTCTGTGGTCACCAAAGATCCCCTGAAGGGAGTTCATTCTTGATTGCATAAAATTGCAGCTGTCCCTTTATTTGAACATGCTCTTTTTAAGTTGTTCCACAATTTTTGAGTGATAACAAAGCGTGTGGTTTCCACGCAGGAAGGAGAACCTTAATGCTGGCTGCAATGGTTCTCTTACATCATGGATGTGCATGTATTAAACGGTGGGAAGATGCTCTGATTAACCTATTATAGGAGGTAATGAAGTTTTACAGATCCCACCACACAGGCGGGATAGAGGGGAAGTCAGATAAAGGTTTCTGCGTCTAACAGCAAACCTTTATTGGGATGGCAGAACCACAGAAAGTCAGAATACTTTCTAGAGAAGCCAGACTTTGTGGCCTCTGCACAAATTGCATTAGATTTCCCCAGACGTTTTTAAATCAAGTATAAGATAGCTAACCACGACTACTTGGCAGTTACCCTGGCTCCCTCAAAAACAGATAATTGTCAACACTTTTTTTCCTTGCAATTCTCCTATTTGGTTTCCAAAACAAAACATGGAGGCTATCAGTCCCTCTCTACTTGCTGTTGGCATTGTCATGAAAAACCTGACATACCTTGTTTGGAAGGACCAGGTAAGCTAACAAAGCACTGAGGAATAAATAAAGCATCTCATGAAACAACACTGCTCCCCCAGATTTCTAATAGTCTCCAGAGTCAAACACCACAGCCTATGGGATGATTTTGGCCTTGAAGGGCCAGCAAAAGAGATCTGTCTGCAGTAAAGGAGCCCTCACACCCTTAGATGCCAGGTGCCAATGCTGCAGGGTCCCAGCGATAAAGCTGGGATCTCCAGACGATAGGCTGGCCCTGTGACGGTCTGAATAGCTCACAGCTTAATGAATACCCCCGTAAGCTTCATTTTCTCTACCGGGTCTCCAAAGTGTGTCACACATGAAATATGTCAGTATTCAAACGTAATGAAACACTGGAAATCTGCTTGTGAAAAACACCGAAAGAAATCAAGTTGCTATTGTGTTGCTCTTTTTTTTTTTTTAACATTAAAATGTCATTGACTAACGCTGGCTTGGTAACCACAGATGAAGCAGAGCTGAAGGATAACTCAGTTAATGAAGCTTGTACTTGGCACATATTAGGGAGCCCTGACAGAAATCTGTGAATGAATAATTGAATAAATATGAACCATAAAAAGATTGCCAGTAAGGAGCTAATATGACAAAATTTGAATAAAAGGTCTGAACCCTATGTTCCTTTTCTTTTCCTTAATCTTTAATGAGTAATACTGTTTTGAAATTAGTCTATGTAACGATTACACTTTCTGATTCATCAGGTTTGGGGATTGTGTTCAGGGCAACTGTACTAACCTAAAAGCGGCTGGGCACGGTGTAGGAGCTGTGTCTCTCTACTCACGGTGCACAGACCAGGTGGTGTGAATCACTCGGTGCCCCCCGAACTCAGACCCCACGGTAGCTGTGATGACTAACGCGGCACTGTGGCTTTGGACAATTGTACCCACACGCACAGAAACCCCCACGGCAGGGAAAACAATCCGTTTAGGCTCCAGGACCGTTTCCCAGCCTGCTGCAGATACGCCCAGCTGCAGCCCAAGCTTTTCTCCTCGTTGCACAGAACCCAGGTGGATGTGCAACACCTGAGCTCAGCGCGTACCCGTGTCGTACCTGACGCACGACACCAGGCACCTCCGGCCCAGGGCTGCTGCTGCTGCGCTGCAATCCGGGGGAGAATTCCCTCCTCCAAGGAACGTCCTGCATCGGACAGCCAGGTAGTCCAATGAGGAAGCCACCGAGATGGAGATAGAGATGAAACAGGTCACTCACTATTCAGATGGTTTCGCTGCACATAGATGTCTGTCCTTCCCTCACTGACGCTTAAAAAAATGGAATTAGCGGTACAATTTGAAGGTCTCCCTTAAATTCGGAATGACTGAATTTCTCCTTAAGAAATATATCCACTGAATTTGACTTCAGACTAGCTTCTCTTACCATCAAGAGGAGTGTTTGTGCCATGCTGTGAAATACATCGTTTGCTCTAACAACATCTTGTGCTGCTGGTTTTCAAAATACTAAGCAACAAAATGACACTGAATCATAAAAGAAAACAGAGAACTGATGCATAATCACCATGAAATAACAAAACAATGATAAGAAGGCTACCTTGATGTTTTTTTCTCTGTCTTATTTTAAGTAACAGCATAACAGGGAGCTGCTGTTCCACCAAGGGCTCTCACCAGAGAAAAGCACAGTCCTCACCACGAGCTGAAAGCAGCATGTACATCCTGGTTCTAGAGAGGTTTCTGGTCTGAAGAGTTTTCTCGAGCTGAGCTCTTTGGGCTTTCAACCCCAGTCTTGCTTGTATCTCACTGGTACTTTACCTTGCTACATGCACAGACATGCAACTATCCATGTTTTGTGCAGAAGGCCTAAGAAAAATCTTCCTGTGCACACTTGTATCGTAAATTTGGTGCAGCCTTTTGTCCAGAAAGATCCCACAACCACTGGAAACTATATAATGGAAGAAGATGGCTCTATGGATGTAAACTGTTCTGAGTGTTTCTCTAGATATGCAATCAGATATTGAATTTGGAACCAGTGCTACAATACGTGGATACCAAGAAAGATGCAGCACATACAAACTGTAGTGCACTTCAGTGACAACACTACCTACAGTGTCCCTGTGAGTGTCTCCAGCCACCATCCAGAGCTATTTCAGACATTGCTGGTAAAGCCACATATACTAGGGCCAGTGAGAAAAGACAGGAGCTACCAAAACCTAAACTTGACCTCCAGGATCAGGGTACAATGTATAAAAAAGTCAATCATACTTCATCTTGCAATCGGATTGTAACCAGCAGCAAGTGGAAGCGGAGGGCCCAGAAACCAAACAGCACCTTTTTACTGTCTGACAGGTTTAGGCTTCATAAACTACGAGGACGTAATTCTGAAACCTTTCCAGGTTATTCCTATACTTAAGTAACTTCATTTGTTCAGATGAATCTCATCGAACCTCAGGCCCACCTGGATGGTGTATGTGCACATGTAAAACTAGCTGAAGACCCTCTCTAGTTGCACAGATTAACACTTCATTGGTTTTACTGTCTATAGAAAACAGGTGCACCACATCAAGTCCAAACAAGCCATCTCCTCAGTATTTTTCTCATCTAATGTGTACATTACATGCAAACTTTCCTCTCAAGTGCCAAAGTGCCTTTGCAAAAGCAAAATATTGACTTTTGGGGTTTAAATCAATTTTTTGCTTGATGCTGGGCTGTCAAGCTTTGGCTCTGCATAGTCAACGAGAGCTCTGGGTGGTTGTTTTTTCATCGGTACGCATCTGATTGAATTGTACACCCTACAAGTAATGCTTTTAAAAAGGTCTATGTCACTGTCAAAGGATGTTGTGCTGACTTTTAACCCATGGTGTCCATTATCGAAGTTAATAAAAGGGAATCACAGAGCACTAAAAACAAGGCAGAAGCCTACTATTCAGACTCCGACAGTTTATGAAGAATCATTAGCTTAAACACAGGGCAGGGTAAAAAAAAACAGAATGTCTGGCAGAGTGTAAATGAGTTACTTCAACCTAGCTTCTGAGCACGTCAACCTTTGCCCAAGTGTCACAAGGTGCGTTCGGGTCCCCGGGTTTTATATATTGCAATGTATGCTATATAAACCCCCAAACTCACCCACAGTCGGTCAGGACACCTCTGTGGCTGGGGATTAGGTGATGCTTATGCCACGTGGACGACCCCCTCGGAGGGCTCCTTTCAGCGGTGTCCGACCCGCACGGGCTCAGCGCGGGCAGCCGGTGCCACCCCACGCACAGAACAGGCCTGGGGGAAAGGCAATAACTCCCAGATCTGCTGCCCCCCACTCTGCACGTCTAAGAAACAAGATTGTTGTTACACCTAAGGTTAGCCTTGTGGAAAGAAACACGTCGTATTTCTCCAATGTTTGCAGTTTATGGATGTTAGGAATGGAGGAGCTCTTTTTAGGGTGGGTTTAACTGGTTTCCCTGCGCACGCTGTCTCCTGTGCCGGTTGTGTGGCTCCTTCATGCAGCAACATATGGAGACAAACACATAAACAAACAGAAAACCACACAGTTCAGCCTCGGCCAGCCCAGACGTGATTAGCTGGTACAGTTACATGGCAAATTTCTGAAGCGTTTGCGTAAAGCAGTTCCCCAAACTAAAGGCTATCAGCAGAAGGTGCCTCTGGCTGCTGTAATAGCAAATAAACGCAGGATTTTGCCAGCGCAGCTCTGTCAAACAGGTGTTTTTTTTTCATATACCTACATTGAAATACAGACCTGATCTTTGCCTGTTTCTCCCAAAAACTAAAAGGAACAAACAGCCTCTATTTTGCTTATGCCCTCAAAAATCTTATCTAAACCGCAGCGCTGCTGTGACTTAGCTACACGGCTAACAGGACTGACAGATCCCCAGCCCAGCAGCAAAACTGGCTATTTATAGTAGCTGAGGAAATCGCCTGGTTTATATAATTTTTACAATGTTAGCAGTGGCAAGTGGATCACGATCCAGAGACTGTCCTTTTGCAGATAGGGAGCGATGGAGCTCCCACACAGACTGGCTGCATGACAGGACCGGCTCTGTACCCTTAGCGGTCAGGGTGAAAGATTAACATGCTAAAAAACACTTAAAAAATGTACAGAGATGTTAACTTGCAAGCTCTGGGTCTGGACTCCGGCTTCCAAGGGACGTGCAATTCCCAGAGGTACCGGGAGCTGCACAGCAGACATCCGAGGGAGGGTTTTGTCCCTTTCTTTCCCCTTGTACACGTCCGGGGCTGTGAATGAACCAGTCTCTGGAAACGCACGGTTCCATTATTTCACAGCCAAGCGCTTATGGAATGTGACATGATGTGGCGTAGCACAATGCCAACAAGCACTAATGCTTTTAATTATTTACTCTAGAGAAAGAAAGGGGGAAATTTCACGTTGGCAGCAACTGAAATAAACTATTTCAAGCCTTCCTGGAGAGTTTTGCATGACTTGGGACCAACTTCTCGGCAATGCTGCCCGCCGGGTGGCAGAGGCACCAAGCGCAGGCACCGCACAGCACACAGGCGGTGTGCCAGTCTCCCCTTTGTTACCCTCTCTCTACCCCCGTCCCCCTTTTAACTTTATTTTGCTGCCTTTAAAGTTTTAGCAAAGCCACTCCTGTGCCATACCTCCAAAGCCCAACGCTACTGGTGACGATTCCACCTATCTGCGACGGACACGACGCCCGTCACAGTGATTAATACCTACCCCCGCCCCATCGCTGCGTACACAAAAGCTGGCTGATTTCCTTGGGTGAGAACCATGGGGGCAGTTAAGCGTAAAATCCCTCTGCACAGGTGGAAAACCTTATTCCCTTTGGCACAGGAATCTGATTTGTGAGAGCCGGGCTCCATGACCTTTCCCTTCAGGTTCTATTTGACATTCTCTGAAGCACGATGGCAGAAGGCTGCGCTCCAAGTAATTCTGAAACAGACATAAAACTTTTATATTTTTATTAACACTTGAAGAGGCCACTAAAAGAAAATCAAAACTATGAATCTGTCAAGACACTCCGGCAGTACTGCACTTTGTTCAAAAAGCTACCGTGATGGAAGGGCACTGTAGTTTATCTGGTGTGTATGTTCGTCTGTCCATTCCTAGCACCTCCACTCCCAAATATCTCGGTACCAATTGATGCAGTCCCTCTGGCAACACGCTTCTGACAGGAAATATTTAAGATGGGTAGCCTCATTTATCCCATTCTGTTTTCTTCTTTTAAATTCTATAAATCTCAGCGTGTAACAAATAAATATCAGCAAAACTATAACTATGCATACACATTTAAGCACAAATAGACCATGAAGAGACTCATACATGTTCTGATATTATTTTTTTTATCCTCTCATTCTGAATGTACCTTTGTATCTCTGCCTTGCTACAGACAGACCATTGTGCATCTATGTATACAGCACTATAAAGACAAAGAAGCCATGTTATAGTTAAAAGATTTTGATCTTTTCTTAATTCTTCCTCTTAACTTTTTGGGTTGTGTACCAGGAGGCGTTGCCTGTACTGGCATCATACATGGAAGTGATGCTTGCTGCCCACCAGCTTTCCTTTTGGAAAGAGGGTTAGCTTGACAGGGATAAATAAAAAGGTGTCTGGTAGACCAAAAAGACTGCTCTAGGTTTTCTGTAAAAAACTGCAAGAAAAATGTATCCGAATTATTCTTTATTGGTGTTTATTCTGGTTTTCTTCACTACAGCAGAAACTGAGGAAAAATACTGTACCAGGCTATAAGGCAGGTACTGTCAAATGCACAAGATAAAGTTTGAAAGAGACGGATCTATTTCTGCAATTCCTACTTTGTAGAGGAAGCCTACAATCTGCCCCTGGGTGGAACTGCCGCTGGATTACCGTTAGCTCTAGATATGCCAACAGGGAGGTTTTCAGAGGCACAGCCAGAAGTTAGGTGACATGTCCCATTTACACCCATGGCACCGCGGCACCGTGCTGCTCACTGACATCTGTGACCTTGAAGAATTCACCATGAACATTTTAAAAGCAAGCCCTGAATTAACAACAGCAGCGTGGCCCTCTGAAGCCAGGTAATTAGCTCGTTTAATAACGTGCTTTGGAAACACATACTCCTAGCACTAACCGGAGTCCAATATTAGCTGAAGGTTCCCCTCGCACGCGGCTGCTCAAGAGCGTGGCACCGCGCTCAGATAACACTTTGGCACGACGCGTGCGACTGTAAAGCTCAGTCGGATTATCATGAAAGATGAATCTTCTAAGGTTCTTTTCATTACTTTCTGTAAGTGCTCTTGACATTCTCCGAAGCAGTTTAGGAGCTTCCTAGAAAAATGTCAAAATAAAGTAATAATTTTCTTATAATATTGCTCAACAAAATGTGAGCACGACGTGATTTAGGAATTAAGATCGGCAGCTTACGAAGACAGTGCACACGTGCACGCACCTATACGGTACCAAGGGCTTCAGCGGGACAAAAGCAATAAACAGAAATTTCACACGTGTGTTGTCAAAGAACTAGAGTTAAAGCAACTGGCTGTTGTGGAAAGGGGATTTTACATGACCTTCAGGTATCCTAACATCCATTTCAACCATATATGAAACTTCTGTTCCAAACATTGGTAGTTATGCACTGAGCAACACAATTTATACTGGCTTCATACTGGAAGCATTTGCTGTAAAATTTATATGCCTTCTAACTATTTTTAAACAGAACAAATCAAGTTCAGTACTAAGTCGTATTAAAATACTACCTTGCTTTTTTAGGGACAATCTTGTTAAAGCCGACTGGCACAACTCCGTGAGGGCGACAAAACTTTTTGATTTAATTAAAGAGATGATCATAAAGATACATTTTATTATCTGTAACTCAAGAACTCCATGTGATCAAGGGTTTTTTTGTTCCCTTCCTAGTCCCACAGCCTTCCCTACGCCCCAGCTGATTGATGTATGGTCTGGAACTGGCCCATCATAAACCACAGGCTGTAAATTAAACCGTGGGATGAATAACTGGCTGGAGGGTTTGAGGAATGCTAACATAACACATGGTATTCAGTCTACTGTAAGGGAACTTCTTTCAAAAAATACATTTCCGAAGTAGAAGTACAATTACTTAACAACATGATTTAAATGAATCCTGATGGGATATTTTTAGCTATAAGGCTTGAATTTCATGGAATATGTTTATGAATAGAACTCCAAATTTCTTAGTTTTATCCTAAATGGTCCTAAAGCACAAATTTTTCCAGTGGAAAGGGAGCTGGGTATATTGGTCAACAGCCAGCTAAATACAAGCCAGCAGTGTGCTCAGGTGGCCAAGAAAGCCAACAGCATCCTGGCTTGTATCAGGCACAGTGTGGCCAGCAGGACTAGGGAGGTGATTGTCCTCCTGTACTTGGCTCTGGTGAGGCCGCACCTCGAGTCCTGTGTTCAGTTTTGGGCCCCTCACTCCAGGAAGGACATCGAGGTGCTGGAGCGGGTCCAGAGAAGGGCAACGAAGCTGGTGAGGGGTCTGGAGAACAAGTCCTTCGAGGAGCGGCTGAGGGAGCTGGGGTTGTTTAGCCTGGAGAAGAGGAGGCTCAGGGGCGACCTTATCGCTCTCTACAGGTACCTTAAAGGAGGCTGTAGCGAGGTGGGGATTGGTCTCTTCTCCCATGCACCAGGTGATAGGACAAGGGGGAATGGGCTAAAGTTGCATCAGGGGAGGTTTAGGTTGGATATGAGGAAAAATTTCTTCACTGAAAGGGTTGTGAGGCATTGGAACAGGCTGCCCAGGGAAGTGGTTGAGTCACCATCCCTGGAGGTCTTCAGAAGACATGTAGATGTGGGGCTCAGGGACATGGTTTAGTGGTAGACTTAGCAGCGCTAGGTTAACAGTTGGACTAGATGATCTGAGAGGTCTTTTCCGTTCTGTGATTCTATTTACCAAATTGATATCCAAATTATAGGAAAGAACCACGTAACTCATCACTGGAAGGCCGTCGCGCCTGACGCAGGACAAACCAGGTGCTGCATGAGGGATGAAGCCCTGACTCCACTGAAGACAACTGCAAAACTCAGAAAGTAAGGCTAGAATTTTACAACTCATCGTCTGCAAAAAATACCTTAATACTTGATGGGAACTTTAATAGCAGAAAGCAGGCAGCACTTCCTTTATTCTTCAGTTCCAGTGATCAAACCGTGGCAGGGACAGATATGTGTATGCCGTTATGAATCAAACAGCCTACCTTTCTGTCAGTGTAACCATTTGGAAAGAAATGTGCAGAAACTCCCACAGAGATACGCTGCCCTTGATCTGCAGCGAAACTCCTGTATTGTCAATACTCGCCTTGATCTGCAAGGCAACTTGCTTGATGTCAGCAGCAGTTTTGTGCACAGTGTGGGCAGTGTATGGCTCCTAAAGAAAGTTTTAGAAGCTGGGGATGCATTGAGATTAATCAACGGTTGATGCCTCACTGTAGAAAAAAACAAATGAGCAGAGTTTGTGGATACAGTCTGTGAGGAACGTTCAACTGCAGACAGAAAAAAAAAAAAAAATCACATTGAAAATTTAGAAAGTTCCTATCTAGCCAGAGAAGAAGAGAAAGAATGAGGCAGGGAAAGGTTAGCCTCGAAGACAGGGTCATTGACAGAAGGACCAGACTGTCTTTTTCTCTTCTACAGTTTTTATTCTGAACTATCCACTTTCTTCTGGATCAGTCCTGATCTTTCCCCATCAGCCAAATCTGAATGATCCAAACCCTGCCAAACTGTCCTTAAAACCAGATCTTATAAACTATACAAACCAAGGGGGTGGGAAGTAGATGCTCAAGTTTCTCTGGACCTCTCTCCTACCCCCCAAAATCTGTTATCTTCTGGAAGATGCATAGGCAAGGCACCAGACCGCTCCCTGAAGTCAACCCACAAACCCAACTCTGATGGGATCTTGAAGGCAAAGAGATGGCCTGAGCTCACAGAAAAACTCCAGGCAGCAAGGAACTTGCACTCTCCATTTCTTTCAATTTATGGCAGCAAAGCTGCCAGTTACAAAACCCAAAAGCTTCTGTGTAATTGCACAGCATCTAGGGAAGGAGTAAAGTGATATTCACCCTATGTGGCACCTGATGCTTTTAAACTAATCCATCTTGTATACACTGAGAGCCACAAACACAAATAATTTTTTTTTTTTTTTATTGCATAGCAACTTTCACCCTAGACTCTCCAGTTAATTTACAGCATTAATTAGTTAGGAGCATCTGATAACAGGACTCCATATTAAGATGATTATGACTATAATTAAAGGTAATGAAATGATGAAAAGACCTGTGCTTGACTTGTACATTAAAATAGTGAACTTTGAAGTAACAAAACCGAAGTTGAGCACAGCCAAAGATATGTGACTAAGTGCACATGACCTTATGGATTTCATTTCTCTATGCCAGTCCTGCCTCCAGCTAGGAATATGTGTGTGTGAGATCTGAAAGATTTGGTAAAAGTTTTGCTGTGGTACAGCAAAGAGATTAACACCAGAAGAGCAGCAAAACCCGAGAACAGTAAGGCACGCAGGGTTGTGCGGTGGTAATTAAAATTGGATGACTGAGCTCAAATATTTTAGGTTTTAAAAAGGAAACTGATTTGGTTTGCAGTAATGGGAATTCTTCAAGTTCTGTTGTCCATTTTGGTTCCGCTCTTGGTGGACACATGCTGCATGCATCATTATATTTTGGACAGATATATTTGCTGAGATCAAGGATGCACCTTGAATAAGCTTTTAAGTCCCCTGTGCAAGGCACGATGGGCAGTGTGGACCAGCAGTCGCTGAGTCCCTCCGTAACTGCAGAATCCAAATACAACCTGGTGCTGTTGTGGTAGGGTAGGAATGTTTGCACTGGGAGGACATCTACAGATCATTAGAAGAATTATGACATATTCTTTAACAAACCTGTCAAAATGATAGCTTTTCTTTAGTCACCGCATAGGCAGACAGTGCATGGTCTTCTTCAGGTAAAATGCTGCCTCCATCTAGAAGAGTTCAAAATTTTAGAGGGAGAAACAGACAGTGGTGCTTTCTGTCTCTGCTGAAGCTGCTTTTTTTCTTTAGGAATCAGTATACAAGCTCCAATGGAGGGACAGATCACCTAAATGTCCTTCAGTGGAAAAGGAACCTTTTTTTTCTTCCTCTAAAAGACTTAGGATTTCTATGAGGTCATCCACAGAAGACAGCATACAGCTTATGATGAGGGAATTCTCTAGCCAAATGGCCTCCTTACAATGGTGAAAGGTGTTAAAATTGGGGATGCAACGCTGGGAGTCATCAAAACTGCCCGGAGGGGATGTATTCTCTGTATACACACTACAGTCACCAAAGTTCCTAGTAACACTGAACTCCCCTCTGCCGTCCAATGGGAATCAGCAGATTCTGAGAATTTATGCTAATTAAAAGTTCGCACCACTGATGTCTGATAATCAGCCATTTGGAATCGAAGGCTGGCAGACTAATAACACTTGTACCCAAACAAATCAAGACTCTTTGATTCATCGTCTCGAGAAGCTGTCTCTGGCTGTTGCTACAGGCACCCTTCATTAGCTACCAGCCTCCAGCAGATCAGGCCAGGCTCAATGCACAAGTATCAATGGTATTTCTACTTCTCAGCTGACCTGGAATTCCTGATAAATATTCTGCTGACTCCAGAAGGGTTTCTACCTGCAAAGCATGCCAGATGATCACATACAGAAGCAGAAGGAAAGCTCTGGTTGACATGGAAAAGCATCGTGGCTCTGACAGCTTATCCGCAGATACAGGCAACGTAGCAGCTGAGCTGGGTGAGCTGTGGAAGGCTACGCAGAAACTCAGCGTCTTGCACACTGAAGAGGACAGTGTGGTTCCTCAGGGAAAAATATTTTGAAAAAGGCCACAAGGGAACACGCTAAGCCTTATGATTACTCTTATTCTACATGATTGATTTAGACATATATAGGTCTCTCAACTTTCTCTTTGACTTTGATGGTGTGGGTCAAATGGGAGAGCTCTTAATGAACAGGCATGCTGTCCGGTAATGTGTTGTGACACGCAGCTGCAGATCTCCAGGACAGCAGAACCCAGAATGCAAGGCTGGGGTGCATCAGCTGTGGTCACAAGCACGCTGCAGAGGAGGTGGCTAGTGCTGTGACTGGAGGGCAGTGAAATGCTGGCTGAGTCACCTCCCATCACCAGGCATTTCTGAAGACCTCCCCAGATACATTTCACAGAGCGATACTCAAAGCTGGACAAGTTAAGCTAAGACTGGAAAGAAGAGTCCAGCAAGATGTAAAGGGGAAGGAAAGGGAAGCTCCCAGAGTGCCAGCCAGCCAGAGCAACACCTTCTGAACTGATACAACAACAGAAAATCATCAGGCAAGATCTGTGCTAAATCCTGTTGAGATACGACGGGTCAAACATCTGCTTCTACATCAACATCCAGAAAAGACGCAGTCTAGAAGCACTCCAAAAAGAAATGTGGCTTGGTGTTGGTTTTTTTTTTCCAGTTCAGATACTGATTTGTGCTGCTCCTACTCCCACTAGCTTGAGTTTACGAAACAAATAATGTGACTGCTGGAGAAACTTAAACACATGGAGTAGTCATATTCTCATCTTTTGGCTACTACTACTTCCTTCATCTAATTTATGTTACTAAAGTTGTCAAGAAGAGAGTGCTCTCTTGGCAAATAAGAATGAATGCAAAGGAGCAATCATCAACATATATAGCACACAAATCTTTGTACCTGGCCTCCCAGGGACTGGAAACAAGTTTAGATTTAGACAGAATGTCCCCAGGGATTTACACCTATAAATATATGTAACAAACTCAGTAAAAACATGAAGTGTGAAGTAAGCACTTCATCAAAGGTTTATTTTGGTTTGCAACAAATAGGAAAATTAAAACTCCTGCTGCCCACATGAGCCTGTGTGTCTGGGTCTTTCTTGATAGACAAAATTATTCATGGCATATTAGAGCCTGTCAGTAGGTTTAACCAGAAAAAAAGACGTATCGTTCCTACAGGAGATCTAAACAACTTCATTACAGAAGCTGTGAGGGAGTCACAATGCATTAGGAAGGACAAATGTAGTCCGCAGTGGTTTTTCGGTTCTTTCTACACCATTGACTTACCAAAGGAAAGTACTACTAATTACACTTACTTGCATTGATTTTTTTTTCTTCGGGATGGATTACCTTGTCCTCCCCTGAATCTAATGATTTAAATTAGAATGAAACCACCATCTGATGGAGGTTAGAAGTTACCCTTGAAAGAAAGACATCAAACACGACATTAAAAAAAATCCTCTTTCCCTCTTAACTGCCTTCCAGAACAGGCTGAGTAAGTTTCAAGTGATGTGATTTAACAAATACTAGAGTGACATAATGTACCACACGTTACAGGAAATGCCAGATATATTTCCTGTGGCTAGATAAGGTTCGGTGATGTGGATCTGGATCAGATACGATCCTGTTTACATCAGTGTAAATCCAAAATGAATTCCGCTGAAGCCAAGGTATTAGTTAGATCAGAATCTAGTTCACTATATTTGAAATGATTACATTCGTAGACATACTCTTATCTGTCTCCTCCTTCTCCCTTTGCAGACTCTCCAGTTTTGCTGCCCAGACTATGGGGATCACCTAAATGAAAGTCATATGTTACGGGTCAGAACTTCTCCCAGTCGTTTCTACACCAAACTCAGTCATCTGCAGTTTGGGCAGAGAAGATCAAACGTTTCTGCTGATTTTTTGTTTGCTTTTCATTTGCACCATCCCTGTGAGAACTCAATAATTAACAGACAATTGTCATGGCAACATATTAAGACCAAACCTGATCATAATGAAATCAGTGGCAAAATTTCTATCACCAGGTTGTCCTTCTCAGTCAACCTACTCATACAAGACTGTATGGTACTGGCCGGTCCTCGATTTTTGTCTGCCCTGGTTTTTGTGAGATCGAGCTGAGTGATGGACCTTAAAGAACATTTCCTATTAGTCAGACTCTCTGATTCATAATTTACAGGCTATTATAGCAATTCCAGCTCTCTTTTTTTTTTCTTTTTCGTCCCCCTCCTCTTCATATCCTCCCTTTAGGTATTCACAGCCCCTTCTGTTCCACCCTTGCCATTCCTTAGCCAGTGACAAAGCACTGCCAGACCTTAAGTCCTGGCTCCATTCTCCGCACAGACCGCTGCGGTGCACGCTTTCTTGTGTGATAGTTGCTGTTAATAGGGTAGAATTTGAAAACACTAAAACTGCTCATTCACATAGAGGGATGTGCACATGCAATCACAAATCCCATGAAAAACAAGGACTCTGCAAGTAGTCCAATGTGGATTTAAAGCAACTGAGTCAGTGGGTCCTTCAGTGGGACCTTAAACAAAGTAGGCAGTGACCGAGGTATAGACAGCGTACTGAAGGACATCTTACCTTTCTTTGTGGGGGGCACTCAAAAAGCTTATCTAGATATTGCAAGACAGATCTGATAATAAATACATAGCGCAGGAATCAATATATGCCAAGGAATTAAATTAGTGTAGCTCCGAGATGCTGAGGTGTGCTGAATCCCATATACAGTTAGGCCGGAGGGGAGCTAATTTCACTGCCTGGATAAACACACATTCAAGTAGTTGCTTTTTGCAGGGTTATGTGTAAGTCATTACCATATGAATAATACTACATCGTCACACGGCATGAAGCAAAACCTGATAAAGTGCAGGCACTGAAGACCAGGAGCAGCCCTGACCTTACAGCACAAGTGCTACTTGCCTTGACTGACCCCATCCATATCCTCCGCTTTCTTTTCCATAAATTTCTATTTTCTGCAGACCCCACTAGCTTAGGCATTATATAATCAGTGCTTTGAAAGCTGGGAGAATTACAGGCTCCTGAAATCTCTTTCCCTGTAGATTATTTTCTTCATCTGCATGATCTTAGTGACATGTGTAAAACTCATGCCCCAGATTTTAATGATGGTGACCTTTGGGAGTAACAGCTGAGTCAATGCCATTTTAAACATGAGCCTGCTACTGTATTATATCTTTGCAGCTGTAGCCAAGTGAGAGGGTGACAAGTGTAATTACCAGTTCTTTCTGTGAAGACTCCTGGTCTGAGAAAATGCAAGAACTTTTACAAAAGAGCGGTATGCCATGACTTGCACCACTGGCACAAGTGGAAGTATTTTATTTTTCATCACTTTCCAAAGTTAGATGTATTTGGTGTAGAAAACAGAAGTATATGATATATAGTTAGTATTCAATATCTAGTTTGTTTATTGCATTATATGCTATTCTACATGTTCTTTTGGAGCTGGAAATGCTTTCATAGATCTGCTTTAAATCGCTATTTTGTAATACTTGCAACAGTGTTCAGAATCATAGAATCATAGAATTATAGAACGGCATGGGTTGAAAAGGACCTTAAAGATCATCTAGTTTCAACCCCCCTGCTCTGGGCAGGGTTGCCAACTACTAGAGCAGGCTGCCCAGCGCCACATCCAGCCTGGCCTTGAATGCCTCCAGGGATGGGGCATCCACAACCTCTCTGGGCAACCTGTTCCAGTGCCTCACCACCCTCTGAGTGAAAAACTTCCTCCTAATATCCAACCTAAATCTCCCCTGTCTTAGTTTGAAACCATTCCCCCTTGTCCTATCACTATCAACGTGTGTGAACAGGCGTTCCCCCTCCTGTTTATACGCTCCCTTCAGGTACTGGAAGGCCACAATGAGGTCTCCCCGGAGCCTTCTCTTCTCCAAGCTAAACAAGCCCAGTTCCCTCAACCTTTCTTCATAGGAGAGGTGTTCCAGCCCTCTGATCATCTTAGTGGCCCTCCTCTGGACCCGTTCCAAGAAGGAACTGGTAGAAAGTAAGTTCAGGTAGAAAGAAAGTTCAGGTAGAAAGAAAGTTTCAGGTAGAAAGTAACGCTGTGATACTGTTTCACATCAAGCCTGCCCAATTTAGGGGTTTAATTTACAAACCAGCTAACACGACCTGGGCAGCGAGAGCTGAACTGGCTTGGTTGAGCCTCAGCCATCATCACCAATAAAATGTCTGAAGCTGAATTGATTCCAAGACATATTGATTTCAGTGGGCCCACCTAAGTGTACGTGACTGGAATTTGGTTAATTACTCCACCGAGGCGGCCCACGGCAGAGTCTGCAGAAGCCTCAGTGTGCCATCCCTGCCCCCTCGAAATTCTCCTTCACCTTCTGTTCCATCAGCTGCCGAAGTCCCTGAGGCCAACACACCACAGCCCTGCAGCTGCTCTCCGAAGCTCCGGGGCCTGCTCCTGTCTCCGCGGGAGGTACCTGTTTGCACAGCAATGACTGAGACAAAATTTAGATTTCCAGCCACACGAAGCGTTTGAGAATGGCTCGAGGTTTCAGAAGTTTCAGTAATGAGGATTGCTACGTATATCAGCAACTTTAGCACTTAGAAAATTAGCTTCTACAGTGCTAAATATTTTAATCAACTTTTGATCCAGCACTCCAAGTCTCTTAACGACAACGAAAGAATTATTTTTAGCATCCACTGAAAGACATTTTAAAAGGTAGGCCCTTCAGCAACACTGTTTCTTAAAAAAAAAAAAACGAGTACAGCATGCACACACAGGGGAAAGTGCAGCTGAAAAGGAATTTGACAAGTGCTGCTGCAAGGTATTTCTCAGAGATGTTAAATGTCTCCATTCCTGCCGAGTTTGGATTTTGTTTCAACATCCTTTTGCTATTCAGTGTCAACGCACAGACTAATTGTATGTTACCGTGGCAATTTTCACCGCGGAGCTACTTCACATACTGCACCATATTTTATAGTAACTTGCATAGTTATTACTAGGTCTGACCAGAGGAGAACTTGACGGTATAATGAATTCTGTATGAGAGAGAATCTGATCTGAGGTACGCTGAACGTCAGCCTAGAATAAATCTGTTAACTTCAGCAGGCTCACACTGCTGTAATTCGGCCGTGAGATGGATCCACGCGGCGTATTCACAAAGCCCCGCGCTGCTGGAGGGAACCAGAGACGCTCATGGCGTGCCGCAGGACCCACGCTGGGAGCAGCCCCGTTGCTCTGCCTCACCCTGAAACGTGCTGTGAAGTGCTCCGGTGCCGCTTTGCTGATGGGGACCGTGTAGCGACCCACGGAGCCACCGAGGCTCCGCCACCCTGGTGACACTGGGCTCTGCTTGCTCAGTATCTCCAGTGCAGTTCCTTGGGTCCTGGAGCGATGCTCTTCACCGGGCACCCGTTTCCCTTGCTCTCAACGCACTGGGAAGATACATGAGCTGGATTTCATCAAGGGCTGGCTTCCAACGCGTTGCAGAAGCTCAACAAGTGCTGTAACACTAAGAGACGCAGGTCGGTCAGTTCTGTGTGAATTCACTCAATTAGCAACTGCCTCGGACTCTTCTAAATCTCACACGTGGCTGGTGTGGTGTTCCAGCCTGGCTCTTTCTCTAGGGTCCAGGTAGCAGACATACAATGGTATCTAACCAGCTCCAGCAGGCACCGAGGGTCCTCAGTCCCCGAGGAGCCACAAAGCTGCTGTGAAGGGATCTCACCCATAAACAAACCCTGCATCTGGAACTGTGAGTTCTTCTTTCAGCAGCATAAAGCTGACCACAGGAGGAATGAAGTTACTTCTTAGCGAGTGCTGTATTACTAGGTTGAAACTCTTCCTTGAATTTTTAACATTCCGTTTCCAGCAAAAAATGGGTTTTAAAATGCCTCCTCCTTAACACAAATAAGTAAAATGATTAGATTTAATTTGTCACAGCATTTGTTCTGCTCACTATTGTTACTATTTCACACAAGTGCTTTGCAGATGATTGAGACAACTGTTCTGATTATCCTCTCAGCCTCCCTCATCTAATTGTACAGACAGCAACAGATTTTTCTTCTGATTTTCTACAATTGCAAGTCACAAAAAAAAAAAAAACCAACAAACAAAGCCGAGGTCCTACAGAACCTCCAATTAAATTCTAAGTACAAGTTTGGATTACTAATAGGAAAGCCAAGGAAAACCAGCCCCAGTGACATTAATATAGCCAAAAGATTACTTGAGTGTTAGCCCCTTGCAGACTAGCCCTGTAGTCCCAGCCAGCTCGCCAGGCTCCTAGAGGTGCTGCAGAGACCCAAACACCAGCAGACACTGTTATAAAGCAGCGTGAACCACCCCGACTTGTGCTTTCTGACTACCCAAATGACCAGCCTTCAGAGAGCTAAGCAAGCTTCCAGCCCTCGACAAGCACGCCGTCTGCTAACTTGGAGTTGACGAGGTTTTTCAGGTTCAGAGCAGGCCGAAGGGAATTATCTGTGGGTTGAGGAGCTCCAGCAAAAGAAGGCTAGAAGAAAAGGGAAAAGGAAAAAGGGGGTAAAGCAAAGCTGCATCGATTGGAAAACTCAGATGCTGCGTTTGGTCAAAGGCACTGAGGAGCTCCCCACCACGTTCCTGAAAGCTGGGCGCGTGTAACCTCAGGCAGCCAGCAGCTCTAACATCTGCATTGCCAGGTTCCCACACTTCTGGAAGATAAATAACTATTTTGAAAGCAGCACTTCAAATAATGGTAGAGATACTGCTGTAAATCACGGTCTTATTCCTCAGCTGTATTTCATCAACCCTTCCTTACGTACCGTCTTTCTGTCATACGCCAGACACAATGTTCCTCTATCCTATTACCTGCTAACAACCACTCCTAAATTCAGTATTTCATAATTCTGCTGCCTGGTAGCCCACTTATAAATGTCGATTTCTACAGGCTGGTGGTAATAATTCTGTAATTGTCCCCAGCAGCCATCAGTACCAACGCAAGGATGAGCAGCGTGAAGAAGCCCAGCTGCGGAGCTTAATGCCTCGAGACTAACCAGAACAAGACAAGCGTCATCGAAACATTGCTGTGGGCCTGCTCTGTATGCTCTTGCACGAAGGAGATGTTTATTGTATTTCTTAAGGTTTGGTGGTACAGGATCACAAACCCACGCGCAGTTCCATGATTGAGCCTCTCGCAGCCCAGGTCTCCTATACAGAAACACAGGACAAGTCAGCTCCTGTTGGAAATCTCTGAGAAATGGGGGTGTGGATCAAATCCAAAATCTGGATGGGACAGGACTCAGGTTCAAGTACAAAAAAGAAAAAAGAAGGTGTGCTTATATGACACTTTAAATAGCACTTCTTAACCTGAAATGTTATTTTCATACTCCTCATTCACTTACTCAGCCTACAGAGGAAGTACAGATAAGCAATCCCGAATTGTGTTCTAGCTGCTCTTAAATGGAGCCTTCCATTTCCCATTCTCATCTCAAAACCGCACGACTGGCAACAGCTCTGTTGGAATTCTAGAAAACTTTGGTCCTTAGGCAATCCACTTTCTTACCATGTAAATCCATTATAGTGTTTGGATGAACCCTTTTGCCAGCAGGATTCCTGGGAATACCAAGAGGCAGCTACTTTTACAATTTTCTTGCAGTATCTCAAGACTGGATGTGTGGCTATTAAGTAAAATTCACCCAAAGAGCGCTCCAAATAAAGAATAATCATCTCCCACATACTCATTTCTGTATGTCTGCAGGGGTAGGTCTAAGGTCCCACAGATGTCCTAGAGCTTACAAACCCGCCCCTTTGTTTCCCTCGCCTGAATAAACATTTGATAAAGGAAAGATGAAGAGAAATGTTAATCCTGAATTTGTATCTCAAGACATGCAGGGGTGAAAGAGAGAGAAAGACACAGATCTGGCTAGATTTTCTTACAAGGTTATAAGAAAAATAACCCAAAGATACTAATCAGGGGAACTGTCTCTCCTCTTATCTCAACAGCTACTTTAATGCAAAGTCAAGAAATAATTGGCTTCCAGGAAGACTTACGTGTGCATAAAAAGAGAGATACATAGGCCTGCTCAGCTGAAAAAAAAACAACCAGTGAACAATGGGGACAGCTTCAGAAACGTACAGAATATGGGGACAAATCACACAAGAGACTGAACGGCTCCAGAGATTCCTCCAGCAATTTACTACTCAAAACAGGTCTGAGCAGAAAAGCTGCCAGCACGAGTCCGCATCTCCCCACTGGTGACGGTGACAATCCTTGTAGAGCACGGCAAGCCATTCAACCTGTATAAATCATCCCATCTGTGCAATAGGTTAATAATATTTACCTACGCACGTCTTTGGGATTAAAACATTATTATTTTTAAAGTACTTTGAAGATGAATCATGCTATGTGGCTGCTAAATATTATTATTACTAAAAATGTGACATATTGTTTGAGTTAAAGAAAATAGTATATCTCTATCTTAAGAAGCTTGTCAGTGCATAATGAACTGAAATTGTGATTGCTTAATACAGTTACTGCAATTTCTAGTCTGAATGTTCTGTATTTATTGTTTGCATTGCACTGACGTGTATTAAATTAACAAGATTATACCGTGTGATTGCTCTCCCCTTGAGACCCTTAGGAAATGAGGCTATCCTAGCGAGCACAGTGTTTAAATAAATATTATTTTATGTATTATTTTATAAGTGTGGACTGTAGTGTTTCTGCATCTTTGGATGTGTTTTTAATGTTATCTAATTTCGCATTATATTTAAAGGAGACTTCATTGCTTTGAACATTAAAAACAAAAGAGAACAACTTATATCAAAAAGGACTGCAGGAAGCAATCCCGCCACAGGAGCTGAAGACACCAGTTGTTCTGTTTGATCTTTCCTTTCCTGAATGTCTATTCTCTGCTGCACCATTCCTACCTTATAATCAAATAATATGCGCTGGGGAAAGCAATGTTCTCACTCACTTGTGCATTCACAAAAGCATTTCCTGCTCTTTTGATATCGCTGAAAGAAGCACACGTTCGAAACCCATCACCCGGTCCAGCTTTAAACAAACACGATGTCTGACTCTGCACACCCCTTTGGTAGGGGGTTGGACGGTGTCGCTTGCATTTTCCGCCGCAGTCGTGGCCTCCGACAGCACTCCTCCACGCGTGATTCAGGGGATATGTAGCCCAGCAGCGATGCCCAGCCACACGCAGGCACCCCGCTCCCAGTGCCCAGCAAAGTCCCGGTTCCAAGTCCGGCCAAAGCCAGGCTGGAAGCGCTGCAGAGAGCGGCACGAACACACCGACGGCAGCCGCGGCTCCCTGAACACAGACAGCGCTGCTTAGGCACAGCCAGAGCCGAGTTTAATGCAGTTGGAGTCAAACGCTCGATTTCCCGGCTTAAACAACACTCTGTAACCATATCCCCGAGTTTGTGGAACGGTCATTCAAAGTGTTGGTGGTTTCCGTGAATGTTCTGGGGTATATTCCACAGCTTTTTGCTTTCGTTGAATAGAATTTCCTTAGCCAGATACCCCAAATGAGTGCCAGATACAAAGCAAAGGTTGGAGGAGTGCTCCTCAGCATAGCCATGCAGACGCCTTGCACCTCCGCTCTTCTGTGAACTTAGAACTATGTTTTGCTCTTGTTTTAGAAGCTTTTAAGGCTGTGAATAAATCTAGACCACCCCGACACGGCTCCCACTGCACAAGCCATTCATTTAGAGTAAATTCAGCTGTCATTTAATGCTGAAATAGATTGGACAAAGAAGCAGCAATCAAGCCATTTCCATGTGAGGCAGGTAATTACAGAATCTGTTAAATTATAGTGATTAGATGCTGCTAAGGAGAAGCCCCAAGAAATCTCAAGCAACTTTTGAAGGGGGAAAAAAGTTTAATTAAACAGCTGCAGGCCTCTTGCAATTGATGTGATTTTTCCTCCCCCCCCCTTCCCCTCCCTATAAAAAGCAAGCAGGTTAACAAGAAACAAAAGGCAGATAAGGGAGTGTAAGTGGATCAAGGAGAGCCTTGGGAAATCTTCAGACAATGGGTCCGAATGTGGCATTAAATGGTTCATTTGGTGGTGATTAAATGGGAGAGGACTTCCTTTCTCATGGAAATTGGTCCTCTGTACTGTTGGACCTAGGCTAACGATCTGAAACCGGGAGCAAAGGATGAGGGTGTTGTAATGGTTTATAACACACTACTTCGCGTTGGGCTAGCAGGAATATTTGCATGAATACAGTCACGCAAGGAATCCGAACAGCAATAGATTTTTGTCTGGCAGGAATCAGGCTCGTTGGTGTCAGAAGTTCACAACCTAGAAAATGCTGGCAGGCTATCCGCCACCGCGGAGCAAAACGTGCCATTTTTAGTCACAACACCGCAAAAACAAAGACCCTTCATGGCATCTTATTTTACTGAGAAATCTCCATTTCCAAGCCTAATTAAAATCAGCTTTGCGATGGCAAAAACTACACTGCAGTCACCGGGGGAATTGCCAACCTGTATTTATACTATTTAAATCCTTTAGAGCCCTAATTTATATTTTACAGTGTGAGCTATATCAACAGTGATACTCCCTCGCCTTACAGGAAGGAAGGCCCACTCGCTCAGCACATCAGCTAAGAGTTTCAGAGTGACTGCAGGTCCTGATTTCAATTCATTTACTAATTCTCTTGCCACTGTGAGTGATTTTAATTTAAGCTCTCACCATATTACTTCAAATGACTTCTTGATATATTCATGCAAAATCTGTGAAGGAAGGTTGAAATACCTTTAAAATCCCACTGACGGAATAGCAAAAATACGTCCAAGTTTCGAGGGAAGAAAAGGCAGCTTCACATAGATGTGTGACCAGAATCTTGGATGGAGCAAAAAGTAGCAACACATCCAAACCCTTAAAAAGCCGGAAAGCATCATTAAAAGGTCATCCCTTTCTGCCTCGGCTTCCTAGACGCCAGTGGAAGAATAACAAATGGTTATGGTTTCATTTTACAGTGTAGCAAGGAGGATTTGAGAATCCGCAGGGCCTCATCTGCTGTTTCTTAAGCAAACATCTAATGTAATTTTAAATTTCACTTCATCATCGTGATAGCTTCAAGCAAGCCTCTCCTGTGTGCTAACCTTCCCTCTGGATGGCATGCGCTCACTGCTACAGAACCGACAGGAACGGCTCCCTCTAAATTACCCGCTCCCCGATGGCTGTGATTTGTGACACAAGGTCCACCTGGAGGGACATCGCTCCTCATTCTTTGTCACTGGCTTTTAAGCGCTGCTTTGTGGTTTGGGTGTACAACGTGCCGAAGCCACTTACTGTCACAGGGGTAAATTATAAGGCTTAATGGGGCGCAGGCCAAGTTTATGAAGATATTTAGGTGTGTGAAAGTGCAGGAGATAAATGATGAGGTTCACACCTTCCATAGTATTTGAGGTGTATTTTCTAGAAAATAGGCCCAAGTTAGGCTCCATTTTCAAAAGAGGTCCATGCATTTTAGACTTCAAGTGTTCCCAAAAGTTATAGTGACTTGGACTCGTACATCACCCAGGCACTTCTGAAAAGCATACCTTTAAAAAAAGGTGTAAAAGTGTTTGTGCCAGTGAGGTGCCTTGCTAAGAGTCAGGACAGTGAGGCCACTTGCCTGCTAGGCACTTCTTATGAATCCCGTGGGAACCTTTCTGAATTTCTATGGGTGTCGATAAATCTCCCCTAGCACCCTAACGTCCTTTAAAAGTGACAGGACAACTCGTACAAGGAGAGGATGGCTAAATCCCCGACAAGCAGACTTCCCGATGGCGGACACTGCTGCTAAGGCTGAAGCAACGCCAGCCTGAACGCAGCCCACCAGAGCCCAGCTCAGCCTGGAAGCGTCAGAGCACAGGACACAGCCGGCCAGGAGGTGACCTGCAAAACCGAGAAGAGCTCTGCTGACGGGGACACGCCTGGGCAGCCTCGTGGCTCTAAGCACTGCCATGACCGTACTCCTCACGACGTTCAACGCATGGTGAACAAGGCCATAAGCACTAACATAAACTCTTGGTGCCAAAGGAGGTCATGGGATGGACGGCCCTGGACACTGAGCTGGAGAAGTACAGGCACGACGAGGACAGCACTTCTCTGGTACTGGCATCCCTGCCATGGAAAAAAAAAATAAATGCTGCTCAATCCAGCTGGGATTTCCAGCCCTTTACAGTCCCAACGAACTGGCTGGAAACCTTCTCCCTCCTTGATGCTGTTAATCAGAACTCGGACCATGACTGACACCCGTTGTTTGAACACAGAAACCTTGCCTCTGCACTAAATTTTACTGAAGAAGAAGGAATACAGTTCTGAACATGGAATATCAAATGGTAAGGCTCATCTATCCACGAAAACTCTTTGCTCACCACATGACATTTACGTACCAGCAGGCCACACTCATTATTTCTTCAGCAAATGAAGATTTACAGTCTCTGCATCGTCTGAAGAGGAGAGTAGATACAGGGAAAAAAAAAAAAACGAAGCACATATGCCATCAGTTCACCCTTAAAAGAAAAAATATGCAGCCAAGGCCTGCATGGCCCCTGGGTCTTTTCCTGGGTTATCTGACACCTAAGCGTGAGGCTTCAAGCAGCAAACGTAGACGTCAAGAAAACTCCCGTGAGATGAGTTGCAGACTAAAACTGCAGCAGGACAGCAGGATGTTCGCTCCAAAGCGACAAGCGAAGTCCCAGGCTCCTTGCTGTTAGCCTGGGACTCAGCTGTGAGTGTGCCTGGCAAAGCCCGCGCTGGCTGTGCTTGGGAAGCACCAACGTCATCAGAGGTTCCCCTTCGCTTATGCAAGGGAGAGAGGAGAGAATTGCAGGGACAGACAAACGAATATTGAAAATAATCCTCATGTTTTTTATGGAATAGCTGGTGCTAGCTCCAGTTCTGGGGATGGTAGGGGAAGAATCTCTAAATTAAATTCACGTGGTCCACTCTGGTTCATTCACAAGGTTACATAAGCTGCCACTGGCAGAAAACAGGGCATTTGTAAATTAAAAAGAAGAACTCAGCCATCCCAGTACAAATATGCTGCTGCTGCTGAAGACTAGTTATGGTAAAGGTAAATAAATAATACAGTAGTATTGGTGGGCAGGACTTCAACGAAACACTTGTGGTACTTCACCTCTGGTTCTGTGTCAGTTTCCAGTCATTTAACAATACAGCTTGGACATGTTGTCCTACACGAAGGAGAATGAGAACAGAATGTAATGAGTAACTTCTTAATTACATGGTCTGTCAGATGCAACCCTCTCCCCAGCAGTGAAATGTCCATTGGCTTTTACAAGGTATGGCTGGACGGAGACAAAGTAATAGCAGTAACTCTGCCCTAACTCCTGGAGGGAAGTCTCTTCCTTCTCTGTTACCTGAACTTTGGGTCTTCTCTATTCTCAACGAAGACAATAGGAATCTTGCTTTTGGCTCAGATGTGAGTAGCACCAGCTACAGGTGCAAAAAATCACAAAAATAGGAGCTAAGTGTAAATACTGAATGCCATTTCCCACATACCGTCGGTAGGTTACAGTTTGCCCCTTTAACTGGGAGCATTCGGGGCACAGCACACATAAACCCAAACACCCCAAACTCAGTCAGCGTGGAGATAAGTGGGAGCCCATTAGGGCGCATCTGAGGCTCACTGACTCAGGCTCCATCTGACCGCTGCAGGATGTGCACTACAGTCTGATCTCAGTGTTTGTCACTTGTCAAAAAATTGAGAACAAAGAGCCAATTAGCTGCAGTTTGTTTGCTTTTATTTTGCTGGAAATAAAAGCTGAGCTACGATACAAAGAGAATTCCTGGTGTGTGTACGAGCAGGGAGAGGGGAAAAAAAACAATAAACAAACATTTTTACAAAAACTCAAATCATTGGACTTGCAAAACAAGGACAGCTGGGATGCATAATCAGGAGCATTAGAAAGATTTTATTTCATACAACAGAAACTTTCCTATTCTGGCATTCGCTCTCTCAATACACAGTACAACCACTGGCTTCTACTGCAAGTCTGCAAGGATTTTAAAGGCAGCCTAGCTAGGGTACGTGAGAAAGATGTTCCAAAGGGAGTGACTGGAATACAACAGCCAGGTGGTCCCCAACTGTTAATGGAACACTGCTTTGGATCTGGGCAGATCTGATGATCTAAGACTGTGCTGTGCCAATTTAATTAACTGCTCCTCCCCGCCCTGTTCTGCAGCAGGTGAAGGGACCCTGGAGACACATGGCTTGCATTGAGCGCCTGTGGGGTGAAACACATTGCAGCTGCCTACATCCACGAAACAACGCTGCACAGATTCGTGGGTCTTAAGATATAAAAGGACCACCCGATCTTCTAGGCTGATCTCCTGGGGAACCCAGCCCTTTCTGTTTCACTCCACCAAACAATAAACCAAAAGTTTCCAATACAAATTGAGTAAAAAAAAAAAAAAAAGAGACTACTTCAACCAATTGCGAAGGGACAGAAGATCTGGAGAGGTTGGAATAGAATTACTGACGTTAGAATGTAACTAGGACAGAGGAGCCGATACCTAAGCATTACAAAGATGATGCGAGATCTTTAAGGAACCACAAAGAAGCCGTCAAGATTTTGGTTTTGTGTCGCAGTTAAAGAAAGAGAACACCCGGTACTGTCCCGGAGTATTCAATCATACGATCACAGAACATCCCGAGGTGGAAGGGACCACAAGGACCACGGAGTCCGACTCCTGTACTGGCTCAGCACTGACCCGTAAAGCAAGCCGAGAGCTCAGGCAGCACCAGCACCAATTCTAGCAAGACCAGAGAGCGTTCCCGGGGGCTTCCCGCTCAGAGCTGGAGCCGGCCCAATATCTCACAGCATCAAAGAAGGTAATACACGGCTAGTGTATTAGGATGACCTGATGTTACTCTAAAATACATACCGGTGCTGCTCACGGTGCAGGAGGTAGCGCACAATTTGCTGAACTCTACAGACAAAACAAAAAATCTAGCAATAATAAGAAATATGGTTTTGTATTAGTATTTTATTTTATGTAAGGAATTGGCCAATAACTACTACTAGACCAGTATGACTTTTCCCATTCCTACTGGTACTGATGTGACTGTTGTATGACTGACAATTGCAGTGAGTCTTTTAATTATTTTTTTAGGCTCTGTATTAAGTGAGGAAAACCTGCTTGTTTTTCCTGCTGTCACAGCTCTCTGCCGTTCAGTGAGCTGTTCATGAACTACTGAAGCTTAGCGTGTTTAAATAATAAAATAACGCAAACCCAGAGAGTGACTCTGTACAAACACAGATTAAAGTTCTTTACCTACAGCCGTGCTTAGGGCACTCCTGCGGGAGGCTGAAGGGAACAGCTTGTGTGCGTAGGGGAAACAGACTCCGAGGTTGCGGACAGCTCCCTTTCACACCGCTGCCTTTTAAGCAGCAATGGGAATCAAGCAATGCTGATTTCTAAGAAAAAAAAAAATCCAAATTTGCTTTCGAGCACAAACAGAGATAATTAAAGTACTTGCTCTAACGGGAAGCTGCATTAGAAAACAACTTTGCACTTTCGTGGACCCACACTGTGTTTCTTCTTATGCCAATTTATTTTAATTAATCAGAAAAACATTTGTTGGAGGTATTAGCAATGCTAGCGCTTAGCCTGTCCTTCTGCCTCCCCTCTAAGTGCCCAGAATGGCAATTCTAAGGCAGAACACATCTGGCGCAAGGAAGAACATCTCCCTCTGGTATATGGCTAAGAAGGAGCCGTACAAATCCCATGGGCCAAATCTTTGTCCCACTGCAAATCTTTGTCACCTGGAGGAGGGCTCAGCTACGCTTTGTGAAGTGGTGGAGCTCCTCACAGTACAGAAACACGACCGAGCCCTTCGTGGAGCGTGATGTGGTGCTCGTGGCATTGCCGGAGCGGCCAGGAAGGCAGATCGTGCAGCTGACGAACCATGCCACCGCCCGACAGGCAGCCCGTGACTTGGATTTAACCTCAGAGTGTCACATCTGGTAGCTGGCCTGAAGTTGCACAGGGAGATGGAATAAAGTTGACAGCGTGGGGAGCCCGGAAGGACTAAGCAAGTTAGACTGCACCCAAGTGATAGTCTTGCAATCCAGAGGGTAGATGAAGATCTCCTAAGGTATTTCAAGCTAAAAAGGAACAAGAGGCTGGCTTATTCTCCCTTCCCGCTTCCCTACTCCGTCTCCTGCTTCTGACACCGACACTACGTTTTGTTACATCTGCATAAGCAGCTGCTCCTCTCCAACAGCATCTGCAAAATGGAAATGAAAAACACCGTCGTCCGTGTTCCTCCTTGCATGCTTCACTCAGATGATCAGCCGAATTGACTTGCCCTCACCAGCTGCTGCCCCTTGTCTTGTCCACTCAACCCAAAAGCGAGGGTAAACCCTCGCCAAAAAGAGGTGGGCCCCCCAAACCATGTGTTTGACATGACTTCTTGAAATGTGTATTTCTGAAGTTTAAAAAAGTAATTAACTATGTTAATATTTAAATATTTGCATTATTAAAATTATTATGAAAGTGTATTTTAATAACATATTTGGGATTTTGTTTATACCTCTGCGGTTTGAATGTTTGCAGCTGGGTCACACACTTAAATCTATTTACCACAACACAGAGGACTAGAAGTTTTATTTTATTCTCCTTTTAGTAGGCTGGAAATTATTGGGTAATTGAAAAATTCCAGGGGCTGGCACAACAAAGTAAGCACCAAATGGCTGCACAGTTGGCAAAACCAAATGCAGGTGTGCCCTGACACATGCAGAAAAAAGAAATTGCTACTAATATCACCAATAATATCCCTTAACTGGGATTATTTGTCCTACCAGAAGCACTAACAAGGTGGGAATAAAAAAAAAAGCTGCCTTGACAGTTGCATGGCAACTCGTGAAAGGCAAGGTGGACGCTCCCCGAGGATGAGTGTGGCACAGACGGGGGCCAGGCAGTCACTTGGCTCCGGCTGAGGCTGCTGGTGGTGCCAGCCCGCCGCAGCCCAGCTCCAACCCAGCGGGCAGCGATCCCGCGGCACGGCTCCGCCAGCTCCCTGCCGGTGCCTCCTGCTTGCCACCGGGCCGCCTATTGGCAGCCAAGCGGTCTGAGAGCTCTCCGAATAAATAAGCAAAAAAAGTAATCAGTAAATAAAATCAGAGCTGAAAGCACCTGAGCTTGCCTTGTTCTCCTCACCTTAAACCCTCAGAAGGTCAGAGGAATCCCTAAGTTCACCCGCTGCTCCGCTCGGCGCTCCGTTAGCGTGCAGCAGGCTGGGATCTGTGCCTGCTGCAGCCACCCCACGCCGGTGACAGTGCCGACACGGCCCCCGGGCCCGCTGCGTTACAAACATCATCAGGAGGGGGAATTCGTGATACAGGGGAAATCACCGTGCTTTGGTAGAAGGAAAAAACGTGCGTGTTAAAGCTAAGCAAGAACAAGCTTTTCTTTTAATCGCAGCCCAGCGAAGACCCTGCAGAGAAGTGTAACCAAGGGGAAAAATTTGCCCCTAACATTTCACGCTCTTTCACAATAATCTTTGTTTTTTTTCTTTTTTTCCCGCTTCGATTTTTAACCTTCTCTCTCACCACCAGCACTAAAAGCTGCTTTTCTCCCCTTTTTGCTGGAAGAACAAACAAACAGTTGCCATTTCAGTCAAAGCAATGTTATTCTTCGGCTGGCTGGCACTGGTTTCAGCTCACAGGGCGGTCAGTTCCCCTGGCTTCCATCCAGCACGCTGAATAATCCCTCCTGGCAGCCAGCGCAGCTTTGTTTGGGCTCAGGAACCGGTGGCTCAGACCTGTTTCCAACCTGAGCGCTTCCAACTTCCAGCGCTCCAACAGCACAGGAAGTACCCAGGCCAAACTTAAGCTCAAATATATGGGAAACAAAGCTTTCTTCAATGCTCCTAGGCCTTTCCTAGCCTCTTCTTCCTCCTCTCTTTCATGTTTGCAGGCTGGAATTTGATGTTCTTTTTCTGCCAGAAGTTTGGCTGCTGCAGCAAGTGCTCCATCCAGGTGAGCCACTTCCTCCCAAAAGCACAGCAGCGGCAGAAATCACAGACAGCTCCTGGTAATCTTTTCCCTTTTTCTCACCTTTTATATGGAACACTCTGAGAGCCGGGCAGACTTTTCCCGAAATTACAAAACTCGTGTTTTTACAGACACGCGCTCACCCCGTGCAGGACGTTGGGCTTTCCCAGTGCGAAATGAAAAGCAGAAGGAAACCTGGAGCACGAGAGGAGCCGCGGTTCGGCGAGCGCAAAGGCCAGCGGGCTGCGGGAAGGCTGCGGGACCGGGCACAGCAACACCCCCGGCACAACCCCACCTGGCTGGGTGCGGGACGGGGCGAGGAGCTGCTTGCGAGAGGGGCAGCGGATGTGAGCGAGAAATTGTTTGGGTTATTATTTTCTCTTTTCTCCCCTCATTTTTCACACCACTCAAATTCCGCCGTAGACACCACCCGATCAAACAAACACCCAGTGTTCCCCGTAGCAATATGGGGACACCGGAGCCGGGCCAGCACAAACCGCTCAGGTGCTTTGCCGAGGGAATGCCAGTGCCAGATGAAGCACAAAACCCATCCCTACGCCGCGGTTCTGCTGCACAGGTGGCTTCAGGGATTATCCTTCTGCCACGCAAGTCGCTTACGCCAATCTCTAAAGATCCTTTCTCTTTCTTTCGCTTCCCCAGTCCGTCCGAAATAAACTTTCCACGGCTACTGTGCTGAAAAGCTTCCAAGGAAATTCATGCTGTAAAATGCAGGACTTTATCATTGCCTCTTATACAAAACAATTTTGTACAATTTCAACCATTGTAGCATGCAAACATCCCAGACTCAGTGTCTGAGCAGAGGAAACGTTTCTACATTCTAAACAGACCCCAAATACTACCCCCTTCCAGTGCCCTCTGAACAACAATTTGGAAAACAAATTAAACGAAAGCTTTAAGCCCAGCCCTAAATCCTGCACGTAAATATCACGCTAAGCCAAGGTGGGGACACCCAGCAAACAAGATGCCAGCGCCCCGAGGCGTGTGTGAAGTCGCCAGATAAAAGTTAGCACATGCAAACTCCCATTTAGAAGCAGAAGTAATTTGAAGAGGTTCTACTTAATGGACGGCACAGCGAATGTGGGTTCTGGTTTCCAACAAAAGTGACGTGCAGTAAAATATTTAGGCAATCTTTTGAGGACTACATAGCATTTCATAAATTAAAGGGCTTTACTCAGCTTTCCAGATGACAGCAACCAACTCACAGTTCAGTCGGAGGAGAACTGTTTGTGTTTTATCCCAAGATGGATTGGAGGAACTTCTGGCGTGGACTGACACTGATATAAACTGCCCAGGAGTTTTTATGGAGAAGAAATGGAAGACAAGGCCAACTGTTTTAAACAGAAGCAACCGCAATATTCAGCACAAGCCTAAATTCCCTGTTCAGATATTCGTGTGCCTAAAAACCAGGACCCAGTTCTCAGACAGGTAGTCAAGGTGCCTTTGTAAAATTCTCAGCTAGGTTTGAAAGTCATTTATTGCTCATTTCATGAGCAAAGGGGATACTTTATGCAGATCTAGGCAGATACAGTATGTGGATGTCTAACGCTGTATTTTTGTGTTTTAATATGATTTCCACGCATGGACATCATGTTCTTCTGTAAACTGAGGAAAACTCCTGATCATGCCAAATCACTTCCAGCAGGTGATATCAGGTCTAGGAAGCGGCTCGCAGACTTAGAAATCAATTGCACCGAAGCACTCAATTGAGTTAAGTGTCTCTGCGTAGCTTTTGGGAAAGAACATAGCGTAGTGGTTGTTACAGAAACGGGAGAATAAGGGGAGATGAATCCCGCCGTGATGGTATCACAGAATGCCTGGGTGACCTCGGGCTAGTCACTTGTGACCTCTGTAAAATGGAGATAATCACACTTATCTGATTCGAGGAAGTGCCAGCAGACCTACTTTTTCCTAATTGCTTAGAGATATATACAGGAAAGGCACAATACAACCGCTTCCGCTATTAAAATCAGTTAGATGGGTTAGGTTTCTGGAAATATCTACCGGTGACACAATAGATTTTGCCCATCTGTGTAAAAGTGTCAAGTACTGCTATTATTTTGACCTCGCTGATGAAGAAAGGATGGGTGGTCTGGTAGACCGAAGCACATTTTGGCTGGAAGCTATTACCCTTTGAGACGACCTCTTGTTTCAAGTTTCATTGGTGTATCAGAAAAGTTACAGGCAGCAACGGTAAGGATTCCTTTAACTCATTCTATAAAAACCCTTAAGTCTGCTTTGTCTCCTCCGACTTGCCACTCCTCTGCACTAATTCTAATATTTCCCCTAATCAAGCATATGTTAATGGCAGGAAGCAATGCCCCTCCCTTCCGCCTTTACCTGGCCTTTCTTTGGGTACTCATTGCACGCGTGAAGCTATACCAACCCCAACCATACTCTTAGAGGTGCAGATAAACTGAATGCAACACATTCAGCAAAATTACCAGCAAAAACGATGGATATTTAAGATGAAGAATGAATCGAAAAACAAGAGGCCTGAATGAGGAACTATATGGCTTGAGGTAGGATGGAGATCCTTGCGATGGTTTCATGTAGCCGTTCACTTTTAGGGAGAAAAATTCTCTACGGGGATTTGGGCAGGAGCTGTGTAAGCTGACCGTCACAGAAAAGAGCTGAGCTCCATTAAAACACAGCGCAAGCAACCACCACGTGGTAGGAGTTTTACTGCTGAAACGAGGCCCTGCAGAGTTTTTACAAAATCCACACATTTGGCCAGGCAGGGCGAGGCAAGAAAGGGGTCACTGTGTAAGCATCGGTTTTAATGCTGTACTTAACCTGGAGTGATCCATGCCAAATTCCATTTCACTACAATTCCACACCAGAACCACCTACACAGACTCCAGCTATCGGCACCTCTGTCTGAAGTCTTTCCTACAACGTATCCTCGTTTCACCGGCTCAGTGGATGTGCCAGGATGAGCCAGCGTCATTTATATCAGCAGTGCAACCCCCAGCCACACGTGCTTCAACACCGACGTGACTCATGCGAGAATCCTTATGCCACGCTCCTTACGAAATGCTGTGTCCTGTCACGGTGCCACGACGCTGCCACTAGATTTATAGCTGTAACTAAATCATCCGATCACACCACTTCTGCGCTGTGCTTCTTCCGTTACCACCTAATGTATCAAAAGCATCGATATTACACTTGTGAGCTGTCCTACTGAAGCGCTCCAAGGTCTTGCAGCACTTTATTATATCCCGAGCCCACTCCCATCGCTGTCATGCTAATGAGGCGTGTGTCGCTACTTTAATTTTGCTGAAGCAGGGCACAGAGCTCAGTTCTCCCCTCGTGTGGGAGAACCTGGAGTCCAATTCCTGAGCTGTCACTGCTGGCTGATTCTGAACGGTGCATATGGTGCCACAGCCTCCCGTACCACTGGCCTGGCCACCGCAACACCCCTTCCCCAAACGCTGCAAAGAAATACGGCCACCGACGGTTTCCGAACGCTTTGCCCTGTTTGCAGCATGTTGTGCTTATCGAACGCCTCTTATCCTCAGGTGTCCAAAATGCTGAAATGACAACCCGCTTAACCTCTATGATATTCTGAGAGGCATATTTTTGTCTCTACAATACAGCTCTTATTTAGACAGAAAGAAAGCGAAACACTCTCAGCTTAAGAGACTAAATTGGTGGTGCATCTAGAAATACCTTGCAAACCTACAGAAACTTACCATGGCAGAAAAAAGCCCAGATCATCCAGAAAGGAGCAATACATCTGCACAGAACAGGTAACAACTGCCTGTATCTTTCTGCCTAGCCAGGGCATCTCAAGTTAGGACAGGTAAGGATGCCAAAAAGAGAGCAACAACAGTAATTTTTAGGCTATGCAGAAAGGCACCCCAAACCCTCTTGCTATATTTTGCAGGAGTCAATTTCCGAGTAATGCTGATGTCCTAAGAAGTGAAAAATTAGGAACAATTAGGAAGCAATTAATGAGGGCCAGTCCTGCCTTATTATTTTGACTGCTTGCCAATGGGACCGCTTGCTGTTTGAGACACTTACGTCGATTTGGGCTTCAGTAGTTCAAGTTCACGGAGCCACTCATCTTTCAACCCACTGCTGCTTTTAGTGAATGGCTGTGTATTTTCACGCTACTTTGACGTGCCAACATGAACTGATTGTAAGCAGAAATGCGATAGACTAAATGTCTGAATTTTATTAGCTTCTGTCATACAATCTTCTGATTTGAGCCATTTTGCCTTTTTGCTACATTTTATCTGCTTTATACGGGATAGGCTTTAATTAGTAGGCTTTCAGTAATAGGCTTAATTATTACACAAAAAGACAAAAAAGATCTGTTAAATCTTCGCTGTTAAAAGCCAGGCCAGACTTGCAAGACACATTACTCCAAGGCTGCTTAAACTTCGTGGCATCGCTATTCCTTACCCACGCAGACGCGAGTGCGTGCCACAAGCCAGCAAGAAAGCCCTGCGGTGCTGGGGAGCCTTCCCTCAAGGATCTCAAAATCTCCAAAGGCTGTCAGAATTGAACGTTGATCATTATCCCCCGTTTTAATCATGGAAGAGTCAGGTATCGGCATTTAGGTCACAAACTGGGACCAGTCACCAGCCTTCCAACGCCCATTTCCAGGCATCACTGCAAAATACTGACGTTGCAGTAGCAGATTTTGAGCTAACGCCAATCACGCATTTAAAACCCAAAACAGCTATTCTATTCCACCTGTAGTTGGGGTTTCTGTCTTAATTCATGGCGGTTAATTCCTGCCAAACAAACAAAACTTTTAACCCTTCACATTCCGGTGTTCTCCAAACTGCCAGCAAACTGAATTCTGATGCGGGATGCGCATACTGGGGCTTGTAGTCCTCAGAGGCTTAACCCAATTGACTCTTAAGGAACTGTGACAGTCTTTCATATAAATCCCTCCAAGATCAAAGGCTTCTTCTGTGCCATAACTGTCTATCACATCAGCTTTACTACCAAGCGTGGGCACTAAGGGCTTGGTCCTGCTGTTAGACACACGGTAAAGCATTGCCCTCTCCTGAACAAAACAACCCGACTGCTTCGCACCCAGGTACGCATGGGAAGTAACTTCAAAGGGTACCCATGGTTCACACACACAGCAAGAAGCTGCACTATCCCCTCGTGTCATGTTCCAAGTATCGTTTTTTTTTAAAAAACTTTCACAGAAGGCACTTTTTGCTCTGAGCTGCTGTCTCAAACGCTTTAACCTGATCCATTCCCTTCTCCTCAGAGCCGCAGAGCTTCCACTCAGAATACCTAAAGCTATCACTGCTTTATTCAAGGAATTTGTTGGGGTCACATGATGGTTTGAAAGCCTTGCTTGAGATTAATAGCGTGTTACAATAAACAGTGAATAATGCAAAGCACAGAAAGGATGGAGGAGGAAGCGGGGGGAGACATCTTCTGAGGCTACGCAGTTATTGCATGTTTAGTTTGAAAGAACACGCAGGTCAGAACGAGACTTCTGGCATCTTCTTCCTTACAAATTAATCACTGGTTCACAGTGGCCAGCAAATTTCAGCTTATAAATGAAGTTCAAAGCCCCCAGGTCCTCATTTTAAAATGGAGACATATGGCTTGAAAACAGCTAATGGAACAAGCCTCCCCAAAGTTTGTGCTCGTTCCCAACTGAGAGATCCATTTCACAGCAATAACGCCAGGCAGCCCGAGTACACGAGCATCAGACTTCCTTCCTGTATGTTATAATACCTTGCACTTCCACACCGGCTTTTATCTGGCGAATGGAAAAAGTTCTGATGAACATCAGCTATGACTTTCAAAGTGTAGAAGATACAGAGCCCCACTGGAATTGAGAGCACACACAGCCTCCTACGATATCCTCACCCACACGGGCTTCAGCTCAGAGATGATACATACCCAGAAGTACCTACTTCGGTGCTGTGCACCCAAAAATCTGAAAAGATTTAGAAAAAAGATTAGCCCTCTCCTTGAAAACTGATGTCTGCAAGGATGGAGCCATGGGTCCCTTACTCTGTCCTCATTCACTGTAGCGTTAGCCGTGCCTAGCTCCAGTAATATCAACCGATTTATAGAGATGAGGAAATAGTTTGGAAGGCTACTGAAGCCAACAGCCTGCTATATCCCCCGTTTACAATGGAGAAAAGTGAGGTTAAGTTCTCTAGCTGAGAAGCCTGTGGCAGAAACCAGAAGGCTGAATTCCTAGTACTCATTCCAGTCTCTGGACAACTCTGCCTTCAATGTTTTGTTCTTCTAAAGCTGCCCAGAAGCATTTTTTTCTACACAGAATCTGCTCCTCTGGGGGCTTTGTTTCATGTTAGTCACAAATCTCTCAGTATAACCTGAGGTAGACCAAACCAGTCCTGCAGTGAAAAAGCATCTAATGGGCCATAAATTAATGTTTCATTTCCTTTAATAGTGTAATGATTAATTCCTTCTTCAGAGCAAGGTTTTGTTGCACGTTTGATGGTTACGTTACAAAGAAAGAAACGGGTTTTTTTAACATTGAAAAGGATCAAAGCCAGAATGCTGCTATTTTTGTTTGTGCTCTTGTAGCTTGACTCTTCAAACAGATTTTTCTCCCCAGTTTTGTAAGGAAAAAGGTAAAAAAAAATCTGTCTCGGATGAGACCTTGCACAGCTTGTCAAGTTTCAAGCCACAGTGAATTTTTACTGCAGATATAAACCCCTGAAAGTAAGGGTTTCTAATGGAAATGCTGACATAACTTTAACTGTACCAATGCTGCTGTAATGCTCAGGTTACCAGGAATATTTCTGCTGCCAATTCAGTTTAACAAGTCTGAATGCATATAATTTGTTCCAGTTGTCTTTCCTCAGAGTGGGGCTCCTTTGTGCACACTTTTCAATGTGGCTTGCATTAAAAGAAAGAAAAAAACCCTACTCCTATGTAAATTCATCTACACACTGATACGGTTTTATCACAGCTAAAAAGCTATAAATCTGCTTTAACTGATTCAGTGTGTTCCCTACTGGCCTGGAAAGGTGACTCATTTCATTGCTGCCCTTCACTGAATGTGACAATCATAACTTGGCTTTGTTCTCTTTGGGATATTTATTCTTTGCAAAAAAAAAAAAAAAAAAAAGACTTTCTGTGTATTCAGATTATCCACTCTTGACCAAACCTCCCCCTGTCTGAGCCAAAAGGATTTGAGCTGGGTCAGGATTTGACCCTCGTTGTGCTAGGAATCTAATCCAAATGCCTCCCACCGATAATCAGCGATACGAATCTGGTCCCGTGGCAAATGATTTGCTTCTCACCTTTGGCTCATCCTGAAGCTAAACAGCTGCCAGGTTAAACAAATACCCTCAGGATGCAACGTGAATTCACGGGGCGAGAGCCCAAGCGAGAGCAAGGCAAGCGGGCACTTCTGGAGCTTCCCGTCCTCCGAAAGGTCTGCAGCTCGCAGGCTGAAATCTTTCTGATCTTTCCTCCTGGCAGCAAGAGTGAAACAGGAGGAACAAAAACTCAACAGGACGGCTCCACCGCTCAGTGATTAGGAGCAGGAATAATTCATGATCTGATCCTCCTCACATCTGCCAGTTTACAGCTTCTTCCTCGATCTTCCAGGGTCTAACAGGCAATGGCTGATGCTCGGGAATTCAAAACCTGAACTCTGTTGTCAGCTTTACCACTGAGATAAATTTGGAGGAAAGATTTGAGTACAATTTGTCAAATATCTCAGGAAATTTGTGGATGGCTTCAGTGAAGTTAGTGGGAAATTCGCGTAGATGACGACTGGAGAAATCCAGCCAAAATGACCAGATTCATCCAAATTAACTTCTCGGGCTCCTACGGACTCATTGTCAGCCAGAAATCTTTCCACAACGAGTGGAAAAAGAGGTGTCTCCTAAGGACGATTCAGACCCTGATGGCCTGAAATGCCTCCTCCTAAATTGAAAGCTTCTTAATATGTTTTGTGCTTAGTTATCTTACTAAAATTAAAAGGGAGAAATTTAGGTCACAGTGTCTCAGGCTGAACTCTGAATGTTTACTGTTCCCAAATTAGAGGATAAATTCAGTGAAAAACTATGAAAAACAGGTTTTCAAATGTCTTTTTTTCCAAGCCCCTCTCCTACCACCTTTTTTTCCATCACCACTCTCCCCAAAAATGTTCTTTTTTTCTGAATATTTTTAAACTCGTTAAGCTAAATATCTTTTCTTCTCCTTAAGATGTTATTCCTGAACTTCTGAAATGTTTGGAAGGGGTCTTAAAAAAGTTTGGATAGGAAACATAGTAATCCAAAGACAATTTTTAATTTCTTATAAGACATTTGGAAAATGATTGGTTATTTCTTCCTATTCCTCAGTTTCCCTTCTGTAATTATGAATTATCATTATGAGTAACACTGACTGCTAATGGACTCTGCAAATCTCTGATAAAGAATGCAGAGATTAATTATTATTCTTACTTAACATGCTTACTCAAGTAGTAAACAAAGAAGCATCAGAAAGCACTGCACAAGGACGAGACACAGCCGGAGAACGGACCATCCATCCACAAACCTTTGTGGGGAAAAAAAATGCTTAGATAAAAAAAAACAGAATTTAATTGGGATTTATTATTAATTATTAGATGAGGAAAATGTCAATTATTAAGATTACATTATCAAAGGTTCTTTTGCTCTCCTCAGTCAGATCCTTGAAAATTCTCCACTTCTAAGCAGCCTTACATACCATTCTTTCTTCAAGAATGCTTTAATGTTCTGTGTCTTTTGGGTTCCCTGCTGCAGTTTGAGTTCTCTGTGACTCTCTTCCATCCCAGTGTTGTAAACACCTAACCCTGTGCTTGCGCAGCCCTCCTCCAGGACAACTAACGTGTCTAAAGGAGCAGAGGAGTGATGTCTGATGCAAAGTTCAGCCTTTCAGCTGCTCGCGTGGGGCTGCAGAATGAGTCTGAAAACTGCAGCGTCTGCAGCGGGATCAGCCTGCACTTATTAACTGTGCAGCACCGAACACATCAAGGATGCTAAAGAAATAAACACTGCGCACATCCATAGATAGATTAAAACCCTTCAGCTCTTTGGGGCAGAAAGTGCCCTGTATTGCTGTAGGATTACCTCCTTTTAGATACTGAACGACTCCAGCCACAGCAGCAGTAGTGGCAGATAATCTGGTCAGTTAGTCACTGCGAAGTGCCAGGAATCCACGATTTATATCAAATTAAACTATTTGAGATAACACAAATAAGGCTGTGGTAGTCCTCGTCAGTGTTTTTGTGAGGGATTTATCTGCATAAATCTGGGCCAAATCATTTAATAAAAAGGTGGAAAGTTCTTTCGGAAGGACGGGAATGGGAGGTAAATTAGAAATGGTGATTGTCTTCAACAGCTCAAGGCTGATCATTAAAGATAAAAAAATCCTAAGCAGAAAATAGTACCCATTCTTCAGGTTACAAATCAGAAGGTCTAGACTGAGTCAATTCAGTTAGAAATGAGAAGAGAGATCTTATGGAAACCTCCTGCTTCAAATTGTCCAGCTCTCTAAACAAAGTGGCAAAGGCAGCACACGAATCTGCATTAGCTCCCAGACCACAGAGTTTGTTGGCCAAGGCTTGCTCATGCAGACCCCATAAATAGAAGCTGCGTGTTGTGCTTTCTTTCTTCCTTTCTTCTGGGGGACAAACTGGTCCTGATTTGGTCTATTTTCCACTGAAATCCGGGATCCTATGCAAGTCGCACTCATCTCCTAGGACCTGACCCTGGAATATTTATGTGTGGACCATTTTCCTCCTCTCCTCCTCGACCAACCCAGTCTGTGCCAGAGGCCAGGGCTGTCCTGTCCATGCTTCACACAACGCCCAACGCGCCTCTTGGAACTCAAAGTCCAACCAGTGAATCACACCTTTGCTTACCGTCTCTCTCTACAGCAGCAATGTCAGTTTGGGTGACCGGCAGTGTGACCTTCCACTTTTTTTGTGATTAAATGCCTTTAGTGGCAGCAAAGGAACAGGACTGGTTCAATCAGTGGGGAGCGACACGAAGCGTCACTGGGAATAGGGATGTATTCAAGGGAGAAGCCAAAGGAATTGGGGTACACATATTCAGAAGTGGATGAGAAGACTCCAAACCTGTGTCTTAGTTCCTTCCTACAGATTTCAACAGATGTTACCTCCAGTGTCACCTAAGTAAAGTAACTTCTAGGACCAGAGAGTCAGCTTTAGATATTCCTATAACTTGCTGCTATCTCCTTACTTCTGCTATAATTAAATAAAATCCATGCCATGGCCTCTGAAATTCTGTACGAGAATATTAAAATGCCCCAAACGAGAGGTGATTTGGGATTTTCTGGCTCCCAGCCGTGGAGGTTGTTGCAAATGCCTACATCCAGCCTCCCTGTCTGCCTGACACGAGGAACTTAGAGAAACACACCAGACCCCACACAATGACAAAGGCACGCTTCGCATTAAATGACTGCTCGCTGATGCAAGAGCTGGAAGAAGTCATGCACTTCGGCTCTGACTACGAGACAGCACGGTCAGCGTTCTCAAGGGAATTTAGATGTCATTTTTCCACGGATTTCATGTATTTTTCAAAATCTGCTCTTTGTCACTCTGCACACCATCTCCCCGTGGGGATTACAGCCGTCTCCCTACCTCACAGGTGTGCTGAGCGGCGATGTACCCGCTAACGTCCCCAGGGCCACCGCTGCAGATGCTGCGGGACGTGGACAGCAGTGGCCAGACTGATGTGCTCTTCCTAAACACCGTTCCCCAAAGACACTGGATTTTTTTTTTTGATTAGTTTCCATGTTCTTTCCTGGTTCAAATGGATGAAAACTGCTGTTTCCCAGCCAATCAGCAACCTTCACATCCCTCTGCTTGGCTGGAGCTCGACGTTTCCCAGCCAGTCAGCATCCTCCTGGAACCCCACTGCCCTGCTTCTCCTCCCATTGCAGCTGTTGGAGACTCCATGGACCGACGTTCTGACCCTACAGGGCATTTTTCACTGTCTTAAAACAATCAGATTAAGGATTGGATGCCTTCTGTCATCAGTCATATACATATATACCTAGACACCAGTATATACGTATACTAGACTGATGAAAAACCTTAAGAACTAATTAGCAATTTTGAATGTCCACCGAAATACCCTAAGGCAGCCTACTTTTCAAATACTGCTGAAATCCCCAAATCAGGCTTTTTATTTGAAGGTTTCTGAAAGGAAATATACTAAAATGGAGACATTCACATCCTAGTTATTTTGCTTAATTTCAGGTAAAACAACAAAAAAATTATTCTGGAGTTGATATAAATAAAAACAAAAGCAAAAAGATCCAAGTCTAAAAAGTCTTTTTTTTTTCTTATAGTTAAGTACCTGCTGATAGTATAGGTATAATAAGAATTGGGGATTTTTCATGTTCTAAATGACTTTTACTTTTCCCTTAAAATCAAAAAAAAAGGCTTGTAATTCATCTAACACAAAATTAAAAGCCCTAAAAGATGCCCGCATATTTATATACTTATTAGATTGTTCCAGCCTTTATTTGAACATTTACTTGGACATTTTCCTGGAAGTGTAGAAATAATATTATGGACATTATTACCTTTCTGGAATGAAAGGAACTTAGATAAAGAATAGCCTACTGTATCTTCAAAAAGTAGCATGTTTCTTAAGTTCCATGTGCATTATATTTGCAATTTACATGGGGATTTGTAACAGCGGTGCTGCTCCCTGGGTGTTACTTACTTTGGATGGACTTCTCTAAGGCTGAGTTTACACAGCTGTGGAACGAAAACCTACCCACAATCAATTAAAAAGTGCAACACAAATCCTTTGGACAGCATTCTCAGGCTGTCCTGCTGTTGAGACAGCTACTATTCTCCTAGAATGAGTGCTTTAACTGTATTAAACTTAGTCCTAAACAAAATAAGCTTTTACTAATTTTCACCATTTAAGGAACATAAAGACCTGCCTTTGTCATTTAAAGTTTAAGCTGACTAAGCCTCATAGAAACAGAACGTTAAGGAACTAAAGCAATTAAATCTATTTACAGAGGTCAGAAGAGTATCTGTCTGGGCTTTAGACATGATGGGCTTGTATGGTCTGTGCTTCTTATTCATGTGAACCCTCAGATTATGGGTTGACAGGTGGCATAAGAAGTCATCTTTGTTTTCCTCCCGATAGCTGAGCAATGCTGAGCTGATCCTGCCAGGTCACCAGTGTGCTGGCATTACCTGCACTTCTGATTACTGAACAAGTAGAACAACCACACAAATGAGACCCCAGACACCCTGGCTTTGTGTGGGACATATTTATTACCAACCTGCTGAATCCTACACAAAAAGAAGCCTCAGGGAATGTAGGATGTCTACAAGCCGATGCAAAAAGCACTGAGGAAAAAAAGGAGGAGCATAAATAAGCAGGCAGCTGAAAAGCCTGAACTCTAACTAACTCACCAGCACATCAATAATACAATAATGTCATCAACCCACCGTGGACTCTGAACAATGCTTTTTCTGTTGTTCAGCTAATTAGTAAAAGAAGAGATTAAGGTCTTTAATTTCACTTGCTTTCTTTTTCTCCCTTCCTTTTACCTGGAGGGCATGCGTGTATGTGTACGTATATATTCCCTAAATGAACAAAGAGAAAGAACATACATTATGATGTGGAAAGCATGAGGTGGAGTTTGAGTTTGGCTTTATTTCCAACAAGATTGTCATCTACATGATTTCAGATTTAAATGTGCTGCAACTGCAAGGACTCAGATGTGTGTGTGTTGCAGGGTGGGAGGGGAGGGGGGAAGCTGAACAGAGGTTATGAATTTTAAGCAGTTTCCTGAATGAATGCGACACTGTATTTCCCCCTACTCTCCTTAGGATGACAATTCAGAGGAGATAACCTTCTCCTTTGAAAAGCCCTGAAGGGAAAGTTTGTTTTTACCATAACAAATGCAACAAAAGAAAAGAAGAGGGAAGCTGGGAAAGGGGTGGTGGTGAGGGGGGACAAATTAAATGTCAAACTTTCTCTCCTTACTTGGAGATAACAGCATAGTAGGAAACCTTCTTAGAAGCTTAACATAAATGGAGTTAAGCTGTTGCCAGCTGCAGTAAACCTCCCTCTCACCTTTCTTTCTCTCTTTCAAGATACCTTTGAATGCCGTCTCCTTTGTCATAAATCAGACCTGTGAGTAATTATCACTCAAGCGGGATGGCAGCGGCCTGAGTGGCCACTGCTATTCCGCTGCTGTAATCTGCACTTCGTCAGGTTACACTACCTTTGATGAAATCTCACATTTCTTTGCCAATGAGCGTTACCTCTCTGTTTATGACTCATTGTCTCGCAGCAGAGAGCTGTGAATCTCATTCCTCTTCTTGAAACTTGCTGGAGCAGCACGGTCCGTCCCGGCGGTGCTGAGCACCCTCAGCTCCCGTTCGGGGAATCTCAGGGCATCACGGGGCTACGGGGCCGTGCTGCCGCCCCCAATACTCACCCGGAGGCATCTCCCAGCCCCTCTCAGGGAGATGAGGCCGCAGAAACCCTCCTCCGGGCTCTGAGGCTGGGCGCAAGGCGCAGATGCCACTGCCACAACTCACCGGGAGGCGAAACTCTGGCTTTTCGGCATTCCCTCCTCCAGCCCCTCGGTGACAGGTTTCTGACAGGCCGAGGGGGGCCCACCTGGCCGCCCGCCCTCAGCGCTGCCGCCCTCACAGAGATGAGGGTGTCTGTGGGGAGGGTTTTTATCCAGGAGGGCAAAAAAAAAAAAAAAAAAGGAAGGGAGGGAGGGAGCTCCAGCCTTCAACTCGCTTCAAGTTCCTGAGCTCTGCCTAGGCACCAAGCTCATCCCTCACCTCAGCCACCCAGCAAGGCACACGGACATTTCCAACGCAGCATTTTACATGCTTTATGAGTTATTTATTATTATTATTATCATTTTTACCCCTTTATTCCCCCTTAATTCTAATTTAAAAAAAAAAAAAATTCAACACCGGACCCCAGCCGATGGGCAAACCCCCGCGCCAGCCGACCTCCAGCCCCGCGCGTGGCTGTCAGAGGAGCAAGTAAA
>VXAA01001695.1:558496-597605 GCA_013399115.1 Anseranas semipalmata
ACCGTTGGCGGCCACACAGAGGTTTCCAGAGCCACTTTTAACTAAGAACGAATTGGGGACAAACTCTTCCTCAGAGTCAGAGTCCGCGGCCGGCTGGGCCGCGCCGTTGCCCAGCAACCGCCCCGGGCCCTCATTGGCCGGCGGCGAGGGGGGAGGGGAGGGGGATTGCTCTGGGGGGGTGGAGGAGGCGGACGAACAACGCAGGGGTGGACCTGCTGGCCACAAACACACACGTACACAGAGAGAGAGAGAGAGAAAACAAAAAAGAATAATAAAGAAAATAAACGACAAAACACAGACAGACAAAAAAAAAAAAAACAAAAAGTTGAGCCGGGGCACGAGGAACGGTCGGCCCCGGCGCGTGGCCCGCTGGAGGGCGGCCGACTGCGCGTATCTGCCCGCCCGCGGCCGCGCTGAGGGGACCGCCGCTGTCCCGCGGGCTGTAACCAACCCTTAAAACGAACATCCGTCATTTTTTAGGGTTTTTTTGGCTTGTAGTGCGAGACAGGCTTCACGCCACGAAGTGGGCACTGCCAACAAAAGGCAGCATTGACACCGGGCTGTGTAGTACTGAAGGGAAAGTTTTGCCCGGTGTTTTGTGAGGTAAATATTTTCAGATTTCACATGAAAACAGTCAAGTCCCTTTGGGGATTGTCTTTAACCATGCTCTTATCGGGTTTATAAGGCAAACAGCCCGAAAACCACCTCACAAGGGTGGAGGAGAGAGCCAGGCGTCGCTGCGTGGCACTGAAGCATGTCAGCGAACCAGTGCGCTGACACAGGGCAGCGGCAAACTCCGTGCAGCTTCGTTTCATTGATTAAATCATCAGACATGCGGCAAATTAGGTTCTTAGATAACGTTTTACATAAAGCTGCATCTGATGAAGGACGAGCTTCTAGTGACTTCAAGGAAATTGGATCAGGTACATGGAGATTAAGTAGATCCAATTCAAAAAAGCATACTGTAAGCAATTAGTGGTATAAGGGTCTTATTCCAATCAGATTTTGGATTTCCCAGATCAACTGGGAAATCAGAAACCCCAAGCTGGTGAAAAAACTATCGGGCAAATGTGGAGGTCAGATATTTGCAGTATATCAATAAAAACAGAGGGATATGAACACAGACATATAATAGGTTAAAATACAGGACAATGCATTTAAACATGAGTATTTCCCCTTGATACGTTTGAAAGCAATTATGATTAATTTCATACATTTTCCCAAATACTGAAATGTTATCATGCCAAATCCATAAAAGTAAAAGAATAACAGCACAGGACAACTAGCAAATGCAAAAGAAAAAAAAAATAAAGTTGTTTCTACAAAAAACACGTTTTGAACATAACATAGCACACAACATAGCCATGCAGTATTTCTTACTAAATGCAACATGAATGCTTTAGAAAAGCACACAAACCCAAAACAATGAAGCGGGTTTAACATTTAAATCCCCCAAAGCTGGTTCTGTTAAGTTTCTTTCCACCTTGGTCATCAGTTTTTCTCATGATAAGCCCTTGGGTATTACCTCCCTGGCATATGCAGATCTTATAAATTGCAAACTATAATCAGAGCAGAAAGTGTGGTGTTGGAGGCAAAGCCTGGGACCTGGGCAGAACATGGGACTGTACCTGTGCTCAGAGACACTCAGGTGACTGTGACTCCCCAGAGAAGAAACCCGCCTTGGCAGAGAGCCTGTGCTGTCTTGCATGCCCTTCAGTCTACGCAGCGTGCAGACTGTGTGCGGGAAGTTGCGAGCCCTGCGTGTTTTGTTATGATCAGCAGTGCAGTCCTCTGGATCTCATTCCTTCCAGACTGAGAAGTTCCTCCTTTAGGAATGCTGTCTTTTAGGAATCTGTAGCCCACTTCACACTCCCTGACCCTTCTTAGCGGTACCAAGGTTGTAACCTTCCCGTTGTGTTAACTATAGGTAGGAGCTGGAGAGAGACAGCAAAAAAAGGGACTATGCGCAAACTCTCCGGGGTACTGTGGGAGGCCCTGAAGATGTTTAATGGGTGGGAGCAGAGGAAAGCCCAACAATGAGGCTCTGAGTGACAGTTCTGGCACCAGTAGTGCCACAGGCATCCTGTGTCTAGCCCCACTCAGCCTCAGTTGTTTGCCCGTGAAACAGAGTGACAGCACACCCTTACATTATAATGGGGATTGCAGAAGGAAATTCTTGAAAAATCATCAGACACTAATAGGAGAAAGCCCACAGAAATGCAGATAACGAGAGACTACTGTCATTACCCCATGAAAAAGACAGGTGCTACTTGCAGTTGTGGGTTCAGGTAAATGCAGAGACTAATTTATTTTGTGCACTCCTTTGAGCAAGGGTATCTTAATATACCGGTGAGATCACATTGTACTCCAACCCGCACACCTCGGCCCTGTGGCGGATGAGCACTGCTTTGCTGTGTCACAAACCCTGACGTGCAAACGGCCCTGGAGGTTCACCTCTAGCTCTGATGTGCTCTCGAAGAAGCCAAGTCTACTCTACGTCATCCTCTTTGTTGCAATGGAGTTTTGATGAGCCCTGACGTGTAATTAAGTTTAAATCATGTCTTTAATTTGCTATGTATTTGTTACAAAACAGGATGATATATACTTCTAATACTGTGTAGTCAGAGCCTGCATTCTAGTGTGACGATGAGTAAAATGGAAAGAAATTGCTAAACCTGTGACTTCTTACAGTCCCATGCAGTTCTTTGTAACTTGAGGACACATTTTTCCAGCCATTGAGAGACAAACTAGATGTAAAAAATTATTTCAAGTCTCTGATTCATTTATCCAAAATCCAGTGAAAATGCATAAAAAGGAGGTTAATGGTAGGACTAACCCTGACAAAAAAAAAAATTGTGGTAAACGAAAGGAGACCCCTAATGCTCTCCCTGTGTTTTTGTTAGACAGCATGCTTGGCATATCTCTGCATGAACTCTGTAGTCCAGATATAAAGACCCGCAGCAGAATGAGCTGAATGTGGAACTGTAACCCTAAAAGCAAGATGTTAGTGCCTATGGCAGCTCACATCAGAAAGCCTGCCATTTCCACATGGTTGCAAGTTGGGATTTTGGTATAGGCTTTCCACCATGTCCCAGTATTGTAATTTTGGCAAGGAAAAAAATAAAATTCACAAAGGGGGAAAAAAAGTCTATGAAAACTTTGGATTTTAATCAACTGCACCATTGTAGATTGCACATGGGAAGTTCTCGTGGGTTTTCATGGTCGTTAGGTGCACTTTCAGCAGTGTACGAACTGACCTTGGCAAGGGAAGGTTCCCTAGGAATCGTGCATAATAACCACGTTGCTGAGGGCTGTACTGCTGGCAGGGGCACTGGCGCATACAACCACGTGCCCTGGAAGATTCCCTCTTGGACACACAATTTTGGGGTGCATGCAACTGGAGATTTCACGAGCTCCTGGATGGAAGGTCTGCGCTGCTCAGCTGTGCTGACAGCATCCAGTTCAAACGCATGGGAAGCAAAGTGATACCTTCATTTTTAGCATGTCAGCAGCTATGTTTGTAAGACAAGGGTGTCTTAAGTTGTGGATCCTTTAAGAGAATTGCCCCCTTTTCTCTGCTCAGACAGAAAGCCAAAAATTAAATCTGACCTTTTCACAAAAAAATAAACCGAGAGAGAGATGAAAGATACAAGTCTGTATCCTTCTAAGACAAGTATCTCATAGAATTTACTGCGACTGCAGGTCCAAGTAAAACAAGCAGGATTCGGCCCATAAACTTTCATTCCAGCTGCCAGAGCAAAATTTCTAATTGATTAGTACAAAATGAATTCACAGCAATACTGGGTTGCTATGGAACCTGAGCAAGTAGGCCAAGTCACTTTGCAGTATGTGCTGTCTCTCCTTCAAAAATACAAAACAGAAGGACTAGATAACACATTCATTATGCACACTCTTGCAATTTGGAAACTAACTCAAAGAAAAACAAAACGGATTCCAAGTATGGGCCCCTTGGCATCAATTTGTAACAATCTTATATATCCGCTTGCAGTGAACAGTCAAAATTATGTTCTTTGGACTTGAGGCAGGAATAATATAAAAGTTCAATGTCTCTGTATGAATGATACGTTGCTTGCACAAATTCAGAGGAAAACAGAACATAAACTTCTATTTTATCTATGTGCCAGTATTTCAGATTAAGATTAAAAATATCAGGGGAAGATATGTTACAGTCTCTGGTAGATTTATGAAAGTGCTTAGGAAACACAAACTTTGGAACTAGGTTAACACAAAGAATGTGTTTCTCAACTTAACTACGGAACTCTGCAAAATTTAGGCAACCACTTTAAATTTAGGGAAGAGACAGACCAGAGCAGACTCTGAATGGTTAGGGGAAAGTAAGACAAACAATAAACATGCCTTCAGTTTATGCTACACATTTGGCTGTAATATTTCAGAATATCGTGTGTTTCTAAAGTTACTCTGTCATTTGCAGGTTTTGGCCTTCAGAGATCAAGACTTGATTTAAAACGGGTGTATTTGTGCTCGTGTGAATAGAAAGGCTGCCAGGAATATGGAATGCTCAAGGAGATACTTTTAAATGAAGGACAGTAAATTGTTTCATAGACTATATTCTAAGGAATATACTCATATGTTTACAATTTGTCCCAAAAGACTTAGAAAAGTGTGGATATACAAATGCTGACTTCTCACGGAACAGATATCACAAGGCAGTGGGATTTAATAGTGGTAAATATACCCAGAGTGGTATTATCTGCAATCAATAAATCATTAATATCCACATTTTTTTCCCATAGCATCTTCTTCTATCAAGCTTCAGCCAGGAATCTGTACAAGCACTGAGTATGTAAGCTTTGAAATACTGGGATCTGTTATCAGATTAGCAGATAAAATTGGATTGTCTGGGGAGCAGACGTACTTCTTACAGATAAGGAAACTGAGGCACACAGAAGTGAAATAAATTGCTTCAAAATGCTGTTGTTTCCTGTATCTACTGTATCTCTAACCACTGAAAAGTAGCCTGTTTGCAATACTGAAAGTATTTAAAATCAGTAATTCCCACCACAAAGGAGGTGTAGGGGAAGGCAAGCGGAGGTACTGTTGTCTCAATTACCTCAGTATGGCAACTACTGTAGTTACCAGGTAAGAACTTTTGCATTAAAGTCATGCCACTGAAAATGCTTAGCTTTATACAACCTTAAAATAGGAAAGTTTACAACAATGGTACTGGTTAAGCCTTAATTACAGAGACAATTCATGCATTATTAAAAAAAAAAAAAAAAAAAAAAAGAAAAGTACATCACAACACAGCTCTGGCCTTAAAAATGTGCGGCACTGGTGTGCATTGTGGGTTCAGGGGAAGGCTGTATAAATGCAGCGGAGTAGTGTGCTGGCTGGGTTTATTATCCTGTCAAAAGAAAGAGTGTAAACAGATGCTCTTCTGTTTTTGTCTCCCCTTCTCCTTGCACAGTGGTTTTGAGTGATCTTTATTGACATCCAAACTAAATCTTATTGATCTATATTAAAACTGTAGCTAGTCTTGAGCTGGAGAACACCATGACCTGTTTACACAATGGAAACGCATAGGTACCTCTGTCAGACAAAAGCAGTTAATTAATAAATGAATCTAAAACTCAGGCAGTTTCATCCCACACTGTATCTGATTGATTAAAACCCCACAAGCATGAAGGAGAACTGCAGGGCTGAGGTCTTGGTGTGTGAAAGGTCCGTACAGCAGAGGTGGCAGGCAGAGCGAGCGGGCATCGGGGCATCCCAGGCAGAGATGGCTTGCTGACGCATGGGACGAGCTGGGAAGGGCAGTGCCCTGCCTGCTTGCAGTGCTCAGTGCCCCGCAGGATACCAAAGACAGCGATTTACTCCAGTAGTATTTCAGGGCGTCAGAGATCCTGCTGAGTTAAGGAGGGGAGTGGGAGAATGTCTGCCATTTTGCTCTCCAAAGCAAGGGGAACATATTAATTGAAGACTAGCCCCTGATTATCACACGGTAAAAGACTGCTTTCTTAGCATGCCGGAGCCTCGCTCCTTCAGAGATGAAGAAAGAAAGAATTTTCCGAAGGGACAAACATCCCTCATGCCTTTCTCATGGTAGCATACCACACCTTTCCTGTGGACAGCATAAAACACCGCTGGGGCAAGAGCAAGCTGAACTAACTGTCTGGCAAAATATGTCAGTGGATCATAGGAGTAAGAAATTGTTGTGCAGATTTATTGCTGTTCTTTAACAATAGGTGGTCACAACATTGTTAGTTCAACGGGGAATATATATCTTGTGTTTAGAATTGATTAAAAAAGCAGCCTTGGAAAACTACCCTTAGTTATTTATATTTCCTGAATTTCCACCTGCACTTATGTTTATTTTATTTAATTTAATTTTGTATATTTGATTTATAGCTATGGAGCCAGAGGGGAAAATAAATGAAATAAAGGGGACAAATGAATATCATCTTAACAAGAAAAACCTGGGCAGCTGCCATGTCACCAAAATTAAGAAATGAGTAGTTGGGCCTTGAAAATGAGAAATAATCACATGCCCTGTATGAAGACTGGCATATTGGGAAAAAGGGCCATGCAAGGTTAAGAAGAAATGAATAAATTCACTTGGACTGAAATGGAGTATGAAGAACATATGTTATGCCTTCTGGGTGATTTGTGTTACCCTTCCCAAGTTGTGTTTTTTTCCTACCCTCTGCTATGAAGAGATGCAATAGTTTTCTTTATGCGTGTGCAAGGATAAGATAATTTCTATCAAGGAGGTCACAAAGTCACCATCAGCAGGAACTCAGGAACACCCTTGTTCAGACAGGGCAGACCTTGGGCAGACCTTCCTTTGCATGGAAAACATCTAGAATGGCTGCAGCTCTGTGAGGGATGATGCGATGATGGGATACACAAAAGCACCCCAACAGTATGCCTGTGTTATCTGCCTCTGTCCCAGCATGGTTTATGGACTGAGCATTTGGGCCTTTTGCAGTTATTCCCCAAATGAACCAGAAGGTGGGAAGGGACGAAAAATAGCCCAGACCTCAGATCTCCTTTCCACCAGCTCCTGAGGTTATTAACCCAACCCAAAACAGCAGAAAACAATTATCCATAGAGCAAGATGGAGAAGAGCAGGGAGGAAATTGTTCCCTTCTGAAATGCAGTTCCTCCAGGGCTTGAGGTGCTCTGGAGCAGCACAGCAGCACTTATAATTTTTTGCCAACACAAGAAAATAATACGGCAGATTTTCAGAAAATTACATGGGCAATTGCCTGAGCCGGATACTCAGCTTGCTCATTTGTAGGCACAACAGTAGAAACAGATTGTGTAAGTTAGCTTCACAATTTTCTGAATATCATACTCCAAGGCTGAGATTGTGCTGTTATTCAAAAGCAAAAACAGGTAATTTAATTTCCAAATATATGGGAGATCACTTGTATCTCTTTCAAAATCAAAGAAATATGGATCAACAGAGAGACTCTCTTCTGATAGTGCCAGCATAAACAATCCTAATCACCATAGAATATTTATATCATTCCTTGTGAAATATTTACGCAAGTAGTTCACATCATCTAAAGTTTTCAGGAAAGCACAAGCCCCTAATTATGGATCAGCATTGCAAAAGCTCACGCAGCTTTACTCTAACTCAGCTTGTAAAAGAATAATGTAATCGGTAGGAAGGCTGATGAGCTGCCCGTGAAATGGCCTCTCAATCTGACACTAATGCTCTATCTGATCCAAAACACCCAATATAAAGTTCTCTGCAAATGATTACATGCAAATCTCCTAAAAGGTCCATTTTCCTACATTTCAACACCAAACTGTAGGCTTTGTAGAAATTGCTTTCTCTAAGCTTTATGCTAACGAAAATGTTCACACTAGCCTTGCAAAACTTTTCGTGATAGGCTTGGTCAAGGCAAAGCACCCTTTCTTATTCCTTTTACCCTAGCAGGGAAGAGTTAATACACAGGGGCCATTGCAAGACTTTTTCACCTGCCTCAGGGAATAACATTTATGCAGATATCTTGCAGGGTGGTCTTACAGCCACAAGACCAAAAAATGCAAAAGTTCAGCTCATGATCAGTGCCACACTTTGGGACTTGCCCTGCGAACGCTGGTGGGTGCAGATGGATGGGTACTTTATGTAGAACAATATATCTGGCAGGACATGGTGAGACAAACTGTGTTGTTAAGGAATAAAACGTGTATTTTCCCCTGCTCCTGAGGCAATACCAAAGGAAGATCTCTTGAAAGGAATAAAAGTTATAATTGTGAGAGAAATCCCGTGTGGGGAGAAATCCAGTGTGGGGAAATGAATGAACGGATAATGTGGCATCATGAAGCATAGTCGCTGTAGGGTTCTCTGCAGTCAGGGCAAACAGAGCCTTACCTTCCAGAGGCCACTTATCCTGTCTGCAGTTTCAGTTGGACTGAAAAGTCTTATTTCTCTTCATTGATTTGACAGGGAGCCTTGGGTGATCCTAACTCAGATGCCTAAGTGAAGGTGGCATGAACCCTGGGCTCAATGTCTGGACCCTGCCTGAAGATAAGGCGATCTCCCTGAGACATTTTTGTCAGTGGTGTTTTGGTTTGCTCCATAATACCTAAGGCCCCATCAGATGCACAGGCTTAGCACTTGCCTTCCAAGCTCATAGACAAAGGTGTGCTGTATAGAAGTGATGGAAGCTGCCTCAACCCACAGGTAGCTAGAGATAGAAGTTGAACTGAAGGAGAACTTTGAAGCCATGATATTTTATGCTTCTCTTGGAAAAAAACATAGTCTGCTGGAGTAACCACAGTCCAAGGAAAACATGAGGTTGAAGATCTCTGGAGTGTGACAAAGGGGTATCAAAGTTATCCTGCAGTGAGGATCCAAGTCATCTAGCTATAACCTCTCTGGGGATGAAATTTGGGATGAGAGGAATGTGGCCTGAATAAAGAGATTGTATCTGTTTTTATTTTGGTTACAATTACCGTTGGTTTGGATTTCTGAGCTACATTAAAACTCATGAGCTTGTTTAGCCTCTTATCCTTATTGGGACAATTTCCTCCTGATCCCACTTTTTATCCCCATTAGGGTTGGATGCTTCCATCTCTAAAATTGTATGGAGGTTGTTTTGTAGTGACTGCTATTTGCTGTTTTCTAGCCAATATCCCTTAATCTGTGAAAACCTTTTTTTTTTTTTTTTTTCTTTCCAGTGAATGATTTCAAACAAAGCAAACAGTCTCCCTTCAACATCTAAGAGTCATGGTTCAGAAGATCATTCTCTGTCTTCAGCTAAGAAGAGAGATCAAGGCAACTTAGTGCCAAAAGACTCTTCTTAGATGGACTCTCTAAAGGGATCTGATTAAGAAGAAAGGTTATTTTCCGTAGCAGTTTCCTTCTGTGAGCTAGCCCTGTGGCCCTGCAGTTGAAAACAGAAGGGTAAGTCACTTAGAAAGTGCGAGGCTGCTGCAGAAGAGGAAGCAGGATGGCTGTACCGGAGTCACACTGAGCCTGCTGAGCTCAGGTGCTCCAGGCAGCAGCAGAACTTGGGCACGGTATCATGCTAAAAGGAGCTGCACCCTGCACCAGCACCTATGCACAATGCTGTGCTGTGGGTGTGACAGCCTGCAGGACCCCAGCTCTGTCTCTCTGCACCCAGGTTGAGGGCAGGTGTAATTCCTGTCCCTTTGACTCTGAGAGAGACCTGCTGTGGAACCTAGGGGAGAACTCGTCAGACCTGCCTGGTCTGAAGCAGGGTCTCCTAGATCACGTTACCCAGGATTGTGTCCAGGTGGCTTTTGAATATCCTCAGGGAAGGAGACTCCACAACCTCTCTGGACAACCCATGCCACTGCTCCATCACCCGCACAGTAAAGAAGTTTCTCCTTGTGTTCGGATGGAACCTCCTGTGTTGCAGTTTGTGCCCATTGCCTCTCATCCTGTCGCTGGGCTGTAGCTGTAATTGTCATGGAAAAGAGCTGATCACAATGTTCTGCACACAGTGAGAGGCAGAGAGTCCCTTTGCTACAACCTGAAGGCAGGACAAGTGCTGTGCTTCCAGGGAGGTCAAAGTGAAGACTACACACTTACTGAAAAAGCTGCAAAGAAGATATGCAGACCTCATCACAATAATCCAAAGTTCCTCCATATAAACCTGCACTTCAGGATCCTTCTCCCAGAAAACTTCCTGAATTCTTGCTAAGGCAAAGAGCTAATATACAGCTATAGGTGATGCTCCTGGGAAAGACTGCCAGTCAATGCTATTGCTCAAGAAGGTAATGCAGGAATATGATGCTATTATGCCAGGAAAAAAAAAAAAAAAGATATTGGACCAAAAATTCTGATTTGCTTTAGGTTCATTTTAGGCCTATAACAACATTAGCAGCTAAAGAACACCAGTCACTCGCAAGAAAAAAGGAGGAAATTGGTAGAGATGAAGTTTCAGGTTATTGAATGGAATTTCCAGTCCTAAAAAAAGAAACTATTATTTTTCCTCCATTTTTTCAGCAGACAACAAGCCAACTTGCAAATGCAATAGCAAGAATTCGGAAAATTTCAGAGACATCATTGATGTTATTGTTTGTTTTTTTTTTTTTCTCCAAAGCCTTGTTTAAGATCTTTGAAGCCACAATCTGAATACCTTAATCATTGCTTTACTGACTTCTGCCCTATAAGAAAAAATATTCACCTTGAGTTTTGTTCAGTTCCCTGCTCAGTAAAAAACTGAAATTCTTCAAGGCATTGTACAAAGAAAGGTCTCATATAAAAGAGAGTTCCTGGATAGAGGGAAGGTAATTATAATTCAACACACATACAAGGCACATGAGGATTATCTGTAAAAAAAATCCCAGTAGTTCAGAGAAGGATTCACAGCAGTGTGGGCTGCATGCAGTAGGGCGAGATGCATGGTCTTGTTCACTTAACAGTCTCTGTCTCTCATCCCGCAGCCTCTGTCTGTTTCTCCAAGGTATAGTTAAAGGAACTAGTTATCTTCAAAAAAAAAAAAATCCATTTTAGAAAGATGAGGGCAGTATTAAACAAGAGTTTAATGCTTGCGAGCGCGGCACCTGAACCCATGTGAAAATGTACTACAGGCTTTGCCACGATGGAGCAAATTCCTGGCCCACCTGATCCAGCATCCATTCCCCTTCCCTGGCTAACTCCAGCTGTGCAGTCCTCCCCTAAAGCTCTTAATTGCACCCTGTGCTGTAGGGGAAACTGTCTTCCTGACACTATATGGTAATCAAAGTTAGGCAAAAAAGAAAGATGACTTATAGCCCTTATTTTCCTCCTGACTATTGAAACTACGTGCTATGTGTATTCCAACTCATAGGCAATTCTTCTTCTCAGTCTAAGGTGTTTGTCTCAATACTGACACGAAACAGGTAGTTCCACATACTAGCTATAAAGTAATTCCTGCTTTCCCTTTTTAAATGTAATGTTTTAGATCTTATCCCATGATAAAATGCTAACAGGAGGAGAGAATTGTGCTTGTTTGGAATGACCAGAAGCCCTTGCTGGTTATCTTGTCCATCTCTGAGTATAGCGTAGAAGTCCCTTCCATAACAAGTCTAACTTTAAATTCCCGATGGATTAGGTTGGGCAGCCTGTTCCTGAGTCTTACAGGCCTAACACTGCACACTCTCAGACACTGCACTGCCACTCTTCAGTAGGCCGGGGAGCTGACTAAGTAACATAGCGGTCTCTTCTATCTCTAATTTGGATGATTACCTCCTCGTCCTCTACGACATGCTTGACCTTTTATACACCATTCAATATCCCATACGGCTAGTTTCTTTCTCCCAGTTCTTTTCGCAGCAGAGGCCCTGATCCGAACACACCGTGCAGCCCCGGCTGCCTTCCATCGGGCTGCCGCAGAGCAGGATGGCTGGAGCGGGGCCCCGGTGCTGAGCAGCCCTCTGGGCACTGCTGCCGACATTACAGCGGTTCCACCGCGCCTTAACGAGCAACCCTGCCTTCGGTTTTCCCCTAATTTCTACCTTTTGGCTATCTCTGCATGCATTCATAGGAGCTCTGTTTTCCCCACGCTCTTTTAAATTTTCACTGCGCAGATGCTGCGTGCATGGAGAAGAGGCTCTTTTCCCTCTCCTAGACAATTTTTTCTAGGGATGCTTTTCATTAAAAAAAAGAAAGAAAGAAAGAAAAAAGAAACAACAGGTTAATCTAAAACCCAGTTTTTCACAAGGCTGTATTATAAATCTCCCGGGAGAATTACATGCAAAAAACCTTGTACATATGAAGCTTCCCAGCGGTATTTTATTACAGTATTTTCTTGTCCTACATACAGAACAGTACAGTAGCCGTGTTATTTCTCTGGTTTCTTCAGCTTACAGCATACTTCTTTCCTGATGTCACATCCTGTATAGTGATCCTATTAGCGAAAATACTAGTATAAACTTAGCTCCTACTTCAACTCTTAAAATGTCTGTTTATCACGGCATTATAAAAATGCTTGGAAAATGTATTTACCAGTTTTCACTGAACCACCTGGAAAAAAAGTCAAAGGCTGACTGGAAAGAAGTGCTAAAAGATGATTTGGAAAAGTTTAAACAAGTATAACAGCTATTGCTTATCAGCGAGAAAAAAAGATTAAGTAAGCAGGGTATTTTTTTGTGCTAGGATAATTATCCAGACCTTCAATTTCCTCACTTAATATATTTATTTAGGCACTGTAATTAAGCCAGTAATTGCTCAGTATTCTCTAAAAACTGACCTTGATGTGTATAATAAACTGATATTAGAACAAGATGGGAAAGAATAACTAAAATGAACTTGAAAAGTCTTGAAGTGGCAAAAGCTGTTGACTTTTTTCTATATATGATCAGTTGTCTTATCTTCATGAAGTGTTAAAAATCACAGGAGACAGCAAAATGAATGTAAATGATTCTGGGGAAGATTCCCAAAGTCCTGGTTGGTCAACCAGCTTGATCACTTCATGGGACTACCCAAGCTGTTAAGGTTGTGTGCTCATTAAGTGTCTTCCTACTTAACCTGCTGGTTCCTTTTATTATTTTTCTTTTTTTCTTTTTTTAGTTAGAGAAGATTGTTTTCAGAGAGACATGCCAATCTTTTGCCCAACCTTGCTAATTCCAATTCCCAAACTGAATGGAGCCTAGAATTATGGTTTCTCTTTTCCTGGGGAAATGCCACAATTCCTAAATTATTTCAGAAGGATGTGGTCATCACAGACTCATCCTCAGGAGATGTCCAGACAGACTGGGACTCAAAGGCTGTTAGTCTCACTGGAAGACTTAAGATATTCAGGTCAGAAGACACGTATAGAAGACACCTAAGCTTCCTGTGAAGCCAAGATAGGAAGGGTTCATTCAATATGTTAGGTAGACCAGAACTTCTACTGCTTATCTTCAGGAGTATCTGCCTCCTTCTGCTTCCCCTTTCACAGGCAAAGTATGAAAAGCAAAATTTAGATGGCTTTTCCCTATAGACTGGAGTTCTCCCATTTACTTGGGATTGAATGTCCCAATTTTCACCCGATTCATAAGTTAAATGTGATGGAGTCTGCCTAGAAGTCACAATTTGCAGACCTCAGTCCTTAGAGCAAAGCACCAAAATTCACCTTTCTTTACTTAAACTGAAATATTGAAGTCATTGAGTGTGGAGGCCCCAACACCAAGCAGATCGGGAGTTTTGGGCTATGTCGGAGCTTAATTTTTCATAGGTGCAAGAGAACCAGAGCTCATGGTGAAGACAGCAAGTGGATTTTGTTGTGTGCCTGTTAATATAAACAAATAAACAACTAAAATTATGTTTGAGAGCCAATGCTTAACATTGCTAATGCCAATGCCTAAAATTGCTAACACAATCATAAATATGGCTTGCTTTCAAATATATCTTAAATGGTCAACCATCAACTGCACACAGTCTTTGCAGAGAAAGAATGAGTTGTATTTTTATTGTTATTGGTAGAAAAAAGCTGCTGTCTAGCCCTGTGCCTTTGGACATAAACTAACCCACCACACCCTCATGGGACATCTCCAACAAACGTTTGGGGATGTTTAAGAACAACGAAAGCTCATTGCTCCCTGTCATAGGCTCAGTGTATTCAGAGGCTGCAATAAAACTCACTTACATTTGGGATTCTAGCAACGGAGAGGTAAAGGAGCTATTGACAAGCTGCTTTGCATCTAAAGGTTCCGCGGTGTGCTGCTTATCTAAAGCTATTTCAAAGGCAGCTCTGGTTGGACTTTCTGCTGCCATACAGTAACTGCGCTCTCTTCTGTTTTTCTTTTTTTTCTTTTCCTTTTTCTTTACATTTTCTTTTATGCTGAAGCTGATGCAAATACAAATGTGAAAAAGGCACGACATTTCCTTTTTGTTACATGCTTGTGATTTTTATTACGCATGTCCCCGAGGCAGCTAAACCAGCACCTGGCACTGTTTGAGTGTTGTGGCCTTCCAGTCAATGAAAGCAGGGGTGCTGGAGCCTGGGAGCAATAGAGCTCCTTCATAAGCAAGGTGGTCATTCCGGTGTGAATGTTAAAAGTCCTGACACACAGACAAAAAAGGGCTCTGGTAGCTATTATTCCATCCCATTTATCCTGCAAAAATATATACACCCCTACAAGCTCTGTTATAAACTCTGAGCGATTTCTCTAAACTTACACTTAGCTGTGAAGTCTGCTGCTTCTATTACAGATTTGAAGAAAGCTTGTCTACTCTTTCTGATTATATTACTTGTAATAAAAGATACTACCTATGCCTACAAGTGTTTTCTTGACTAACTCCTCAGATTATCACACCTACAAAAATACGCCACTAGGCTGATATTTCGGGATCTCAAATGGCATACAGATGCTTGCTGGCTTACTTTGAGAAATAGTTTTCTACTACTAAATTGATTTTATAACTCTATTAGTAACAGTTATAATCATTTAAAGCTCTTCAGGTAGTAAAGCACCAAAGAGATTTCTCCACATCCTCCTGTGTTGGTGGGGAACACTCACTCACCTCCAGTAATAAAAGGATGTGAAAACCTGATGTGGATGACATGAAATAACCCTATTATTTAAAATATAAGAAAACCTACTGCAGGTCTTAGAGAGTACAGATAAAAAGAGAAGGTCAACAACCTGAATGTGCCCACTTATGAAAAGATCTATACTTTGTGCACAGATTTAATTTTTGACCTGTGTACTACATCAATGAAGCCAACCAGATGACCATGTCAAGGTAGTCAACAGAAGCAAAGGCCATTTGGATCCCCTTGAACAAATGGAGAACTGAAGGCTGGAAACACAAAGGCCACAGCGGCAGAAGAAGTTAAGTCAGTGCTGTGAGCAGAGTGGGGAAGGCCACCAAGAGCTGCCAGAGAAAGCTCAGAGAACATGGGGAAGGGACAAAAAGTTGGGAGAGATGGCATTGCAAAATGTGACATAGAGAAAAGGGATTAATGGTGGTGATGAACTTGGCCATTGGACTTACGGGATGGGAAGGTTTAGCATCTGCAAATGATTTTCTGTCTGGTTTATTCAGTAAAACTTATGCATGTTCAGAAAATCATGGAGAAACAACCTTCAGCTGCTGTGACTTGTGAGCTAACTCAAGTAACAGAGCAGAGATTGGTCTGTGGCTGAAAATCTCCACAGCAACAGGCATATCTGCTGCTTTTGTTAATGCTGCTTCAAAAGTGGAAGGGCAGCGTCTTATTTAGAGAAAGCAGTTGGGTCTGGTAACACCGTAATACTAGTGTAAGGCTCAAACAGGCATGGATTTTGTGTACCTGTGAAAACAGCTCTTGCAGTCATTAACTTCTGCAGTTTGTCAAGAAATAGGTATATTTAAAATAATTTCAAACCTGCACGGCCAGCCATTGTAAGAATTCTTGCTGATTTTTGTAAAACAAAAAGTCTGCTTTTGATGTGGGCAAAGGCCAGCTGGAGCAACAGGAAAGGTTTTATGATGTATTCCATTCTCTTTTCTTATTTGCTGTTGCTATGATGCTGTGAACTCATCCAAGAGATGGATCAATGAATATCTTCTTTAAACTTCACATTTTATCCTTCCCAATGGGACAAGGTGGCTGCTAAACCATGTAATGGAAAACTGGACTGGAAGAGTGATTTCTGTAGTCATCGCTGATGGAACTGGAGTTATAGTTCTTGGCGCAGTACTTCTCAAACCATTACATTTTCCAATCTCATTTGTTCATTAATTCACTGATCTTTTTCAGCATGGCCGGCACCAAAATCCATACAGAAATGATCCATCTAGCAAGTTGCACGTTGCTGTAGAGGCAGGAATTACTCCCTTTAGACCCCTGACAGGTGATAAGCACATGCGCTTGGGCAGAGGTTTTTTGCAAATCCCTTCTGCATTATGCAAATCTCTAGAACTGATTAGAACATTTTTTGAATAACAGTGGTTTCTTGTGCCACCTGTTCACCAAGGCCTTGGGAGTCACTGGAAAAAACTCCAAAATGGATTTTCCAAAGCTGTCCCAGCAGAACAATGCTTAGTGTTTGCTCATTGCATTGTATCTGACAAACTCTTTGATGGAAGCAAGTGTGCTTCCTAGAGGATGAAACTGGTGGGCAGTAAAGGTTCCAGACCAAAATCTTGCAACAGATCGGATAAAAGCACATGTATCCCTTGGTTCCCACCATCGGGCTGAATCCACTGAATCATCCCATTTGCTTAAGGAACTGTAGTCGCAGCGTAGCATTAGAAAGAGTGGAATCATAACTGAAAAGAAAGCAAATGAAACCAATCTGCCCCCCACCCCGGGTGTTTAATGGGAATCTGTAATGAATAGATGTGTTTTGTGAAAGGTCTGTTTTAATAAAACCTGTCTTCACTGCAAAAGGGAATAGAGGTAGAGTGAAATGAACACTAATAACACCAGCTTATCGGCTATTCTGTAAAATCCTATTTATAAGCCCATGGATGCTAATTAACTGTCTTGCAATGTCAGATGGAATTGTACATTATTCCCAAATGAAAGAGCATGGAAAGTGTTAAAGAAGACACCACGCTGATTAATGTCTAAGCCAGGTGTTTTGTGTACCCAGACTCTTCCTGTCTGACAACTTTTTCCCTTTATTTTCCTTTTCTATATAAGGCTCCCATGAACTCGCTCAATAGCAATTTTTGTCCTTTCTTAAAAGACCACAACTTGGCAATAGCATAGTGAGCCTCTCAGATCATCCCAGAGCCTGAACTTGCCAGGAATCAGGCAGAAACAACTATGAATAATAAAGTGGAATGAATGCATTTATGATTGACCTTTGAGAAAAGATATTATCTGGTATCAGTGGTAGAAAACTCCTGGCCTTTCTGAAAAGACTTGTAGGCGGAAAAGTTCAGTATATGAAATACATAGGTATATATAAGCAGCCTGAGAGAAATGCGTAGCTACCACATGAGATAGGCTGAGAAGTGGTCTGTGGGACACTCAGAAGGAGATGGAGACACACGCAGCTGCCTGCAGGCAAGGCAGCTCTGGCAGTGAAAAAGCCAGGAGGACGTGAATGGGCTGCTGCCTTGTAGCCACCTTCCCATGGTATGTCCCTGAGCTGCAGAGCTCTCCCTGGCTCCCCGAAGGGCTCACTGGCACAGACCAGTGCCACCCCAAAACACTGATGCTCTGTGTCCTGTTGCATGATACATAAAAGTCCTTGGGCTTTTTGGATCTCCAAAGAAGCATGAGCCAGGCTGAGATTCAGATCCTTCAAGGTGTGCCTACAGACTGGATCAGGGCTTAGGAGGGATTTATGAAATTAGGTAGACTCAGTTCGAGGTCCACCACTGACCAGTGGTATGAGCATCTGAGCTTTGCTTGCCACATCCAAAATGTGTATCGTGCCTCAACGGAGCTGATTTTCCACATGGACCAATCTTATTGATTTTAATTGAATTACTAATAGCATAAGGCACTATGTAATGAGACCTGGGCAGAGAGGGGGTTGGAAATCCACATGTCCTAGATCCTGTTGGCTGTGTTCATGCAGAGGAACTTTTATTCTCTGAACAACTCCATTGAAATCCATGAATGTCCCTATAGAAAAAAAAAATGGCCTAGTCTGATTAAGAGAAAAAACCTGCTTGTTTGGATGAGAGATGTTGCATGGAAGTATGACATTATTTTTATACCCTTTCTTATTAATATATTAAAACCCATATCACTCGTCAGGGGAGATGAACCATGCTGGTGCTGAACATGACTGTAGGTTACAATCACCCGTGTCATTCTCTCAGATGGATGGCTCTTCCATGGTGCATCCTATGCAGCTGAAATATCAGGAGGGTAATTTGTCTCTAAATTATGGCTATTAGTAATTAATCCTCTTTTGCTCTGGACTTGAGTGACCTTTATAAAGAAGCAGTTTAAATTCAAGAAAAGAAAAAAGAAGGAAGGGGAAGAAATCACCTATCTTCCACAAACAAAGATGCTTTTGTCTTAAACTTGAAGTAAGAACTACCAAAAGACTCAAAAAACCTGCAAAGGACTCAAAATATAGCCCAAAAGATGTACACTGCCAACTTCTACTGTATTTGAGGATAAAAAATTTTCCCATCATGGCAGCGGGAAGCCCGTGACCTATCCAAGGCTTGCCAAAACCAGGTCATCTTTGTGATAAACTGCTCAGTGCTGCATTTCCATCCTGAAAAGTTCCCTGATGAAGTGAGAAAGAAAATGTCCGGCCTCTTGCAGATATGGTGTTTCTTAAAACCTTGATCAAAATCAAATGTCTCCCTCCCTTTATTAGGAACGTTAAACAGAAGCAGCTGTGCTAGGGACACGTACGCTGTCAGGCTGACCTTCGGCGCTGGTACCTGCTCGCTGGCAATTACACAGCGATAGCTGTTGATCGTACAGAGAGTGAATCCAACACCTTGTAGGAAATACCTTTGAGGAAACAGTCTCCTGATGAAATGCTGCCCTGCTTTATTTTGGGGGGTGAACGTTAGCATTCATAAAAACAAATGATTACCATGACGGATAAGAAACAGACATAGTTTTTGTGCAGATTTTGTGCAGACTATTCCAGGTGAGACATCTCTGCTGCGAGTGTGATTGTCTTACTTGCACATTCTTGGCTTGGACCTTTTCTTTTGTTAAGAAAGAGAGGAGTGACCTTCCTGAAACTGTCCCAAACGTGTGGAGAAGGGCAACTTGTTAATTTAGTTTCTCAAAAAAAGACATAAAAGAATAAGCAGAAAAAGAAAGATTTTTGGTAAAATTATCCCTGTGTTCGAGCTGCCTTGTTTTTCTGGTGGTAGGCAATTTGGGTGAGTGAGGAAGGCAGAGAGCCTAGTGAGTCTGGCTGGGAGGGTTAAGTGGGGAAAATCACATTTTGCAATATTTATTTTTTCTCATCCGAAAATCTGGGAGCTTATCTAAAGAACAGTGGCGACTTCTCTTTCAGATACACCGATCTCGTCCGTCTCGGGTTCATTATATGTGATTTTAAGCTCTGTCTAATTGAGACTGCCTTATCTATGTTATTCTTAGAAACCAGAAGTTAATCCATAAGAGCTACAAGTTTATCTTTTTCCTTTCTAGCCACATCTCAACTCAAAAAAAACCCATGCCATTGCCTTGCTCTGCCTCATTTATCAAAATAATATGGCAGCAAATCCTTCTGGAGGAGCACCATGCGAGACGGGCAGGGCAGGGCACCCATATTCCCAGGGCTCTTGGGGAGAAGGGGGTCTGGGTGTCTGTACGATGTCCCTGCAGTGCCAAGGGATTCGGTTGTGTGGCTGGGAAAACCGAATGGTGATGCAGTGTGATGGCACAGCTTAATGGCCTGGTAGGACCTGAACCCCCTCCAGATCCCCACCTGAGAGCCTGTGCCTAGGGAGAATGACCAGAAACGGTCTCCCAGAAGACCAAGCAAGATGCGCTCCCTCAGTCCATTGCTATCTCATCATACCCTCTCCAGTTTTATGAATTAACCCAAATCATCAGTTTTCAGAGCTGTCAGCACCAGTCGCCAGGCCTGGATTTACTACATAGAAAACCCATCCTGCTCTCCCAATAACCCAGAACAGTCAAATCTGAGTCAAATGTCCACATGGTAAATGATTGTATTAGGTGTAAAGGTTTCCTTGGAGAACTGTGGCCTGTGTTTATTTGCAGAACAGGTCTGCTATTGGGGTTAAATGACAGAATGGGATATTTGCAGAAAAATGTTTAAATCGTTCTGGTTCAGCGAATGCATGTTCCTATTATTAAGCACTATAACAGAGATGTATAAAGGGTACTGGAAAGTTAACTGCTTGGCCAGGTTTAGAGGTTTAGGTACAACTTTAACCCCAAGTAGAAGGCTCTCTGAAGCACTTGTTCGGCTTCCCGAGTACAAACATTGAGTGAAGCAAGGAGCTTCCCACCTTCTCGAAGACAACGCTCACTTCTGAATTTTCTTATAGAGCCTTTTTGTTTGTTTTGGTTGTGATGAAGCAGCAAAACCAAACAGCTCACAGGGATGTGAACATACACACCTTATGCATCCAAAGCTTAGCTCAAGTCTCCAAATATCAGAGGAAAGACCTATCTTCCTACATCAGTTTATTCCCAACACTCAGGATTTTTGATTTCAATTGTTCCACAGAAAGTGATGTTTTAATCTGCAGACAGACCTACCAAAATACACAGTGGTGGCCCACTGGAAGGAGTGGGGTTGTCTGGAGAAATGGTTAAAAAAAAGAAAGAAAAAAAGCATGTACTGGGGAAACTGCTCTATTGGCATGGTGGGAATATGCGAACTTCAACGTGAGCCAAGTCCCAAAGCACAAAAAGTGATTTAAGATCAGTGAGTTGGACAATGTTGTTGATCCCTGGAGCAAAGAGGAGAGGTTCAAAAGAGCAGCAACTATATGAACGGCCCAACATGAATACTTAGTTGATGGTTCACAGAATCAGAGGCATTAGGAATGGAAAAGACCTACAGGGTGAACCGTGATTATTCTGCTTCGGTGCTCTGTCCCGTGTTTCAAACTGGACATAAACTTCTCTGACCTAAATGCAGATTTTAATTTGAGCCTTGTACAATCTGTTTGATTTCAGGTTCTCAGTCAGCCTCTCGTAGAGGGAAGATTAAACTAAAAAGCATGAACAGGGGCTTAAATAACAAAAACGGTCTTTGAGGGGGGTTGTTTTCCATTTTTCCCATGCTTCCTGAGCAGCATGCATTAAAGTATCTACAATGCTAAACAAATATTCTTTTCCAGAAGGGAAACACTTTCTTTCCATCATGTTTGAAGCAGGTTCATACAATGCAGGGATTCACACCAAACAAAAATCCGCTAAACAAAACTAGCTGTTTCACCAGCTGAATGCAGAGCGCAGATCCTTTCCCCCAGGGCATGCTTTTCAGTGGTAGAAATAGTGAGGAATGTAAAAAAAAGGTGAGATCTTACAAGAACAGGAAATTGCTCCAAGTCATCCTTATGGAATCGGGGATGGAGGGGAGGAAGGACGGGCAGGAGGTTCAGCTTGTGGCCACGTGTGCATCGCAGGCCCGATGCGTGGCTTCATTGCGCGTGCCGGTTACCCAGCCTGCAGGAGAACAGGCCTCTGAAGCAGCACAGGAGAGCAAGGCCTAACCCTAACACTAAGGCAATTAGCTTGCACAACCAGAGAGAAATCTGAAGAGAGGTCCCAAGAGCCATCGCTCTACGTGAACCAGCGCTAGCCCTTTACTCGCACCGGGCCCTGCGTTGGTTCTGCTCCTTTCAGAAACCCTGCGGAGCTGGCTGTCATTTTGATCGTGGGGACCCAGCTCCGCTCAAAGTTCCCTTCAGCTTTTCTCTGTTTTGACAAGACCCCAGTCTCTGCATGCTGGGCTTCGTCCTCTCCTCCGAGCCGATTCCTTCACGTGGAAGCTGCAGACGGCAGGAAGAAGGCAGGCTGGAGCCTTCGTGCCTGGCAGCCCTTCAGCGCGCTCAGAAATGAAGGCGCAAGATGGGAGCATAAGTACAATGCCGCAAAGCCAGCCAAAATGAATAGCTGCCCTAGCTGCACACTCGGAGCAGAAAGAAATGAAATAAAATCCAAAAACAGAACACAAGATTTCATTTCCATGTTCCTCGAGATCCTGATTGTATTATGGTGGCTACATTCTTCCTGCCGGGTGCGCTCCTTCCTTCCTAGCCTGGCGTAAACCTGCACTGCTTCCAAACCAGACCGATTTTGTGACTCCTAGGGCTTCGTGCTCTCCCCGTTCTCACAGTGTCAGCAAACATACTGACACAGTCTTTGCAGGAAGACGTGAGCTTGGCCTGCCCATGCAATGAACCTGCTAGAAGCAGTTTAGCTATGCTATCACAGTCCTGAAATAAAGCTAATTTAATTTAATGAGAAGACTTCCCTTTTTCCTTGGTTTCACAGGTTAGCCTCAGCCCTGCGGTATCATGGCTTGAAGGTTTACAACAAATGTGCATGGGTCTGGCAAGGAACAGGGGTAGTGGGAGCTTATGCAAGCACCCAGGACAGTGTATTTACTATCTCTGAACCTGTTTAGATTTTCTTTGGATGGGAGCCCTTTGAGTGGGAGGGAGACTGGGGAAAGATACTAATTAGAAGCTTGCTAAACAGCCTAACAGATGACGAATGTCTCCAGCATTGAAAACTACAGGTGAAAAACGCTGTTAGCATCTTGTTTATCTCTTCCTACCTAAGATCCATATATTTCCATGTTCTTTACTCTGATAGGATTTAAATTACCCATGTGATAAGGTCTATACACCGTGCAATATGCTTTACAGTAATTGCAATGTTTTTTGAATGAACATTTATATTCTAGATAGATTGATAATCAGACTATTAATGATGTAGCTGGGGGGGTAGTGCACTACTTACTTTTTATCAGGCTGGCCTTTAATCAGGTGGAACCTTAATTCTCATTAACAAGAGCACCAGAATGCTGTACACAAGGTACTTAAATGCTGCTATAAAAGAAAGCAGCTATCCAAGTGCTCCTGCAATATATACCAAAAGATGTTTCTATCACCGTGGTTAATTCCTAACAAAGGCTGGACTGATTGCTGAAGAAGTTCACATCTCTTTCAAAATCATCTGCCTAACAAGTCAAGCTTCAGGGGAGCAACAGAAGAGATCGTTTGCATCAGAAATATTAAAGAATGGGAGTAAAGTCGATCCAAGTATTTTCTTCTGTGTGCTCGAGTTCTTTCAGTAGCAGTCACAGGTCAGCCATACTGGACATCCAGTAGAGGTTTTTGCAGAAAGCTGCTGTTCTTTGGTACTCTGATGAGAACCATAAAAGTACCCTTAATATAATTCACATTTCAAACCTTTTCTGAGAACTTGCTCTAATTCTGGTGACAAAGTGCTGCAGGCTAATGCCATCCGTGAAGTAGGTATCTGAGGGGCAATCAACCCCCAAAAAGAAACCCAAGTTACCCTGTGTCTTTAGGCAAGCTGCATAATATTCAATTCATGCCATTGAGAGGGCTCTGCCCACTTTCTAATTTCAGGTATTTGATGCTCAGCCTGAGCTCGTGCCAGTGGTTATTTGCATCACTTTCCAACCTGCAGCGTTCTGTGTCTGTTATCTGAGTTACTGTCGCTACCTCTGTGAACAGCACCGACATGCAAATGGCTGGATTTACTGCTTGACGGAACTAAATAAGCAGCACAACATCCACAAACTAACTGTTTTTCAGAAAGATCCTAATGATTTTCATGCGCTTCATATCCAACTGGCCCAGCCTTCCCTCCCTGTTAAGCCTTTTTGCCATTACTGAATATATTCTGCACATAGTGAGCCTTTTTCCTTGGCAGATCCCTGAGCTGATCCCCATGCAGCCCAGCCCCTACAATATGTCCTGTGTGCTTACTGAATTTTTCATGAATCCCACATTAAATGTGCAGGCTTTGAGGTGCGCAGGGGAGCTGACATATTTACCCTTCCAGATCAGCCCCACTGTTATCTTTCCTAGGGAAGCACAGGAGCACCTTTGTTTTCCAAAATACGTGTGGGCAAAGGAAGGACCATGGTCCTCACCAGTCACTCAGCTGCCACACATCATCATTCTCCCCAAGTGCATTCCTTATGCCATTTATTAGCATTGCTAATACCAAGCACCTCATTTTTATGCTGCTAGCAGTGATTGTGAAAGCCATACTGAACTTTCTAATCCATTTATCTATTAATTTATTATCTAATTAAGGCTCACAATGACAGCGCTATTTGTTTAAAAATGCCCTCAAACTAAACCAATACAAAACACACATGCATTCAAATCAATTAAAATGGTACTTGCTAATGTTTTCCTTAATCAGTTGGTAACTGTTCCACTACCATTTAAAGGAAGGCAAAATTCATTTTAACTTCATCATAATCGTGTGACCTACTTGCACAGTGCCAAACTGATACAAATGGATGTTACTGTCATGTCATAAGGGCATGGAATAGTACCAGCCATGAATTTTGCAAGAGCCGTCCTAGGAGTCAGGCTTTTTTTGCGTTAAAGGGCCCTAGAACACCAATTTAAATGCAGTCACAGCAAGGCAGACAGGCAGACCCGAGATTTCTGATGAGTTTATTAAAGTTTACGCTGTACCTCGTGCTGCATCTTTGCGAAATTTTTCCCAGCAGCTGTCTTTTGCACAACAGCAGCAGGGTCTCATGCTGCATGCTTATGCTTCATGCTCATTACAGCAACAAACACACAGTTCTCCAGTGCTGCTTAAACAAAGCCAGACCTCGTTCTTTAGCTGCTGAGCAGTGTCGGTGAGACTTTCCACCTTGACATCCGCACACAGAGAAATCCCGCGTAATACCTTAATACCATTTGTTTTGGCCACTGCCTTCCAAACCAGTTGCCCCTGCGTTTGTGCGGGTGCTGCACATCCAAACCGGGTGCAGACGTTCCGCCAGGACCCACCTTCCCGACACTGTGCAAGACCAACCCCGCTGCTCATGGCTTACTGTCACGGGGGGTTTCTGGGGCACAGCTGGAAAAGCACTTCGTGCCCCCCCTCTCCCTGCCCCCTTCTGCTCCCAAGCTTGCAGTCGGAACAGCACAGATTATCACGCTGGAAAGACTTGTTCCATTTGGTTATTTAGAAACATTTTAAGAGCATCTTTCAAAGCCTGCGGTAATGCACACTGACACCGAGGTCTGAAATGCAAATCCCCGGGGACTCAGGCTATCCTGTTCAGCCTGGAAATGCATAGAGGGACATTCATTCATTCTTGATATTTGTGTTTGAACATGATTAAGGACAACCACTGCTGTTTTTCTCCTCCTGCATCACTCTCCCTTCTGCTGGTTATTTATAGTACTGTATAAGATATTTTTAAGATAAGGAGAGGCAGAAAAAACAGATTGAAGATACATATAGCTGTGGCTTCTTTAACAAGGGGTGACTAAATAATGTTTCTCAAGCAATTTACTTCTTGAAAGTTTCCTTTTCTCTTTTCTTTTTAATATTAAACAGGTAGCTGAAAGAAAATGAAAGGTAACGGGCAGCACATTTGTACACACTACAAATAAGTGCTCGTATTAGCAGAGTTTTAAAACTTCTCCTCCAATCTGTCTGAAATGACACAGACATACCTTGGGTGGAAATCTTGCACTGTCCCTGAATTTTACGCAAGCCTTTAAAAAGTGAAGAAATAAGCCTGGAGAGACTTCTTTTCCTTTGCAAAGGAAAAGAAGGGAGTGGGAGGGAGCTCTCAGGATCTGACCTTGCTCCTTCTGAAGTCCAGAGGAGACTGCAACTGTGTGCGTCAAGCCCTCGCTGACTTCCAGCACCAGTGTCTGCCCACGGGTTTGCAAGCTAAGCCACCCAAAGAGTTGCTCTGCTTCATCAGTCTGGTGGGGATTTCTTTGATCAGGCTTACTGGATGATGCCTTTCTGAGTGACAGCCATGGCTCCGATTAGCAGATGTGCATTCAGCAACTCATATTCCACTTCCAGTGCTTATTTCTTTCCTTTTGTGCCTTATTTACCTTGGCTGACATTGCGACACTCAATTAGTCTTAATATTGGAAATGTTTTCTGGATTTGAGACTTCTGTTTAATAAAGCCTGGGAGGAAGTGCTAGGTCTAATTAGCAATGCCTGACTCAAAGAAAAATAAACTCCCCAACAGCCTACTGACATGACAGCCAACCCTCATCCCGAATGATGCTAAGATGGGGACGGGCTGGGAGAAGAAACCACCACCGCAGAGGATTGGGAAACCTCCTATTCATGTGGTGACTTCCAGCTCACACAAGCATCCCGAAGGCAAAGCGGCACTGTTCAGCCCAGTAGCAAAAGAGGCCATGGCCAAGGTCTCCCTGCCTGGGTCCTGTTTCTGCGTCGCAGCTCGCTGCCTCTCGGCTGCAGCAGGGATGCTCTCTGTGGGATGGTTCTGCTCACTGCATTATTGAAATAGGTCAGGTCAAAAGCAGGATAAAAATAATCATTTAACTATTATCCTGTCCCTTAGGATCTTTTATCCTGAAGGGAACTCAGTGGCAATCTCTTTGCTCTCAGCAGAGAGAAGACCTCTGCTGAAGCTCCCCACCAGACGAGGAGGAATTGCTGCTGGACCAGTGAGCAGGTGCTGGCAACACCACCATGAACAGAGAGGGCAGGACAAAGTGCGAGGACAGTGAAGAGGATGGTGGCTGCACCTCTGTCTGAAGGGACAGCTGGAGAAAAGCTTGTGGTAAACGATGGCAGAGAGCCCATGCTGGAAAGGGGAAGGTCTCCCCACGAAAGGAAGGGTCTTCAGGAGTTCAGGCACCAGGACCTGATCTTTTGGGGGAGCTGGGCTGCCTGTGATCTGCTGTGGGTGCTGCTACAACTCAGTTATTCAGTGGAGCAGTCATCAGCATTGGCCTTGCCTCTGGCTATCACCAGCAGAAATACAGAGGTTGGTGGGAGCAGAGAGCCTTCCGCTCTGCCATGTACCCGCACCATTCCCTTGGCTGTGCTGCTCTGGTCCTGCGAATATACTCTATGGGGAAGTTCCTCATATGCATCAAACTCTAACATATGCGTCTATAGTGCACTTCACCACCAGCGAATGAAAGGCAGGGAGCATTCTAGGGGCCTGCAGACCCAAAGGGGAGAGCACGGCCATGCCCGTGGCTCTGCTCGCAGGTTTGCTGCTGGCGCAGCATGCACGCTTACTCCTGGGGCAGCCTCAGGGGTTAGACGTATTTCAAGTCCAGCTCCAAATGTATTTCTGCAGAAACTTAGCAGTAGCGGAATGCAAACCTGCTTCATGAAGATGAATACAGAAGGTCACATTCTGATTTCCAATGTAGTAAAATAAAACAAGTTTACACCAGCGTATAAATTTAATAATAATATATTAATATCTTAATTAATTTATTTAATAAGCTGAGAAAGGGATTAGTTAAAGATTTGCAAATAAATAACCGCAGTGAGCAACCTGGTCTAGTGGGAGGTGTCCCTGCCTATGGCAGAAGGGTTGGAATCAGATGATCTTTAAGGTCCCTTCCAACCCAAACCATTCTATGATTCTATGATTCTATGATTCTATGATTCTGTGATTCTACGATCTCGCCTGTATTATAATTGTTTTGAAAATGGTACATGTATTGACGCACAATATAACCCAGTCACCATGTCTACATCCCATATAAATAAATGGGTGAGGGAAATCTGGGAGAATTGTGCAATACTGTTGTGGGATAGTTGCTGACAAAGGAGCCACTGACATTTAAATGTAGTTTTTATACTCAGCATAATTCCAGGAATGTGCTAAAAAAAAAGTAAAGATCTCTTGTTGCTCAGTTTTCAATTTTCAATTAATTTTACAGTACAAGTGATGCTGTGTTCTGGAGAAGATGACATAAAAACAGGTTATTATGGCAAGTTCCTTCAAAATGTTCAGCTTATATTGTTAATTTTGTTTTAAAACAACTATCTCAATATGCAATTATATTTCAATAAGCAAAAGGTTATCTCTGCTGTAAAGACACATAATGGAGAAAACACTCAAACTGCTGCAATGTTATCACAGGAATTTATCCTCCAGCATGACTGTGTTCTCAATTACAGCAGAACAAATGTATTAAATATCAGCCAGATAGGAACATCATCCGGTAGCTGTACATGAAAAGTTTTTAGATCCAAAAGAAAGAAGACTTTTTCTAAGCTGTATTATGTCCAGTTTAAGAAAATAAAAGAGGAACAGAATAGAAAGAGCTCAAAAAGAATAGGAAAAGTCTTCATGCTATGACCCAGAAGGGGAACCCAGGATTTCTATTTACTAGAATTATTATTGGTATTGTTACACAGCATCATCCATAGTGTGCTGAAACCCTTTCACTGTACTTGTGCAAGTCACCAGTCACCTATGATTCACTTGCCTCATCTATAAAGCAGAAATAAATGTCCTTCCCACAGCTGGGTCTTGTAAAGAAACATTTGCAGAATTGGAGCACCAGTCGAATCCAGTTTCTTATTCAGGGCTTTGTAAACTGTAATGAAAAAAGGCTGAGTAATCACCAATGATGTTGATGTCTTATCTGAGATTCCCCCTGAGATCCTCCTAGGCATGGGAAAGTGACAAATTATTCTTCTTGTGTTTCTAATAGAGGCAAAATGATCATGACTCTTTGTAATAGTCGGTTGCTTAACAAGCTCTTAAACTTTCACTCTGTCTTGCTCTGCCGAAATATTTTTTGCTGCAGAACCAGACATCAAGGATATAATATAGCTCTGGACACTGGGGCTGCTTCACCAACTGCTGCTTTTAGGTTATCTATAGGGGAGCAACATATTGTTTTGTTTTTATGAGATCCTGTAAAAGGAAAGCTGGTACTTAGGAAAAATGAAATGCTGCGAGCAATATATTGGTTGGATTAAGCTCACCTCCACTACTTATGATTTTGAGGAATCTCTACCAAGTTTCAGTCTAAACACATTGTGGCTGTGCTTACATGGAAAGTAAAAGTGGGCGCAAGCTCCAATTCACATGAATTTCCTGTTTAATGTTGCGGTGGCTTGGGCTCACAGCAGTTGTGGTTTGACCCCACTGTGTTGGCCCACTTCCCAAGGCTGCATTTGGGGCCAAATCCATCCTCCCTCATCCGTGCAGATTTCCAGAAGAAGGTTCCTTGCTTATGCTTTGGCAGGAGATGCACTTACTTGCTTTATCATCAAGCCTCCACCTACCTTTTTTTTTTGGTGGCATTGCTTGAAAAACTACAGGGAGATAACACAATCTGGTGCTCTTGCCCTTTGTCCCAGACATGGAGGGAATTTGCAGATAATCACAATCAAGAGTGGAACTGGTCAGCTTAGGCTGACTGTGGATTTGCCATGATTGCCATATCCCTTGTTGGATTGAACTGCAGTGTATGTGTGATATTGTCACATTGTGGTGTCAATAATTTGGAAACCTGAGGTTGCTGTGTTCAAGAATAGGTTCAGACAGTGACAAATGCTAAGGGTTTTCTTTGTCCTTGTTTCCAGGGCAAACAGCAGTAACTTGCACCAAGCTCACCACGTGACACCATGGCAGCTCCTGGGGAGATGCGAGTGGTACCTGCGAAGCACTTCCGTACTGCTGCCCATCGAAGTCTGTGATGAGATGGCAAAACCTCTCCTTCCACAATCTACCACATATCTATTGGCCCAAGAAGGAAAAGCAACACCAATGGATGAAAACCTATGGATTGGGCCAGGTGGACAAAGAATACAAAATCTTCACTAGGTTGGTACATTCCCAGCCTTGCTTCCCCACCTCCCCTCCCACCTAAGCATTTTTGTCCTAAATCCCCAAGGAGTGATCAATTACCTGCTTTTCTAGGGGGGAGATTCCATCAAAATAGCTAGAAGCTATGCCAAATACAAAAGAAAAGGTTTGGGTGAGTTGACAGCTGTGTTTCCAAATAGATTGGAGCTCCTTCTCACAGCTGTCTATATTAAAGGCACTAAAATAAACTAGTGATATATAAGGAACTTCACTTATTCTTGCCTGTAGCTGCTCTTATTTTCTGTTGTATTTGGATTACCCTTGAGGCTTCTTCCTTAAGATGGAAAATGCATTTACAATAAAGTAACAATATTTGTTGGCTCTGACCCATCTCACTGTAAAAACTACCTGCAGATAGGCAACGTTTTTCCAAAAACTGGTAGCCGGCTCCTTGGTAACCAAAGGCAAGTGCACACCATCCCTAAAGCAATTTTCCCTGAACTGCTTGACGGTTATTGTGTTGAGAAACAGGCAGTTCGGTACCCTGCTTTGCTTAGTTTAGAATGTGAGGGAAAATTAAAACCTGCCGGCTGTCAGCTTTGGTGGGGATGCACTCAGAAATGCTGTTCTGTCAAACAAGTGTCTCCTTGAGATGTAAGGAAAATGGATTGGTAAGTATCTCATCTCACACTCCACTAACACTGCAGATGGCCACTGCCCAGCAAGGAACTGCGAGAGGGGGACTCGGAAGTGACAGAGACATGCTTTCCCCTGGGAGAATCAATAACAGGTGAAAAACAAGACAGCAAAGAAAGAAAAGGAAAGAAAAACACAGTGGATATAATTCCATTTCTGGGAGGATAGGCTGATTTGAAAAGTTAAGCGAGATTAATAGGATGCAGGTCTACACTTAGTTAATTAATCTCAGTTATTAAGTTTTGGTCCATGCACCTAGTATTTATTTTTTGTTATTTTGTAAGGGTGAAGGGAGGAAGAAGATTATGGAATCTTCAACACAGAACAAGACAAATTATTAATGGGAAAGATTACCACTGTATAATCCTTAGCAAATGGCATAAAAACATTAGATACCTGCACTGCTCCTGTGCCTGCCTGAAGAGATATGTCATTGCCAGAAATTTAGTTGCTTTTTCTACGGCCTCTGTAACAGTAAGAAAAATTCAAACTGAAGCTGTTATTCTGTAAGGTCTCCTTGCAAATCCATTGGATTTTGCTCACAGGACCATAAAAATTGCCATGCTGGGTCAGATCAATGGTCCATATAATCCAGTATTCTCTCTCTGACAGTGACTAATACTGTATGTTTTGGTACATCACAGGAAAATGTAAGAAACCTTTCATGACCAATTATGGAACAACCTTCCCATAGAGGAAGGCTCATCCTAACCTCTGGCAGAAGATTGCAGGATTTGTGTCTTTAACTCCAGTGCAACCTGACTCTGACTACATTCAATATTCACAGAATCCCAGAACCCCAGACTGGCTGATGCTGGGAGGCAGCTCTGGGTGCCTCTGGTCCCAGCCCTGCCCCAGCAGGGACACCCAGAGCAGGGGGCCCAGCACCACGTCCAGGCGGCTTTGGGAGCTCTCCAAGGAGCAGCCCCCAGCCCCTCTCTGGGCAGCCTGGGCCAGGGCTGCGGCACCCGCCCAGCACAGAAGTGCTTCCTGGTGCTCAGAGGCACCTCCTGGGCTCCAGGCTGGGCCCGGGGCCTCTGGGCCTGGCCCTGGGCCCCCCTGAGCAGAGCCTGGCTCCGGCCTCTCGGCACCTCCCTGCAGGTGTTTGTGGCCATGGATGGGATCCCCCTGAGCCTCCCCTTCTCCAGGCCCAGCAGCCCCAGCTCTCTCAGCCTCTCCTCCCAGCAGAGGGGCTCCAGGCCCTTCAGCCTCCTGCTGGCCCTGCGCTGGGCTCTCTCCACTGTGCCCAGGCCTCTCTTGGACTGGGGGGCCCAGACCTGGACCCAGCGCTCCAGGTGCGGCCTCACCAGTGCTGAGCAGAGGGGAAGGATCACCTCCCTCAGCCTGCTGGCCACACTTTGCCTCATGCAGCCAAGAATACTGTTCGCATATACTATTCATATCAATACTTGTTCTTTTTTCCAATATGATTAAGTTTTAGCTTAATGATATCATGTTGCAGTGAATTTCACAGGTTAAATTGTCTTCATAAGTATGCCTTTTATCACTTCTAAACTTACTGCCCTTCAATTGCACTGGAAGGTTCTTGTTTTGATTTTATGAGTGGGAATAAATAAGGCTGCCAATTTACCTTCTCTGTAGCACTCAGGATGTAATATACTACCATCAAACACCTTTTTATTCACCTTTTCTTTAAGCTAACTGTTCCTGCTTTTTTGGTCTCTCTCACCTTTGCTTTCTTCCTAACACATCATGTGCTGTGGGAGACTTCTTCCCCCCTGAAATCCTTTTATTTCTTTCAATATAAAAGGAGTTATTTATCTAAATGCTTTTATTTCTGGTTTCTGATTTCTAATTTATTTAAAAACTGTAATGACTTTGACACCTAAATCTGATTTCTGAGGTTCTGAGTGGGAATGACCGGAACCAGTCAGTGTATTCCCTCCAAGCACCTGTCACTATTGCCAGGTGTGCTATCAGACATTTTTGGTATTGTTCTTAAAATCCCTTTTTACATATTCTAGCAATGTGTTTACCTTCATAAGTACAGATATGCACTGAGCAAAGGATTTCCCTGAGCTGTTCATAGAGACCAACCAATTGTCCCCTAAAACCCTCTAGAACCTAGCAATGTGCTTGGCTCTCCAACCTGTGTGTTTTCACCTGTTTTTTTTTTTTTCCCATCTGCATTTCCCCACACAACGGTTCAATTGTTTGCTTTGCACTGGGAGATGGCTCCAGATTTCATCCTCAGCCTTCTCTAGTCCTGACTGTCACTGCTTTTGTGCCATCTGCCAGTGTTGCTACTTCCCCCTTCATTGCTTTTCCAAGTCTACAAAGGGCATATTAAATAGATTCCATTCACACTCCTTTTCCTTAATATCTTCTGTTAAGGAGTTTTTTGTTTGTTTGTTTGTTTGTTTTGTTTGTTTTTTAGATTTTCACATTAAACATAATCAGCTGTCTCTTTATCCACTTTTTGTTGTTGTTGTTGTTGTTAAGTTTGATGTAGATTGGAAAAGACTATCAGACTGGAAAAACATGTTTACATCTGTTCCATCATGTACATATGGCTTGTTTGTGATCTTTTGTAACACTGTTATAACACTATTTCCCTGTCTAGCAAACTGATTAAGGTTCATTGGTCCACCATTCAAGATCTCCGCTTCTTCTCTAAAGAAACAAGCAGAAGATGTTCAGCCACCCCGTCCCACCCCCTAAGCTTGAGTAAGTAGCTTCCCTCTCAGTGACCAGCATCAGCTCAAATTTCCAGCAGGAGTCATGCAATGAGCACCTCTTTCCGTTAGAAGAGACACTCAGTATGCTTGATTTTAACTGTGTAGTCTCAGCAGCAAAGCACTGCCTGTAAAAATAATAATAAATACTCTAGCACCTTTGGAGTGTGAGTTATTTACTGAGACACCTGCTTTGGTGGGACAAGTCACCTTCTAGAGATACCGATCTCTTCCTGCTGAATACCAGGACTGCCTAGATGACCAGCTTGAATCTAGTGACTCAGTTCTGCATGGCTGAAGTTGTCTGAGATGGACCTTACTCTAAGTGACCTGAGGTTCATTAAAATAATGTCTTTTTATGGTCATCTCTGATGCTGTTTTAAGATGTACGAGGAACTTCAGGTTTCTCACTGATAATAGGTTATAGAAGCTGTTAAAAAAGGAAACACTCTTCTACCATGAGTGTGACTGAATGCCAGCCCAAGTCACCCAGAGAGGGGCTGGGGTCTCCTCCTTGGCGATCTCTCAAAGCCACCTGGATGTGGTGCTTGGCCCTCTCCTCTGGGTGCCCCTGCTAGAGTAGGAGTTGGACCATATGGACCCAGATGTTTCTGCCAACCTCAACCAGTCTGTGAGTCTATGATTTTGAACTAAACCCTGTTTGGGGCCACCTGAGCACATTAAATTGGTTTGCGGACTAGTTTGTCAATCCCACAGAGGAAAGAAAGGAGTTAAGAACCTGCCAGCTTAGCTCCAGACCTCAGAGCCTTGTTTGCAAAGATGGTTCAAGTCCTGAGATCTGTACTCATCCTCTCAGAAATGCTGTCCAACTTGCTACAGAAGAATGAAGGTTTTGTAAGTACTATGCCCTACTATACACAATATATGGTCAACCAGAGAACTTCACTCCAGGAGTCTCCATTGGATGATTTCAGGAGAGCATTTTAGGAGCCATTTTCTTTAAAGAACAATTGTCTAGCAATGGTTGTCTTTGTTATATATACAAGTATATAAAGATTATACATCATCATACTGAAAAAAAAATTAAAACATTAGTAAGCTAGGTGTTTCATTGACTGTGAATATTAGATCCTGGCAGTTAGAAATGTAGCAAGGAAATTGTGTTATGTGGTGGGATGAGAAAAACCCCAGGCTGTATGTCTCAAGAGAAATCAATGCACTGTGTCTTTTAATGTCATAAAAATTACCTCCCAACAAGATGTATTCAGAGTAGTATTAGCAGAAAAGTGAGCTTCTAATGGCCTGTATTGATTAAGGCAGAAACAGCAGACAATCCAGAGGATCCTGTTGTATGAAACAATTGGAAGTACCATCGCCTTAGTGTTCTCTGATTAGACTTAGTGAGGCTACCCCAAACTCAATATCCACAGAACTGCCATTGAAGGAAACACAACCATTTGCTTCACTGAGAAAGTGATTTGCTGATCTTGAAAGAGGCTTCTCAATCACCTTCTCTGACGTACTCCTGTTTTTTTCAAACTTTGTTTTTTACATAGAATCATAGAATCATCTAGATTGGAAAAGACCTTCAAGATCATCAAGTCCAGTCATCAACCTGACCTACCATGTCCCATCGCTAAGCCATGTCCCTTAGTGCCACATCCACACACCTCTTAAATACCTCTAGGGATGGGGACTCCACCACTTCCCTGGGCATCCCATTCCAAATGCTTGAGCCATGCTTTTTTTCTTGAGTACATCACATCCTCTGTCCTCTCAAAGACTTCCTTAGCCACCCTGTTGCCCTCCTTAGTGTCCTTCAGAAGTTTGCACTGGGGAATGAGGACAAGAGTCCCCTTGAGGGACAGCAGCCCTAATGACTTCCATTGATAAAGAAAAAATGGCTGCTTTGGGGAACAAATCCACAGAGACCGCGGGACTGTCTTTAGGAAAGGACACACAGTCAAACACAGAAGAGTTCTGGAGGCTTGATAGCATGTCATCAGCTGAGCCATGGTAGCCCAAAAGGATCTGTACAGGTCCTGTGTGGCTGGAGGGGACAATATCATATGATGCAGAAGTGCACGGCACATTGGTTGATGCTGAGAGGGATGAAAATGCACTTGTGTAAATCTGCTCCTGAGTGTCTAGAGGCTCGCTCCTAATTGTGAGACAGAAAGTGTTGCTCTGCAATTCTTTCCTTAAGGTTTATGTTAAATTTACAGAATCACAGAGTCAATGTATCACAGAATGGTTGAGGTTGGCCAGGACCTCTGGAGGCCAACCCCTGCTCAAGCAGGGCCACCTAGAGCAGGTTTCCCAAGTCCATGTCCAGAAATTCCTCTATATTCCTAAATTCCTCTATTTCTCTGGGAGTGAGCTAAGATAGCTGTGCCCCAGCTGCATTGTGGCAATTCAGTGATATTTGACTGTGTGCCCACATCCTCTAAAAACCTCGCGATGGGCACAGACCGTGTCGGCAGCCTCTTGACTCACCGCTCTGCTGTGTTATTGAGGTGAGAGCTGCTAAGAACAGTGGCCAACGGCATTAAGAGCCCAGCAGAGTGTCTGAATGCCTGCCACATGGTGCTGTGAAGGGGCTGGGATGGATATTTTGGGTAGGGGCCAGGCGACCGTAAACTCCAGCCAAGGAAACTGGTTGGTGACTAGCCCCTGGGTGAATGCACATTTATTCAGTGCAAGATTAATATACCTAAAGTAAACAGAGAGACAAAGAGACAGGCTCTGGAGCGGTGTGAAGAGGTGACAATAAATGGGGATGATAAAGAGCATAAAAAAAATCTGCAGTCAGCCATAAAAATTCCCACTCCCCAATGGCTATTTTGCAGAGAGCTGTTTTTTTCTCTCACAAACAATAAATACTGAAGGCAGGTTTCGTAGTGGGGTGAAGGGCACTGAAGCAGTGTCGGGGGCTGATCAGCAGGAGTAAGGTGCTGAGCATCGCACAGGGCATGCAGACTGGAAGCAGAGAGCATCACTGCTCTGCAGCTGCTGAAAGCGCTGGAATCCCCCCTGGCTATTGAGCCCTTGCCAAGTAATTCAGCGCTCTGTGGACAGACTCTGCTTCTAGTTCGTGTTTGCCGATCTGATGCAATTCCTAGTGTTTCGTGGTTTAACAGAACTCTTTGAGAGACACTCGATTTATCACTGATAAATCACTGATGAAATCTAAAGTTCAGTTATAAAGTGAGGGCTCAGCCACAGCCGTATAAAAGGCTTTCCCTGGCTTAGAAATACACTGGTGAAGATACTTCATATGATAACCCTGCACAACCCCTGTACCATTCAGTCCTTGTTTCAGGCTTTTGTTCTTAAGGCATAATTATTGTTTTTGGCTAATAATTAAAAAGTTCTGTAGATTCATACCATGCGTGACCAGCCTAGCCCTCTCGTCTACCAGCTCTCAACTCTTATGCACACAGCAGAGCAGCTAAACTCAGCACAGAGCTTTTTGGTTTTAATTGGAGCATTTTGTGTTTTAAACACTGACGGTGCCATTGCCTCCTTTGCATAAAATAGATCAGTGGCTGGATGCTGGATTTGTTGCTGGTTTGGGTTGTTCCAGGGCTCTTTTCTATTTGTTGTTTGAGCAATGCCCCAAACACAATGAATTTTCTCATTTTCCATGCAAAACCTTCAGCAAGTCTCCTCACCTCACTGTACAGTGTGCTTTAGAGACATGGGGTTGACTTCCATTCCTTGGAGTGGGGTGAGGTTAAAGCACATGAACAGTTTTGAAGCATTCAAAAAATTCAGGATTTCTGTCTGAACCAGGCTCTCTACCTATTTGCTTTGCGGCTGATAAAAATAACAGCTGATGACATACAAAACTCTCTGCAAGTTATTTTTGAGTAGCGCTATGTATGCAATGAGTACGCAGAAACATTGCTGAATAGGGAAGACAACCACACTGCAAATATTTTTCCCCACACATCCAGTAGTCATCACCCAGGCTTTTGAAATCTGCCTTAGACATCTTGCTGTGGATCTGACCCAAATCCCTGGCCCACAGCATTTACCAGCACACCACTTGAAAAGCAGGCTTTACCCTTTGATCTGAATGCACACTGAAACCAGTAAGAGATCCGCAGGGCAAAGCGATGCCTGATTATTCCTTTGTTTGTATCTGCTATATCCCAGTAACAGATAGAGAGCTGCTGCTCCAGATCCTGACCTCCATTACACCGCTACAATGCAGCAGCTCCACTGACTTTCTCATTTGTGGTGTCCGGAGAGGTGCTGCGGTACAAACAACGGGGAATGGCTGCAGCCCTGCTTTGCACACCCGCTATGCATTCCTCTTTCATTTCCAAGCATTCCTTGTGTGATACTGGAGTGGAAATAACACCAACACAGTTCAGCCTTTGCGTCTTCTAGGCATGATTTATGTGACTTGTACAGCAGATCTAGGAGAGATTATTCTTATTTATATGGTGTTCTAGCATAGTTTCTCCTCAAACTAACTACTTGAATACCTCTAAATAGAAGCAAGACCTGTGCAGAGAAATGAAACAAATCCTAGAATCCCAGAGTCACCGAATGGCTGATGCTGGGAGGCAGCTCTGGGTGCCTCTGGTCCCAGCCCTGCCCCAGCAGGGACACCCAGAGCAGGGGGCCCAGCACCACGTCCAGGCGGCTTTGGGAGCTCTCCAAGGAGGAGCCCCCAGCCCCTCTCTGGGCAGCCTGGGCCAGGGCTGCGGCACCTGCCCAGCACAGAAGTGCTTCCTGGTGCTCAGAGGCACCTCCTGGGCTCCAGGCTGGGCCCGGGGCCTCTGGGCCTGGCCCTGGGCCCCCCTGAGCAGAGCCTGGCTCCGGCCTCTCGGCACCTCCCTGCAGGTGTTTGTGGCCATGGATGGGATCCCCCTGAGCCTCCCCTTCTCCAGGCCCAGCAGCCCCAGCTCTCTCAGCCTCTCCTCCCAGCAGAGGGGCTCCAAGCCCTTCAGCCTCCTGCTGGCCCTGCGCTGGGCTCTCTCTACTATGCCCAGGTCTGGGGTCGAATCAGTGGGAAACAAGAATGCCTGGGCACCATGCCGTAAAAGAAAATCTCACACTAAACCTCTTCCCACTGTAAAGTTTGCAGACACCATGCCTGTGGGATCACCTTGTACCACTGCCACTATATGTGGTTTTCAATGAGCAAATGGAAATCTCTGAATGTTGTTTACGGCTTGGATAACAGTTCCGGGAATCTGTTTGGATCAAAGGTTGGTTTGAAATGGGATGCAAACCTAAACCTAACGTTGTTTAGTCAGCTACCATTTAGAAGCTGAAGAGATGTGCCTGGTTGGCTTCCTCCCTGGCTGCCTGTTGTTTCAGGAGAGGGCTGGTTTAATGGCAGTACCCACACAGCCAGCTCACTGTCCTTGGCTGGGGAGCGCTATGCTCCAATAGCTTCATCGGCGTGGTGTTACTTCGATAATGTGCCGTGAGGGGCGGTTCATCCGGGTTTAGATAAATTTGTTCCTATTCAAATAAAGCTAAATGTCAATAGGGCACTCCTAAACCAAAAGCAACAACTGCAAGAAAATAAAACAAAGAAACAACAACAGCAGCAAAAACAATCTAACAACAACAAAAAAGCCTACAATACCTATTAAGTTAATTTGTTTTGCTTAAATTAGGAAAAATAAGACAGAGGGGGAATATGCAATGTTTTAAGCAGGTAAACACTGGCAAGGGAGAAAAACAACTGAGCTGAAAGAAAATTTTGACATTGGAGTAAATTAATATAAAAAAGTATGAGTAATTTTAAGCTGAAAATGAGATGAACGTTTCTAAGCATCTGACAAATTAAGCAACTGTCTCCAGTAAAAGTGATGGGAGCAACGTGCTGATTTGGCTTCAAGACAACGAGCACTGAAAGATTTTATTCCTGTCTGTAGCATTAGTCCGGACTTGGGGACCAGTTAGTATCTTTGGCACTGATGAAGGACAGGGCAGGGTTCTTAAAGATATGGCCAATTTCCTTTGTGCAGTGTCATCATCAAAATTATTATTGCAAGAGGAAGAAAGAAGGGAAGGAGGGAAGGAGGGAAAGAGGGAAGGAAGGAAGGAAGGAAGGAAGGAAGGAAGGAAGGAAGGAAGGAAGAAAGGAAG
>VXAA01001695.1:598235-620333 GCA_013399115.1 Anseranas semipalmata
AAGAAAGAAAGAAAGAAAGGAAGAAAGAAAGAAAGGAAGAAAGAAATGAAGAAAGAAAGAAAGAGAAAGAAAGGAAGAAAGAAAGAAAAAGAAAGTGCAATAACCTCTTAAACCAAAACCAGCTACACCTAAAGCCCAGATGACTTCAGAGAAGCTGATTTAGTAAAGCTTTCAAACGTTTCACATAATCAATTGCATCTCACCAGTGCCTGACTATTGTTTAACATACAAGAGCAATATAGTTCCAGACCTTGCTTGGGGCAGGTAATGATGGTGTGTTTGTGTGGGATGGAGTAGTAATTCATTTCAGACACGGAGGTAATTCATTGCAGACACTCTTTAAGAGACTTGGGAGAGAAAATAAAATGACAGATGATTTTACAATAGTTCAGGATTTTTTTTTTTTTTTAACTGCTGACCCTAGAACTGGTAATAGCAGGAAATGGAAAGATTAGCATAAAGAATGGTCATTGATACTCGGGGTCTGAGAGCTGTTTTTGCTGAGCCTCTATACTTATTTTGAAAAGAATGAAGCATTAAAAGCAGCCAGCGTTTTCTTTCTTGCACGTATACAGTATTGCAACTCTTATGGAAAGTGTAAAATGGGTGACCAGGAATTATGCCAAAGCGTTTCACAGGAATAACTCTGAACTCACATAAAACGTGACAGAGAATTAGATCTTTTTTTTTTTTTTTTCTATATTCAGTAAGACTACCCAGAAACTTGTAGAGAAGCCATCAATTTCCATTAAATTCTTTATTTTGCTGTAAGAGGAGAAAGGATGGATTTTGTTTACTGTCTGCTTAGTAGTACAAAGCGGCTCCATGCAGTAAATAAGAATAGTGGACATTCATAACCAGAGAAATAGTCTAAATACTAGATGCACAGGAAAGAGACTATTCTAGGGAAGTCAGAGATGGAGGTAATGGGAGGGTACAGGGAATCCCCTTAAAAGCAATAAGAGTCAAATGACCCTCTAAGACATGCCCTCAGAACTTGTATAGTTTATGGACGAGTGACCATTAAAGGATACTATAGGGATCACGATTTATTAAGTCGTGTTCAGCTCTGCAGTGCAAAGGTGCCTGCCCAGGCAAGAGCAATTCCACCAGAATTACTTTGTATCAAAGATGAACAGAAGTGGATTAGACTCCTTCACACCTGATCTGCTCAGTTCAGCCTGCAGGTTTACCTCCCACCTCAACAGACTTCTACAGCTTAACCCCGGGTCCGAAAATCCAGCTGTGCCTTTTCCCTATCACTGTTCTGAGTTTATTGGGCAATTTCAGTGATGCAACAGGTGAGCCACTACCTTTTTATATAGCTTTGCAGGTTTGAATGAATGAACTTGGATGATGTCCTAAATAACCTTGTAGTTTGTTCCCTTTTCCTATCCACAGGAGCAGGGTGTGAAAAATACTCAAGGGAGGATTAATTCTGGAGGTGATGCAAAATAGGTAAGTGTTAACAGTTGCACCAAACCAAGCAGATAACTAGATTGGTGTGGCTAATAATAACAATAAGCAGTTAGTTGTGTGACTTTGGATCTTGAGCACCGTGAGTTCCTACTAGAGCAAAGCCAAGAAGATGCGGGATAAGGAAACTGCTGAAACTGGTCATTTTCGTTGTCTGATCTCAAGTCTAGGAAAACCCTGCAGCATGCTTGCCTTAATGGGAAATATAAAGCAGTCAGATGTCATACTGCTGTCCTAATGGTGGTAATCACACATTTTTCAGGCACAAAGGAGGATGCTGCTTGGGACACTGCTTGGCAAGGGACCATCCCTCTGCAGCAGCTGAGGCATTGCACAACTTGCAAGAAAATATGAAAACACGTGTGTACAGGAAATATCTTCCTTTTCTCGTACGCTATTCACTTTAAGGCCTGATTCTACAACCCCTTGCTGCTTGACTTGCTTCCTGACACCACAAGGAGTCCCATTTAATTAACCTGGCAGCCTACGGGGGTGAAAATAGATTGGGCCTTGTAAGTGTGGAGATTGACAGTCTCTGCAAGCTGCCTCGGTTTGCTCAGTTACAGAAGTTATTGTTTCTCAATTACTTGGACCTTAGGATTCCAGGCTGTACATCCAGTGGCTGGCTGCAGCTGCAACAGTAGTGAGGACGGGGAGGGAGGAGGAACAGGACTGTTTGACATGGAGCATCAGCAGTTCACCCCCACGCCTGTGTTACATTGGGTATTGAATGGCCTCTGGCTAATCACAAACCTTCCTAACATTTTCCTCTGAGAAAACAGATGATCAAATGCAAGAAAGCCCACTCGTTAAAACAAATACTGGGAAGGTTTTGTTCTTTTCAGACCCATCCCTGTGTTTGAGTACCTAGAGAACCAAGTGCTATTAGCTGAATAGCATCTGTTTACCATCAGCTTTGTCTGAAACTTTTTTTTTTTTTTTTTCCAAGTTAATAAAAATGCAGTTTGAGAACTGGTTCTGATTAGGCAGGTCAAATAGTGAAAATACTCTCTAAGGCCAGAATATTCCTGAGGATCCCACCTCACAGCAAAACCGCAAGCAGAAATCACCAGGAGAGCAGCAGATGAAGGCAGACAGAAGTGACCCATGGGAGCTGCTGGGGGAAGGTTTGGAGATGCTGCCACGGGGCTGTACCAGGAGGTACAAATACCAGTGGGTGAGATTTTCTGCGCTAGGTGCCAAGGCAGTAGTATTATGGGCTGGGGAGGACAAAGACAAGGAAGATGAAAGAAGCCTCCCTTTTGTTTTTAAGGAACTATGTTTGGTGCACCAGAGTCATGGTGGCCCCAGCAAAGGTTTATTTTTAGCATTGCTTCGTACCTCCTTCTCTTGTTGGGGCTGCATCGTGCTCCTGACTCCTCAATCAGTACTGGAGCGATATTGCTGTTTTAAATGATACTTAGAGCAATCAAAGCCTCTTGCTAAATCTTATCAACAGCTGAGACAGAAGGATGTGGACAGTCAATTGCCCTACACCACTTCCACTGGAGTATTTTCTCTCACATTGTTATTAAGAGAAATTGGCTATTACCAAAGTAGATCAAACAAGAAAAAAAAGTATATTTTCCATCACTGTTTAGTAAGGCTGTGCTGTAACTGGCAGCACGGTGGGTTTGTCACTCCCACCAGGTCCCTCGCGCTGCTGGTTGAGTCTGTTCTTTGTGTGAGAAGCTGCTGTTTGTGGTGGTCCATCTGACTTTTGGTAGGCTGCCTGTCACTTTGTTGTAGGAGACGGACAGCCAGGGGGAAGAAAGGCAATCGTCGCCTCCATTTACCAAAGTTAGTACTGCTGCAGTAAATGTGATTCCTTCTTATCTGTTTGTGCACTTTTGTGGGTGCTGCAGGAATGAAACTATAAATTCTAGTTACAAAAATAAAGCATGAGGCATAGGCAAAGCAGGTGAGACGGAGCGAGGTGTTAAATGCTGTTATTTGGATGGTTGGGTGCGTGCCCACATTACACAAACTTGTCAGAGACGTGGACAGCTTGCAGCTCCTATTCTGGGGGAGAGGGGCAGCAGCCAGAGCTTCTGATATCTGGACTCCTGAGCAAAACTGTATCTCTTCCAGCTGACACCCCACTGCAGCTGGCCTGTCTTTGTGTTACACTCCAGGGAGAGATGCGTGTATCCTGGAACCTACTGATGTAGACTGGCCCATTTCCTGGCTCCTTGTGCCCATCTGGGATAGCCAGGCATGGCCACCCCAGAGAAGACCTTAGCCCATGCATGGCTCACAGGTGCCTACCCACACCTCTGCACCTCCTATCCACACCTGCCACATTACTTGCTGGGTCTCATCATGATTTAGTCTCACTCTTACTGCTCTTAACTTAAAAAGGATGGGTAGTTCTGCTAGGGACTGTGTTGGAATCCCTCATGTGCATGGCTAGGAGCATGAATTCCTTCCTTCTCTATACATCTGGGATAGCTCAAGGTACATTGCTACAAGGGTCCACCTTTCCTTCTGGCTCCTCCTGGTGTTTCCCTGTGTCTTGGACAGTTCAGCACCTTTTTTCAAGTTATTAAAGAATTGATATCTTTTTGTAGCATGCCCAAGAGGGCTGCCCCATAGCGAGCATATGAGTGATGATGAGGATATAGAGTGTCCTGCCCATATTCCTACTGTAGCCATCCTTGAATGGACCTACCCACCAAAAGTCTTTGGATGCTTTACTCCAAGTGGTCTTCTGTGTGATGTCTGTGCAGACCTTGCAGTGAAACAGCCTTCAGACCAACACTATAAACCCATGCCATGAACCAATGCTAAGGACAGCAAGAATATTTAGCTCTGACAGCTACCAAATTCACATCAAATAAACAGGCCGCCCCTTTTATGTCAAGAAACCTGGAAGAGTTTCTCTGTCCAGCATGCAGAAGGTTGCTTTCAAAGAAATATTTGAAATAAAAGCTCCTTTCTCAGTGTCTAATATAGCGCAGTTTTCTTCACCAAGTTTGTCTGTGAGGAGCCCAGGGTCCCGGAATCTTTTATCTGCATCTGACCAGAGCCAGGATTTTGAAATGCCGTGATTAGAGTAAAACATGGTTTTGAGAAATTGTGTGATGCCTGTGCCAAGTTTTATGGAGAAATCTAATTCTCAGATTTAAGTATAAAAGCTGGGTTTAATCCATTACTGGCATAGACTTAAAAACAATGTAACACTTTATATATTGCCTTAACTCCAACACACGCACACAGATTATTCCGCTTTATAAGTGCAGTATATTTGATACTTATTGGGAGCTAGAGGAAAATGTAGGTTTATCTACCACAAAAATTCAATCAGCATCTCCACTCATCTTTGGGGATTTAAAGAATCTTTTTCTTAAAATTAGTGTTGCTACTTGGGAACTTGTTTTCTCTTGAACCCCTAGAGAAGTTGTGAGGCAAGAGAAAGGATTAGTTTATAGTAACACAAAAAGCAAGGTGTACTGTGGTTGTGAGGCTGGATTCTGTGATTCATACGTTGCAAAGTACTAGCATAAAATGGGGATACATATGGGCAAACAAAGTCCAGTATAATGTGTGTAATAGTACCTGAGAAGAGAGCTGGAGGACTTGCGCTATGTAAGGACTTCAACAATAATAATGTTAACAGTTCACTACGTAAGCAGAAGGGAATGTGATATTTGATGTAATATATTAAATAGGATTGGAAAGAAATCTCATCAAGTGGATTAAAATAACCACAAGCTAAGAGCAAGGATAGCTCATTATACCGCATGCACAGTTTTGTGTTTAGAGATTTCTTGCTCATGTGCGACGAAACTAGTTAAAAAAAATAGCCCTTATTACAAAGAGTTATTTCCATATGCAGAGCTGTAGAAGCTGACGGTATTGCTCAGGTGCACGTCTATATTCATGTCTAGGTGATCAGGTGTACGTATATCCTTCTCCATGAGTCAGAAATATGAGTCTGTTGGAAATTAAACCTGCCAGTAACCAGACTCAAGAACCAAAATCCTGAGGGAAAAAGAACAATCCTTGTAGCATACAGTGATACAGGCAAATACATTTGTTTTCATTCAGAAGATATACTGTGAGCACACCAAAAAATAAAAGGGCTGAATTTAGGCCCTCTAGAACTCCACGGAGCTGATGAGCCCTCACTGTCATGGGTACGAAACTGTAAATGGCCCGAGACAATAAAACCTTTCCTTTCTCCCTTCTCCAACCCCTTCCAATCTGCTTAATGCATTATTCTAAGGTACTAATAAAACTAATAAGCTTATCTCATGCAGAAAATAAAAGACATAAACAACAGTATACCTATAGGTAAAAGAGCTCTCCTGGTGTGCTGTGGTCAATTGCCAGCCCTTGCACCCCATGCTGGCAAGAAAACAGCTACAGGAGAGAAACCCCAGCGCTATCCCTTGTGCATAGAAGGGAGAGTGCACTGAAGGATCTCCATCTCCCTCTCTGCAAAGTGAAAATCGTCGTAGGAGTTTCTAATTATCCTGCAGCAAATTAAATGACAAAAGCAGCGTGAGCTTTGAAGACTCTCTGTTGTACAGTGGAGTTTCTGGCGGGGTTTTTGTTGTTTTGTTTTTATGTTCTGGCTTAATGCACAGCTTGTCGTTACCAAACACTTGGGTTTAGCTGGTGCATTGCCGCCTGGGTCAGGAATCACATGGAAATAATCAATATATTTCACCTTGAAAGCACAGGAAAAGCAGTGTCCTTTCCTGGGCAAAGCAAATAAGCAATTAAAAATGGACAGAAAAGTTCCTGAAAACTATAGGAATTAAGCTGAATCCCCTCTGTCAGCATCCTTGGTTTGAGGCTGGCCAAGGAGTTAAATGTCCTGCAGCAAACTGGGACTGCGATGGTGAAGCTGGGAGTTCACCGAACTAGCTAGCACATGTGCTCGCAGTTTGCTTCTCTTCGTTGTTCGCAAAATCCGCAAGGTCAGAATCAAATATAAAAACCAGATATCTGATCAGGAGAAGCAAAAATTCAATGTTTTGGCTTTGTGTGTGGCAGTTGGGTTGTCTTCTCAGGGCTTCACCATCCCTTCTGTGTAGGAGCTACCTGTGTTGCCTGAGCTGTTAAAGCAAACTGTCAAAGACAGAGTAAATACCTTGTCTGTGAGACTTAACTTTTCGTGATAACAGAACATGATCCAAACAGTGAGCTTCAAAACTAACAGGAACAGAAAGGTTTTCTTGTATATGTCAAGGTACGATTTCCTATCTATCTTTAGCCACAAACGTAAATAGAGCGAGGTGCCCTGGCAGCTTGAGTTGCACAGCAGAAGCACAGCAGGGTCCTGCTCCGAACCGCGTGGCATCAGCAGGATTGGGCCCTGGTATGAAATGATCCCGATCAGTTTGGTTTCACTTAAATGTAATGCTGAGAAACCGGGAATGCCAAGTACTAAATGCTGTGGAAAAGAGCAATTGCAGTTCAGAAGGTCTGACATTGAGGAGAGCTTGGCATGTGAAACCTTAGCCACTGCTTGAAGTAAATCAATATATACCTTCTCCAATCAGACAAAAAAAAAAAAAAGCAACTATGTGCTTGCATATGTATGCATACACACACACACATGTTTTTTCCTGCTAAGGGAATGTGGTCTTTTTAAGCTTATTTGGTACTTTCTATCCAACACTGGCTTTAGCTCATGTTTTTTAGGGCAGGCAGGCAAACTTTCTCCCATCGGTTGTCTAATGTTCCAGCATTAAAAGTATTCATTTCTCCACTTTTATGGGGAACCTTATAACTACTATCATGTCAATATTTGCCAGCTGTAACAGAACAATCATATCTGGCCACTAATGCAGCTATCTTATACGTCTCTGTTGCTCTTCCCCCACTTCAGGCTAGCTCCCAATGCACGAGATAAGACAGTGCTGTAAATTTCATGTTTGTTCTGAAAATCTTGATCTAGGCAATGATTTCTTAAAATTTTGTCACCTCCCTCAATTGCCTCACTTTGTAGGGCTTTGTTGTTGGTTTACAAGAGAAAAACAGAAAATACATGCTTGGCAAGCTCAGAATCACAAGGTAAAGAAAGGGAGGCAATCTGTATTCTTGTTGTGTTAGTCTCATGATTATAAAGTGAATTTCATGGCTTTTAAAAGGAGATTTGAGGTCTCTGAGTGCTGCTTTTTGGCAATGAAGACAACAGGCTTTTTAGCCAGTTGTTCGTGAAATGAAAGCAAGCTTGCCACCAAAATTTTCAACCTGTGGGTGGCAAAATTTCCTCTGTTTGAGGAGTTATGAGCTTCTAAGTTGCTTCCAATCTATACAATAGGCAATAAAGTAAATCCAATAACGCCTACCACTGTCTTCAGTGCTCAGATCCACTTCCCTTCCAGCACATAATTTAACATAAAGCTCCATCTCCTATAGGATGTAATCTGGCATGCCGAGAAAGTGCACTGCAGGATGGCAGTTATATCATATAGTGAAGGCTGAGAGAAGTATATTTTTTCCCCTGCAGGGTTCATGACACCGCTTTTATTTATTTTTCTGCAATGCTTCAAGAAGTTTTCTTCTGCGGACTGAGGCTGCAGTTTGTCTTCCCTAAGAGCTGTGCTCACCAAGATGCCACACATGCTCCCTGGGGTGGAGGGAGAAAAATGACCCCGGTAGTTCTCCTCACCTACGTCTGGTCAGCTGGTCGTGACTGTTGGAAACCAAGCATGGATCAGAAGTGGTGCAATGTGCTTTTGCCTTAGTGGCCAATTTGTTTCGCTAAGATTGAGGACCAGATTTTCTACCAGCACAAACTGCTCTCCTTTCACTAGAGTGGAGCTAGAGACCAGCATCAGCTGAGGATGTGGCCACTTCTACTCTTTGACATTGGTTGGGTCTCACCTTCCTCCCCTGTCCATCCGTAAATGGGAATTTCTCCCAGATTCCTTTACCTTCAGATGAAATGGTCTGCTTCATGGTGACCGTTCAGAGTAATTCCCGTTGGGATCTGGGAAGTGATACCTGTAACAGGGGCTTCAGCTGCAGGATGGGCAGGTGGGTGAGGACAGAGCTACTGAACACCCAGTGACTAGGTGATGATTTCTGGCTTGTCACCCATTTTTCTCTTTTGTGGTGTTGCAATCCTGATTCTTCAGTCAAGGCTGAATGACAAACACCCATTCAAAGCCTGGTTTTGATATTGACAGAACATATTTCCATTTAAAAGGAAAACAGAATCGAAAGATGCTCTTGATCTGGAATCAGTAGAAAGAAAAAGCCAGGGCTAACAGCTCTGGCAGACATCTGGGTGCTTGTGGGTGCTTGACTCCTTGTCAAATGCACAGGTGGAAGCAGGCAATGATGAAGTCCCAGTTTTGGCTGGTGAGGATGCAAGGGCCACTAGGATGGGAGGGTAGAGGAGGGAAAACATGATGAGAAACCCTCCATGAGAAGATGGCTCAAAATCCCAGGACGGAACGGAAAATGGTGGGGAAAATCTCCTTGTTGTCATTTTCCTGGTCTAAAGAGGAGGTAGATGTGTCTTATACCATTGGGTGTTTGTGTGTTCCTCCCTCTCCCCAACACGCTGCAACTTTTTAACAGTGCGATATTCTCAACAGTATATATAGGTATATATACATATATATATATATATAAGCATTGATCTACAGATTCTGAGGTAATTTGGGAAGTGCAATAAATATTCCTAGAGTGGAATATAAATTAATTCTTCTGACTCAGAAAAGTCAGTAGCATATGGTTTGAAAAAGACGGTGTACCATTAGGAAAAGTAAAATATCTGTGCCAAACCTCCCACACGTCTTGAATGTACAGACAGGGAAGAAGATGTAGTGTCCCAGAGACCTTAACCTGGTCCCTCTGAGGTCAATGACAAAACTTCTATGGATGTTCAGACAGAACTCAAATATAATATTAATATATATTTAAAACCAAGACATACTTTTATATTTGTTTCTGCACCTGTTGGCATCACCAGGATGCCTGGCCTCAGCTCATCTGAAGTTGGCACCTATTAAAATACACACTGTAAAGAAAGGTGGTTGAATAGCTTTATAAATAAAACACTGGACGAGCATCATTGAAATACGATATGTGAACAAGAAATGTACACAAAGCCCCAGAGTAGGTAGGATCAAATCACAGACAGCATATTGTCTCTGTTTTCAAGTGTTTTTAAAGGGGCAAACCAACCAGGATGCTGCGATAAGACTTTGATCCTCTCTTTGTAACAGTGCTATGCTTTTAAGTCTTTTTTTTTTTTTTTTGAGTGGCAAACCACTCATGAGTTAAGAGAACACAACGGTGCAGTCCAGCATGAAAAAAGCACACACCCCACAACAAGATATAAATAATTCACTGCTGCAGAGCAAGGCTGTAGCATCACGGCTTAAGGTTGATTAGAGAAGTCAGTGATAGCTGATTTATAAATGTGGGCACAAAGGTTTTATACGATATTATCAGTAGTGCTAACAAGAGGGGGTACCTCTGTGTGTGTTTCACGAGGCTAGAAAAGACTGTAAAAGGCTCTGCAGAGACCCACATGTTTTATTTAATAATCCCAGAATGCAGCCCAGGAAATCTGGCCTCTTGGAATAAAGACGCCTTAGACGAGGAGAGCTCCCGAGCCACACATGAGACAAAGGCGGAAAAATTCCAGCTGCATTTTTTCAAGGTACCGCGAGTACCCTGAAAGGCTGATGTGTAAACAAAGAGAATGCGGTGAAGGCCAGCGGTGACTCTTTCACCTTAATGTTAGACTTGACTGGAAGAGGATAAAAAGCTCTGTCAGAGAGGATCTCTAAGAACTTGTACTCACAGTATCTGATGATTTTTTTTCCAGATAATTGGACTTCTGCAGCATCTCCTGAAGCCTGCACGCTGATTTTACAAATCAGATAGGAAACCAGGGCACAATGCAACTGAAAGCCTTCAGCAGGGGACAACCATGAAGTTCATGGCAGAACCAGGAACGAATTTAATTTGTCCAATGTCTCCACCTTATGACCCTATTTTCTTTCCTCTTGCCTAGACAAAGGAAGACACTGCATTTTTACAAGGCACAGTCACATCGACGGATAAAGACAAAAAGAAAAACCCCAAACCAGCACCGAGGCTGAGGTGAGGCTCATGGCTGTTTAACACCGTATGTCCCAGACTGATCCTCCTCGCTCCCAGAAATACAGTGGGCTGGAGCATCAGAAAAGGGCAGCACAGCATCCTTATTTGCCACAACAATTTTTAGAACATGGGCATTTTTGGAAGTTTGCATCCGTGGCTCAGGACATTGAGCACTTCTCTATCAGTCCATCAACATCCTGAGCACAACTTTTTTAAGGATAATAAATAGCTTGTGGCTAATTGACTTGAACAGGGATAGGAGAATCTCACTATTTTCTTTTAATGACACTTTTTCTGAGAGGTGGATTCTGCAACTAGACAGCAAACTCTCTGGGCTATGGATTGCCCTTTCTAACCGAGTGTATCACACTGCACAGCGGGATCCTGATAATTGCTTGAGGGCTTGAGGTGTTATTGAAGTGAAAGCCATCACTGAAGTGCCAAGCACAACGATTAACATTTGAATTATTTACAGACTGCAGGTGGGCTATCCATATACATTTGTCCTAACACTTATAATCTGCTCTCTGTGAAATTCTTAAATGTATTTCATATACACTACTTTTAGGAGGTGGAGACCCTGCACCCGTGGAATAAGTTTCCCTATTCTAAAATGGGAATTCAAATTTGAAGCATAATTAATGTGCAAGGAAATTAGGGACTGGAATTTAGGGTGCCATCACCATTGTTATGGCAGGAAACGATACACCCTCTCCCTGCAGTGGGAGCAGAGAGGATGCCTCTATCCCACAGGCTGAAAGCCTTAATCCAGCATCTCTGCATCAAGCCTCTAAGGACAAAACTGCAAACAAAAGAGCAAAGGTGAGAATGGAAGGAATGTCCAACAATTTGTCATCAAAGCAGTGTGCTGCCATTTTTAAAACCCTAACGTACAACATGTAGTGCAGCAAGTAATTGCAGTTCAGCCTAATTGTGCTGTGAGAAGCATTCAGCTGTTTACATTTCAAGGGCTGTTACTCTGGGAGAGCAGCACAAGTGTTTTCCCCCGAATTTATAGTCTAGCGATATCGCAATCTTTGGGTGTGACAAGTACAGGGGGAAGCAAGGTCTATGTGTCTGTACTTGCAACACACTTCCATCATCCATCTGTGGTCTTATCTGGCACCGATCACCATAGAAACCCCACAAATCCCCTCACACTCCCTTTAAACCATCCAGATCTGCACAAAATACAAAAAGTACAACCATTGCTTCCCAGCTCAGTGCATAGAGCCCTGCATCATTAAACATCAGGTAATGGCCAAGCCTTAACTGCTTCCCCCGCTTAAATGTATGAAGGTTGTTTCCAACAGCTAAATACAGTGCTTGGAAACAACAATCCCACTGAAATGGACTGTTAATGAATGATTTATTAGAGTGGCGGCAGCAGCTTTCGCTGGGATCATTTCTTAATTAACAACCACTAACTAGTTGATGTCTGTGTAAAAAAAAAAAGAAAAAGAAGGCAAGAAAAAAATCTGTGTTGTCTTTTTTCTTTTTTTTCCTTTTTGTTCTGAGAGTTTAGAAGTTTGCTGATGCTCCTAGTTCTGTTCCCATACTGGAGCTATCCCAGCCCCTGGAGCCATCCCAATCCCAAACATCCTAAAAAACATAAGAAGCAATCTGTGTTGTTTTTTCTACCTGCATTTCATTCATCCCTGTCCCCATCCTGCCACAAGGGAGCATATCACAGCTGGGTTTCAGGTAAAGAGACAGGACCCAGACCTTAACCAGCAGGACATGTGCAACACTTTGCCCGTGTAAGCATCATCGGTGCCTCAGCTGCCACTGAATAAAGAGGAGGAGAGAGAAGGGAAGGATGCTGCACTGTCTGGGGTTCAAGGCCTGGATCTCTGCAGCAGGAGCTGGAAATGTAAACAAGGATGCAGAAAGGGTTAAATGGTCCCTGCAGAGACGAATCAAACTTCAAACCTGAATATCTCGTTAAAGACGAGGCTCTGTATTAAGCTATGTGATTCAGCACTTAGATACATTATGGGATAATTCAGATGACAGGCTTGGATGCTTAATATAAAGTTCCCAAACTTGAATATGCAGCAATAATAATCCCTGTCTGGAGAATCTGAGAGAGGCTTTGAAGCATAAAAAAGTTGCTCCCGGCAAGGAGTTACTGCGTGTCAGCTGCTCCCTGGGAATCCTCTGCAATGTGTGCAGCCTGTTTTAGAAGCGAGATATCATCAGAAACCTGACATAGCCCATCACGAAACAAGAATAAACTACCTTGCATTTACCCCAAGATGGGAAAGGGTGTGTGACTCAAGTGGCTGCTTGGTCAGACTTCCATAAAGATGTTGTTGGCACAAAAAAACTGTTCCACCAAGCATCTCCTACTGGTTTTCCATCTGGTCACATTATCACTGTCAAAGATGAAGTCTTAGGTACTTCTGGCCTGACTGATATTTGCCTGTCTGTTTCCGATGGTGCCTGCAGTGTGGCAATCCCAAACAAGCTCAGAGGGGAAGAAGGAGAAGTAATCGCATTGCCAAGGTAAAATTTCCTTTGCCGTGGCTTCCCTTCTTCCAGAGGTCCTTGCTCTGACAGAGGATAGGTTGGACTCACCAGTCTCATTCCTAAGGGAGACCATGGGCTGATTCGTCATGCCACAAGGGACAAGCCTTTGCTGAGGTCTGGGAGGCATCTTCCTAGGGTTGCCCATGATCGATGTGGCTGGAGCCCCAGAAAACCCAGCTTAATTTGAAGGGAGATGGAATGTTGCCCTGAGCTTCCCTGTGCATTTGCAGAAAGCTGGGGTGACCTGTTTGATACACCATGGACCAGCAGGCTTCATTACAAGCATGGAGAGCCCAGGACTTTGCAAGATATTTACTCATCAGATCTTTATCTGCTTATCTAGTCCTATCAGTACTGACTGTCCTCCTCCACTCCTGCTCCCCAGCATAAATCTCATTTTGGAAAACTAAAGATAAGAGGAGGGCATGCAAATATAAGCCCAGAAAGGCCACTCATGAATAAATGGGAGAAAACATAAAGCAAGCCTGTAGAGGACAACAGTTTGTCCACAGTGCTTTTGTGAGAACTGTGTGCATGGAAGCAGGTCCAGAGATGACATTCTGTACTTGCCGCACATTAAAAATTAGCTCATGAGAATAACACAACCAATGCAATGATTCTTCTCATTATTATTATTTTTAACTTTTTAGTGAAATCTCCAGTCAAGAGCAATCAGCATACCCTCATTGCCAACTGGTAGCTGGACACAGCGAAAATATCTCAAAGGCTTTTGAGTACCTGCGTCCCAAATGAAGCTGGTTTGATGCCGGTACACAAGCTCACTCTCATGTAATGCTCCCATCTGCTCCTGTCCTCGGGCTGACCCAGCAGGACAGCCTTTCTCTGCCAAAGTTACCTCTGCCCCAGCCAAAATAGGCTCAGAGCAGCCCTGCCGAAAAACCTCAACTCTTGGTTAGCAACGCAACAGGAAAAAATAGCTGGAGGGAGAGAGAAGAAACCCTGCAAATTTGGAGGAGAAGAGTGGAAACTGAAATTTGAACCCAATCTGCTCACAGTGGGACCAGGGAGAAAACCTGATTGCCTCCCAGATGTACAAATGAGCTCTCAGTGGGATGAAACGGGAAAGCAAAAGGATGGGAAAGGGATCCCATGTGCGGCTGCTGGGACTGCAAGGCTTTTGCCTGTAAGACCTGGTAACTGCCATTCAGGTATGCCTTGGGTTGCGTTGTCTGAGGCAGCCAAAGCACTAACGTGGGTGTTCAATCTTTCCTCGTCCCTCTGCCACTTTTTGCTGGGAGGGGACCTCCCGTACACCCTTCACCCAGCCACCTGCCTCACCTGGCACGGCCAGAGGAAAGCAGCTCATTTATTTCCCCTCCACATTGCATTCTGGCCTTTTCGCCTTTTTTTTTCCCCTGAAAGTTACTGATCAAAGAGACCAGAGCAGGGGAGTATTTCTATGCAGGGGCCTCTTAAAACCACACCGTTTTGCATGGCTGAGTGTATTTCAAAGTGCTTTGCTCTTGTTCCTGTGTGGCATCTTGTACCAACCCTGGAGAGACGCACCGGGGAAGGAGAAATTTAGGAGTTACTTCTGCTCTTCTCCTCTCCTTTTCCTGTTGCCACACGGGTCATTTCAGGTAGGAGCAGCTATGCAGCCCCTCACCCACACTGTATACAGCTTTAGTGCATTTAAATGTGGATGCAAATGATTATCCCAGGGTCATGCTGTGGCTCAGGGGCAAAGCAAGGAAATAACTGAGGATTCCTGATATGTCTTTCATGACTGAGCCAGAAATAAATCCCCTCACCTCCTGGGAAAGGGCAAAAGGGGAGCTAAATTCCTCTTTATACCTAGGCAGAAAGGAAGATATTGCAGAACAAGACAGGGTTGTTGAGTGATGGGCTAATGAGGAATATGGGGGCTGAACCGAGAAGCACCGGTGGAGTTCTCTGTACTCAGTAAGGAGGGGGAAGGAAACTGGAGTTGGGACACCAGCATAGGATTTCCCTCTCTGGAAGGCAAGATTTAATGTAGGCTGGGGAACCTGCAAACTGGAGATGGGGAAAAATGAGACTTGTGGCAGGAGGGAGGTGTATATGTGTATGAAATGGGGTTTTCAGATGTGACATTGCCGCCTGGGCTGGGAACGGTGTGTGTCTCTGCTCTCCTTCAGATCAGATCTACTCAGCAGAAGATACTGCCCTGACCACAGCGACTGTGAGATGTTTGAACCTCAACACAAGCCCGGCATCTTGCTCTGAACTGCTCAAGTTTGACCTGAAACCAAAAGCTTGCAAACAGATCTGGGTCTAAACACAAATAGTGCCCCAGCTAGCCCAAGCAGGTAAAAGAAGGCCCAAGCCCTTCCATGGTGTGGAGGACATGGATCCAGAAAATTTCTTCTCCAGTAATTTCTGTTTTGAATCAATTTTTATTTTTACATACCTCTAGGATAGACTTAAAATAGTACTTCATTTTCTTTTGTCTTGGGGTGTCAAACCAACTTCATTTCTTGCCTGCTTCTACCTCCAGCATAACAATCCCAACTGAAAAAAGCCTTGCAAACTTATCGGTTTACATATGCTAATAAGATAAATTCTCAATATGCTCTAGATGAAGTGAGTGTTGCAAAAAAAAAAAAAAAAAAAATCCATTTTCAATGACATAGAAAAAATCACTTTCCCTGTAATAATGAAAGAAGGCCATAAACAAATTTTACTTCGCTATTCTTATCTGTCATGTTGCATACAGAGTTATACAAATGCCAGGACATTTGAAGCACAGCACTTACTAACTGCAAAATCTGTATTTCTTTATCATCCTCACAATGGAATTTGGATGTGGGGTTTTCTTGGCCATGCCAAATAGCTTAGAAAATGTAATTATTAATAATCTTGGAAGTGCCTTCAACTTTTCAAAGCCTCTGATGTTAGACAACTTCATAGTGAGTGCTTTCAACAAGCCTCAACTTACTCTGGCAGTGAAGAGATAATGAACAATTTAAACAAAATGAATGAGAAAATTAAAATTAACAATCCAGAAAACTCTAAATGATGAGGGAAGAGCCTTTGATGAGTTCGAAATATTCAAGCTTTTTAAAGGATTTTAAGTATTTGCCTGTGTGTATGTGTGTATAAAAATTCATAACCCTGTTCATAATAACCTTTATTACTTGAGAACCTTGAGAGTATACAGACCCTCAAATATCCCACCTATTGGCAATAATATGTCTTCTGTTTATGGGCGCACACTGGAATTACATTCGTGAGAACACAGAAAATTATTTATGTTAACATGTTAACAGAATGAATCCAACAATCTTTTACGCTTTTTGCAGAAATGCTTTTTTTTCTTTTTTTTCATTTCTTGTTATATACTGACTCATGTTTGAGCCTGAGCAGATTGAAGACAGGGTGATTAAATCTCTTCACATAGCACTGGATGCTCAGAAAGAACCTCTTTAAAGAGACATAAGAGCATCTAAGAGACAAGTTGTTATCTACTAAAATATGGCTAGTTCTGGAGTTGAACACAGCGTCCAGAACACACAGTACTTGAGAGTCAAAAACAATGTATGTTTGGTGGAAAAGAAATGAAGAAATGCTGAAACAGCAGAGGAAAGTGGCATCTACATTCTCATTAACTTATTTCATCTATTGTCATCTGTACTTTACTGGAGAACATGAGAAATACCCAGTATTTTTGCTCCCGAGTTGCACCTAGGAATGTCAGATGGAGTGGTTCATAGAATGGGGATATAATAAGGCTAGTTTACAGCTCCCCTATCAACTTAATAACAATATGAACCGGGATGATGTCCAGGACTCAAACACTCCTTGTAATTAAGCAATGAGAGCTACCAACTCCTACAGAGGATGCCACGGCTTGAATGCTATTGTTCTGAAGCTTTTAAAATAGATTTTTTTTTGACTCTAAAAACCTCACCAAAGGAAAAAAAAAAACACAAAAGTGATTGTCAAGCAGCCCTAGCAGATGTCTGTGAAAACCTTTAGTTGTGATCCCAGTGCTCAGACAGGGTTTGCCAACAATTGCTCAGAGGTTTAAGAATGTACACTGAATCTGGACTAAGTCACAGTAGCTATGACTATGGAGGCAAATAATTCAAACGTGGTGTTTTTGTCTTCTTTGAACAAAAGGTAGTTTAACCTCATGGAAGCTGAATGGCTGCAAATCTGCTACGTTTTTTCCTCCTCCCAACCCCAGGTCAGCAAAACAAGTCCGAATTTATGAATCCTCCCTTTTCTTCCCATTAATCTGCACCCCTTGGGCCAGATCCTCAGCTAATTTGGCAGAGCACAAGCTATCCCAAGAGCTGTTGACTGAAAAATCAAAAAAAGCTTCAGACTTGATTCCCCGGTGCTTTGCAACATGAGGAATCATTTACATGGGTGCAAAGTGAGTTAAAGTTGTACTAAAATGCTCCTATATAAAACTGAACTTTTTTATATCCACTCTGAACCTGATTTTTACCAATGTACGGCTTGTTAAAGTACAAGTCAATGAAAAGCCTACTTTGATATGGGGCTTCTAGGTTCCAGCTGGTAGCACCTGAACAATCCTTCAGCAGCTGGGCTGCTTCCTATTCAATGTACAAAGGGAAAGCCTGATCACGTGCTATTAAAATCAATGGGATTTTTACCACTGACTGTAATGAGCAAGCCACCAGCCTATATGCTTTCTTCTCTGCCCTCCACCCTGTTTCTAAGTTTCCTGTAACCTTTCTTCAAATTACTTTTCCCTGATTTTCAATACTTTCTTTGCCTTCAACTTTTCTTGCCCACATGGAAACCAGTGTTTGAATAGGAACTGCTGTGTTTGCGTGCTTTAAAATTGCAGTTAAAATATTTTTCCCCCTTTCCAGGCAGACCTGGGTAGATGGTGGAGTTCTCATCAGAGCGCCTTTGGAGGTTTGGTTTTCATTCAAATCAAATTGAAACGGGGCATGAACATGAGTGAACTAAGAGCAATCAAAACCAATATAACACAGCTGGAGAGGCCCAGCTTGGCAAAATGCTGAATATCCTATGCTCCTGATGATTAAATGAACCATGAAGGATTTTGGCATCTCATAGCATTATGCTCTGAGGTCCTGATCTTGAAGAGGACTTCTGCTATGCCTTATTTTAAGCTCTGGCTTATATCCCAATGAGATCAATGGGGTTTAGGTCCAGGTTTGTGCCATCTAACTGCAGAGACTTAACTGAAGTAAAGAAGCTAGGAGCAACGGTCCTCAGCTTCACTAGAGGATGGACAGACAGCTCCAGGATGTTTTCTGTGTCTTTGCATTAAAACTGTTGAAGTGTTTAGTGGTTTGAATACTTATGAAAAATGATGACTCTAAAAGGACAAACCCAGATGATCTCAAACAACATCTCAAGGGCCTTGAACAGAACATTTCCCCCTCTACTGTAGTACAAGCATTATACCCAAAGACATGTTCAGGCACCGTAATGTCAAGTACTTAGAAAGCTACTTCAGCATTACAGAATAAAACACTGTGATCTCAAGTAACTACATACAGAGAGATGGTATAACTCTGGCATAAACCTGGTCAAATTTCTCTATAATTAAGGAAAAGAAATGTTTTGGCACAGAAACAGAAAAACTAACCAAGCTTGCATGCAATCTCATTTTCTTCCAGGCTGTTTGTATCAGAGTAAGGAAATGATCTAATTAGTTTATGGACAGTATTTGTCCCTGAAGATCACAGACTGGACTTGGGGGAAAAAAAAGTCCATCTGAAGCAGCTCGTGTTTTTCATATCCTAAGTGAGTTCTGGTATCTGTGAAATGAGTTATGCAAAGTAAAAATAATACTTACAAAGTCTGATATCCACCCAAACTCTGGCTAAGGCAAAGGAAATGAGGGCAATCAGTTCCAAAGACTCTAAAAATAGTTTTGTTTCCAGGTTTGTGTAGGAACTTGTGTGGATGAAAAAGTAGCTAACCCCTTAAAACAACTTGACATTAATGCCTTTTTCTTGGTATCCAGTGAATGATAAGACATACCTTCTCTTGGACAGATATTCTTAGGGGGACCCAGCAACTCTGTTCTGCACTGTTAAATGGCCTCCATGTGCTCAACAAGGGCAGCCAGAGGTCATATTGTTCTAGTTGCTTAGGAAAAAGCAGACAAAATCTGACAAGAACATAAGAGCCCAACATAAAGGATGGACTTGTCTCTGGCTACTTCTAACTGTTGCTCTGTTTCATAGTTCTCAATAAATTTACCTTTGTCATTCAATTGACATATCTAAATCCTCGTTTCCTTATTTGTGCCCATCCATGCTTTCACAGCAGTTTTAGGAATGGAGATGACTAATGGGGTAACAACCACTGTGTCCCGTCCAGAGGTTTAAGCCTTGAAGGGTAAGGTAACAGAATAATTTTTAAAGGTCTGTAAAAACATTGGATATTTTCTTCCTTTCTCGGGATTTCTTGTTTGGTTGATCTAACTGGAACCATCCCCTTGAAAACTGTTGTGGTGCAGTTCTTGGGCCAATAATGAATCACAGGTGGTTCTTGTTCTGATTTTGGCTTTCTAAGATGCTTTGCAGGGATACTCTGTCTTAAAAACTTGTGCATATCCTTCTTTTGTACTTTCTGCTCTCTTGCTCTGCTTGCACTGTGACAGATCATGTTAGCAAAGAAGAACCTGGGATTCAGGCTGCGGTGGGTTGAGAAAATGATGTGCAATTGCATTAAAGAGGTTCACGTTGTAGGGCCAAAGCTGGCATGAAGAAAATCACTGGAAGTGAGATGAAGCTTCACTAAATTCACCAAGAAGTGAAATTAAAGATGTTTTGTGATTCCCGCAATAAAATTAAACAGCTGATCTCTGACCTGTAGATGACAGGAGCTTGCCTAGTCACTTGTGCTAGTGCTTTGCGTAGTCAGACTTCAACAAAACGCATTCCATGTTTTTCAGCCACTTACACTTTCTATTTATTATGACTTCTTTCATCCTAACTTTCAAAGCCTTGGCAAACACTTACGTGTTTAGTTTCACATCAGTTCTTTGGGTATTATTAGACCCAATTTAACATTGGATAAAACGAGATGTTGAACCCAAGAGCATCTAGTAAGTCATCTTCACAGCTTGGCTGAGACGGTGGGAGTCCTGACTACTAGGCTGTTATTCTAACCACTAAACCACATTCCCTACTTTTGCCTTATGCCTTCCGGGAATCATCCATCAAGTAACTTTCCTGCACTTCCTTTTATTGCTTCCCAGGTAATGTTTATTGCTTTGAAAGTAACTAATCGTTGGTTGGGCTGTGCTCAGATGCAATTAAAAGAATATTCCTCCCCCACCTCTTAAAATGCAAAGCATCTCTGAGATTCCTAATCATCTGAATTTTATAACTGTTTTATTACTTTCCAAATATACAATGCTCATAAAAAAGGTAATTGGGTCTTTACAATAATGCCATTTCCTAATGTTCACCAATGAGGGAAAATTATCATCATGTAGCAGAATATTATGTTTTAATTGTTTTGCTCTCTTATCCTGTGTCAAAAGTTTTGAGGGCAAATGTTAGGTATAAATACCAAGCCATCACTACTAAACAGAAATGGTCAGCAGAGGTGATGATAATTCTATAAAGCAGAGAACATCAGTGATGAAGGGAGGAAAATAAAAATATACAGACTAGATTGCTTGAAATAGTAAGGGAAAAGCATGAATTACTAAGTGTTTGGATTAAAGCCTTATTAGATAGGAAAACTGAGAGCCATATTATTGCTCGGTTCTTAGATCACATAGTGTGTGGCAAGGTATGTCTGCCCAATGGAGGCACATTAAAAACCTTCACTTTGCTCCATCCCAAAACAGATCAAAAGTGGCTCTGACAGCCAACCAAATATGAAGAGAAACACACTGCAGGGGTGGTAGGTTAGGTCCAGGAGTCAAAAGATGTAAGAAGCAGAACAGCAACACTTTTACATGTTTACAAAAAAAAAAATTAGTGTTTTTTTTTTTTTTTTTTTTTTTGATGTCAGGCTTCACACCTAATTGCTCTTATTTTGAGAGAAATTGAAAGTAAGATTGAGCTTGTAAGGGCCCAAGCTGAGGCCATTTTTAGAAATATAATGCCCTAACGTGACGCCCTGTTGCAGTTCCCCATGTATGAGGTGGGGACAATAACCTCTTTCTCTGGCAAGCTTTGTAATTCCTTTAGGATGAGGACTGTTCCTTAACATGAAATGAGCAGCACTTTGCCCAGCAGGGCTCTGACTTTTCATTGAAGTGCTTGAAGTTGTAGTGAGGTAAAAATGCATAAACTGAAAAGATAACATGGGTAGACAGATTTCAAGCTAGTTTTGAATTTCCCTTGTTCCTGTATACCCGTGCTGAGTGCAGAGCCATCCTTTCTGTCTGGAACAGTTTGCAATTAAAAAGGTGCTCTGTTCTCCTGCTTGGGAAGAAAGCCTCCAAGTACAGTGCGTCTTTGACAAGTTGCCACCACCGTGGCTCTCAGCCCTGTGAACTGGCGGTGTATTAAAACAGGGTCTGCCGGTATGAAGAAGTGACCTGGCTGACACAGCTCTCTCTGGCACGTTGCACAGGACACCACAGGTGTTGGATGATACAAAAATGAAAGAGGAACGTGGGATTAAGAGGGATGTTCAAGGTCAGCGGCTCTATCCCTCGAATATAAGAGGCATCATCCCATACAAGCCTCCTCACAACTGTCTTAAAGCTCTTTGCAAAAACTAGTTATTTTTTTGGCCTAATCTGACTGTGAAGAAATTCCAGAACTCATTCCCTAAACACTTAGAAAATTTTTAGTTTCCTGTCTAAATTTATTTTTGGCCTATTTATAGTCATTTGTTCTTGTGCCAACACCATCTTTTAGCTTAAAGACCTCTGCTCCCTCCCTGATGTTTACCTGGGTGATATATTTAGAGGCTGTGATCATATCCTTTCCCTGCCTTCCTCCCCCCGTCCTTGCTGTGATAGATGAAGTCCAGTAACCCCATGCTCCCCTATGCCATAACCATCCAAATTCCTTTTTTTTTTTT
>VXAA01001695.1:620363-689977 GCA_013399115.1 Anseranas semipalmata
TTTCGCTTTGAATTCGTCTTTCTTGAACATGTTCATCAGAGTATGGGGGGAAAAAAAGAAGAAAGGCTTAGAGTCAGTATTTCCAAGAAGAAAACAAAAACCCAGAGAGATTTGAGCAAGTTGGCACAATAACTGGCTAAAATGAGGAGAATTTGAGTTCCCTTACTCCAGGTCCACTACCTTTAAACACTTTTATTCATGGCATAACTCCATCGTAGCAAAGGGTTATTAAGGCATGAGACACTTGGATGTCAAAAACAGCATTTCACCCTGTGATCTTCTAAGTCTCATCCAATTTGCTCATGAAATGAAAATCTAGCAGGAAGAGTGTTTGATGGCTGTGCATATTAATATGCGCTAAAACAAGAGCTTTCATTATCATCTTCAATGCTTGCTTTTCCCTTTTGCCACAGAGATAGTGTGAAGGTTACAGCTAAGGTCAACTGCAGTCCATGTTTATTGGTTTATTCCCAGATTTTGAGTTATTGATATTGAACTTGTCCAGGAAATCAGTTCAGTGCAATGTAAGGCTAATCAATAGCCTGCTGCTCTTTTTGCATATTAAAAAGATAACCTTATGGAGGAAAAAAAAATTAAAAAAAGAGCTTCAATATCTTTTCACTACCAAGTCAAAGCTTTACAAACTCTTGGGCAGCTGTTTTCGTTTATTTCTATGTTGTCTTATTCCCTAAAGCTGTATTTAATGGTCAAAGCAGGTTACTTTCTTCTTTTTTTTTTTTTTCCCCCTGAATATGAACCAAATGCCCACCACACAGATATTCAGATAGCTCTCCCACTTGGATTTGTACCATGCATATTGCAGGACTGTTTTGCAGCTCACAGGGTCCCAAGCATGAAAACAGCAGCGTGGTCTCATGGTATCAGCTGGGCTATGATGCGTGGCCAAATGCTGCATCCCTGACCTTCTCACTGGTGGTCTCTGTTACTTGCCCTTTGCTTGAGGCTCAGCTCAACCCTCAGCACAGTATGTCACTGTCCTTTTTTTTTTTTTTTAGAATGCCAACAAATTAACCAAGATTTTGTTTTTGCTCCTACCCACTCATATTGCCTCCTGCACGTTTGCTTGGTTGCTGAGCAGTTCCCCTCCTTTCCCTGTCCTAATGTTGTTATAGGATATTGCTGTTTGCTAAGAAATGAAAGATGTTATTTAAAAGGATGCTACCACTAGGTTGACTGCTGTTGAATTTCAGAGTCACTAGTACAAATACTGAATTATATTACTTTCATAGTAACGGTGTCCCCAAAGGATTCTCCTCTTGCTTCAGATGCTCAGTCCCTGGTCAGTTCAGATCTGATTGCTCATCTGTTAGATATAATAATAGCATCGTGCTATAGCTCTACGGTGCCTTTCATCTCATGTGTTTTACAGACTCTGGGCAGCTGTCACAGAGAAGCAGGTGGGAAGCTGAGTGCTGAGACTCTTTCTAAAGTAATTTCAGTTGACGTATATTTAGTGAACCCATCCAGCAGATAAAGAGGTACAGTGTGTATTAGATATCTGTATATATACACACAGCTAATTAAAATGACAGCACTGGCACCAGTGGCCAGCTGGGACAGATCTCTCTCTGCGGCACCTTTCTTCATCAGCTAGCCCCAGCTGGTCACCAGTCCTTGGGGTGCACCCACCATCACTGCTATTTCAGGCTGTGATTATTGTAGTCTTGTCACGACTGAGGGAATCTGTCCACACACAGCTTGGGGACTTTATGGTGTTTTATGAAGTTGCCATTTTGCTGTCTGCTTTGTTGCATTGTCAGTGAAGCAAGAGCAGGCCATCAGAAGAAGGATCCTGTTTGCCCAGAAATAAGTCATAAATGTAATGACTACATAGCCGTGTTGCTGGAAATGTAAGTGAAGATGGTGACTGGAGAAAACAGGGGTGGTCACATTGGAGGGTAGAAAAGTGTCTCAAAGAAGAGTCTAGATATCTCTGCATGTGTCCGCTTTGCTCAGCACAGCCAGACCTGAGACACCTCTGAGTACTGGGCCAGCACATGTATACACGATATAGCACAGTGACCTCTCAGGGTGTTAGCTGAGATCCTCAAAGCAAAATCAACTGGTCTGGGCAATAGCTGCAGCTGTTATTCTGCTGAAGTGCTCTGGTTGCGCCAAAGCCATCTCATGGTCCCTGGGTGCCACAGCTCTCACTAGCCCGAGAGCAGAGCTCCAAGCTGGCCTGCAGTTTTCACAAACCCAAACAGCGCTTTGTTGTGCTGGGAGACAAATCCTGAAGCCTGATGAGCAAGAAAGGGAATTCAGATGAAGCTGAGACTAGTAAGGAGGTTGCCTTTTTTCAGTGCTGAAGATGTACCAGTACAGTCCCTGGTATGGATACTATGGTCTCCAATGCCTCCTACTATGGACTGCAACTTCTCCTTCCCATGCAGGAATTGGCTATTTTTGAGTAGTTAATGATCTATTATTAGGGATTGACGTTTGGAGAGCCCTTGCCTATTCTGATTTTGCGATAATTCAGGTGTGAGTGTCTGGGATGTGCAGGCCAGAGGGAGAGAGCAGCAGAAAGTGATAACAGCGGTGACCTTGTCACAAGCTGAATGGCAAATCCATGTTCTCTAAAAATAGTGTCTTGTCTTCCCCACAACCTGCACTACATCTTCAGATTTGCTTGTAAATCTCATCTCTGTCACACACAAAACCACTTGATTCAAACATGACAATGCAATAAATTTGAAGCAATCTGCTCAAAAGTATATATAGGATAAAACCCAGGGCGGCATCACTTATGGCTACCATTGACCATTGTCCACTGTGCCTCTCAGGTAATGCCTGTCCTCCAACATCTTCAGACAATTCCCTCCACATCCCCAGCAAGGACAGAGAATTTCTTTTACCGTTTCTTTAAAAATTTAAGATGAAGCTCAGCTTTATGGCAGTGCTAAAAACCAGAAGATCTGCCTCCAGTGATCTTAAAGCCTCGCACATCCAATGACCACAGCAGCATGGAGACCAAGATTCAAGAGTTATTTTACAGTAGTGCTGCTCTTACTCCAGCTTGGCTACTCTGAGTCAAACTGCAGTTACCCAGAGCTAGCTCTTCAGCAAAGACAGATACTAAGAGCGAAAGACCCTTCTGTTGTGTGTGTGGGGTGACCAGCGTGACTATACATTCATGGAAACAGATGGAATGGTTTATACTACAGTACTCATGCATATTTGGTTTGTATTTGAATGAAGACTAACAGATGCAATGTGCTATTTTATTTTTTAGGAAATATATGATTAGATATGGTTAATTTGCAGAGGGTAATGAACTACATACCCTTATTAAAAAGTCATATATTTATGTATATTTTTTAACAGAAACATCTTTCTCTTGAAAAAGAAGCTCTCAAAAAAAAAAAAAAAAAGTTGACCTCTTTGGATTTGTCTGCTATATACCTGCTTCTTCTGTTCAGCCATTGCACTCCGATGTCTATTAAGAAATCCAGACAGGGGATACTGAAGACTAAATGGTGATCCTCCAGAATTTTGCTCTCTGCAGCTGGTTAGATTTTTTTTTCATACATATGTACCTAAATCATTTTAGTTGTTCTTGAGAATGTCTCCAGCAAAACTGCATTTCATTTTCACTGTGTTGACAAGGTCTTTAGCATCTTAAACCTGACTGACCTTGATATTTCAACCATCATATAATGAGATGTGAGCTGAAATATTACTAGGTGGACACCTTCTTAAAGGCTGTCATTTACTTTGCACCTTAAGCAAATAAAGCAGGACTTTTATTTTCATTAACAGCTACACTGGAGTACCTTTTCTTTTCTCATCTGTGAAAAAAGACAGCTGATATACAGGTGCCTTTTCCCTGAATTCAATAAATCAGAGGCAGAAGATTCTTTTTCCAGTATCATAGATTCTGTCCTCAGGACTGATGATGTTATGGGTGTACATTGTCATTTTGTGAGTGCTTCAGAGGGCATGCTGGAGTCAGTAACGCAGGATCACTTCCTATTCACTGAGCAGCATTCTGGGGAGACTCAAGGGACTGGGTGTCAGACCCCTGGGCTCTAGTCTCAGTCTTGCCAGTGACCAAGTGGACAGAGCATGCAACATCAAGCAGATGGAATTAACAGGACTGGAAATGCCTTGTAACAAACCACCTCGGCTTGCAGCTATCCATGCACACAGGTATACTTTGCACATCCCCACTTTGCAGTAATTTCATGAGGTTTGTGCGTCGTGCTTTGTAGCAACAGGTAATTACTGTCCTAGGATGTGGATGCCTGTAATGTTGAGGATGGTAGCCAGTTGGTTCAATGCCAGCTATATGTGAGAAAAGACACCTGAGGATAAAAACCACCTACCTCAACCTCCAAATTAAAGCACTGTGAGATTTTTAACATCCATGCAGAGCAAGGGAAATCAAAGTCTCCTTCAAAGCAGCTACAGATGGTGCCATGTATCTGTGTGTTCCTGTCCTGGTGGGATGAAAAGCTGAGCGGAATCTGCTGAGGAGTTCAGTCTGGTGGAAGTGCGAGTCCCCCTGACATCTGGCTGGGGCTTCACCGATTCTACTCAGCTCTTGGAACAGCACTTGAGCTAATTTGTTGAACAGGAGTTGACCTTTTTTTGTAGCGCGTTTTATCAGCTCAGGCCTATCGCATATAAATCATATTGGCCCACTCTGCAGTCTCCCTCAACCCACTTCTTAGGTAAAACTCCAATCAGTCAAGCTTACATGGGCTGAATTTACACAACAGGGAGTTTGCCAGAAAAAAAAAAAAAAAAAAGCACCAGATTTGGCCTTTATTTGGGAGATAGCTTCCTTTGTAGAACTGGGAAAGGAGGAAGGATTGTGATAAACATCATTACTAGCAAGTAATTTTTCCCTTTCTGATGCAGCTCTGCAGTGAGTTTGTTATCTGCCTGCGTGAAAGATCTTTTCAAGATGTTTCTAGTCCCCAAGGAACTGAGAGACTAACTGAGTCTTCCCAATAATAATAAAGGGGGGAAGTCAGGGGGGAGAAGATGTCGCTCTTGTTCCTCTAACACTTGACAAAGCACTTTCCTCCGCCTTCCCAGCACTACTCTCCTAAGCAGTTCAGAAGGGAAATGAGTTTGCTTGCAGATATTTTTGTTCTCCAGCTAGAGAAACAAATGGGTTCACTGAATATAGCTCTGCCAAGAAAATAAGAACATGGGCAGGACTTTGAATGGAGTCACTGATGGGAACGGAGAAGAGGAACAGTTTGCTGTCTGAATTGCTCATCAGGAAGAAATAGAGGTGAAGAAAAGGAGGGAGGAAATAGAGTTGTTTGAGTAAAGATACTGAATGCAAAATCTGAGTGGTAGAAACTAAATGCTGAGAAGATGCTGGATGAGCTTGAGTCATGCAACATTTTTATTTTCCTGAAGCTGTGTAAAACAGACACTGCAGCCACCCACCTCTGAAACCTTTCATGCAATCACTATAGGAATAATGACCCTGAAGCAAGGTCATGTCTTTTTTTTTTTTTTTTGCAGGGACTGGCATGAGGGCTAGAGTGGAGTGGAAGGTAGGCTCATGCTGAACAGTTCAATGCTATGGAGGAGAGAGAATACATGACATTGTACATGCCCCCCATTTTCATGAGGGCAGCACGTATCCAGACACCAAGAACTACCTCCAGTAAGACATGAACAAAGCCTTGCTTTTTCTGTTTGTCTCTCTTTCGTCCAGGTGGCTTGGGATCTCAATGGTTTTGAGTGGCATCTCAGATGATTTATGGTTCTTCTTAACTCACTACATGGCTGCACAGGACTTCAACAAACTAGCTCCTTTTCTTCCTGTACCAGCTTTCCTAACACAGTGATATTTTTTAAGTACCCCTTCCTAGTGACCTTGTAATTCCTAGCACTCTTACTTCAAACTATTGGAAAACGGAATCACTAACTTGTTTTCAGACAGGATTTTTGCATGTACAATGTATGTGTGCATACTTTAGAAAACATGTAAGCAAAGAATCTGTTAATTTTTCTATTTTTTTTTTCATCCTACTCTGGAATCCTATTCATAGATTTATCTAGACTTGGCAATGTAACAATATAATTATTCCCGGGAAATTATTTGGAAATATTCATTTTTGAAGTAGCTCTCTACATGGAATCAGAATGATCAGATGGATATTTGTGCCAGAAGAAATGATGCTGAAATAATTATTTCAGAACAGCCCTATCAGTAAATTTCCAATTGGAGAGGAGCTCATATACACAGGAAGGAAGCAAACTCTATTGTCTCCCTCCTTCCTTGCAGCCCTTGTTTTACAGCCGAACAAGCAATAATGAGGCTGTAGATCTATGTCTTCTTCTTAGAATCTGAAAGGCTTTACAGAGTCTGTTGGATGAATTTCAACACCCTGATCAAGTCCAAGGAGGAAATAAACTCTTCCAGAAATTCACCAATCTTACTCTTTCTTCTTTGAGTCTGGCTGTAGCTCAAAGGAACCTTATGGACCATCTGTCCCTTCTATCCTTTCAACCCCCACATGCCACCATCGATAAGACATCAATCTGTGAAGCAGCTCTGGGAGAGATTTTTTTAGTAGTTTCTCCAGGAAAGCATCCGAGTGATTCCTCTGCAGAATCTATCTGCTCTCTGTGTCTGCTGGGGAAAAGGAATATCAACATCTCCCATCTCTACTATGGTCTGGACATTCTTCTCTTGAAGGATACAAATGTATTTGCAAGAACTTTAAACAAAGCCAAGAATGAATTTCCTCTAGTTTAAAGAAGAAAGTGATAAACAGGGCATAGCTTGTGAGACTACTAAAGGTTTGGAAAACATTAATTACAGTGAGACACATTGGAAGGAAAGAACTTAACAAAGGCTAAGGAATCAGTCCATCACAGTCTATGGGGATATGAGTCTGTTGTCAATAATAGATGCAAGGGTTCAGGATGTCTTTGGGAACACTTCCTGAATATTTTCTCTTGCTGATGTGTGTGGGACCAGCTGTAATCTGATGCTGAGAGTGCAAGCCTCCAGAGCCACTGAGATAAAAGTGATTGGGGGTTGCATTTGTTTCAGAGTCCAGACCATGTCTCTTCCTAAAAGTTTCCAAATAAAACTTCTGTTTAGAGGTGGTAAAATATCTCCATAGTAAAAATCACTGATCCCTTCTCAAATATACTTTTGAAAAGTGAACTTCTGCATAGTCATGCAGCTTACAGACAGAAGTTAATCTAAACTCTTCTATGTCACAGCTGCTTTCACCCAGTTGCTCTGTTCCTTTTGTTTGCCTTCCAGCAAGACATCCAGTCGTGAGCTGAAAGGCACCAGGAGCATCGCATGGAGATGCTGCTGAGAGACTTGCTCCCCCTGACCCTGTGATAGAGCCAACACCTCCAGGCTGTCACCCTGCTGCACTCAATAGCTTTCTACTCATACAGCTGTAGATCGCTGCATCTGCCTGCATTATACTGCATCTGTTTAGGACCTGCCCTTACAGATTTTTATTTATTTTTGACTACTCTATCTAGTTTTCATGTCCACACACTTTAGCAGCCATGAGTTTAGGTTTTCCCCTAGATAATTACTAAAATGTTGAAATGCATTATATTGAATTCCAGTACCTACAGTCGCAATGCCTACCCTTTCAGTCCGAGAAACTCTCTATCCAACAATTAATGTAGCAATATCTTTTGTTGTGATTTTTGTTTGTTTGTTTGTTTTTGTCAAAACATGGCTAATTTATAACCAAATAATGACTTGGTACACCCATTTACATAAATAGGTAGGACTGTCCACTGATGTTTCACCAGGGCTCTGCTTCAATTCACACAAATCCCGAGGACTAACAGGAGCAGGAAGAGGGTTAATATTCCAAAATTCACCTGGGAGCCAGTCTTTCCACTGCCAGCTCACATGAAAGAAGATACCCCTGTGCAAACATATGTGACCCCCATCAAAGGGAGTTATGAAAATATCCCATTCAGCCTAAGTAGGAGCCATGGAGATTTTGTGAGTTGATCTCTGGTTTCTGCTTTCTCCATTCACAGCCCCAACAGAAGGAAAATGACCAAAGAAAGCAAATTTGTCATGACTTGAGGGCAGGCAGTGTACCAGAGGAAGGGGTCCTGTGCAGAAGGAATGGCAAGGAGACCCCTCAGGGGGAGCCACACTTCATGGCCACTCAAGGGCCAAAAATATTCAGGTGGGGCTGAGCGACACTGAGCCTTGGGAGGAACAAGGAGAGCAAGTTTTCTCCTCTGCCATGTATCACAAGTCTGGTTTAGGCATATAATTTATAAATATAGACATCTAATTTCTTTTTGCATAAAATGTCTGCCATCCTTTATCTAGATGTCTGAGCCAGTGCCATGCAGAACTCAAAGCTTTGCAAACATGCAAGTAGTCCTCTCTTTATCAACCAAACTTATAACATGCTCAAAGACTGAAGCCTGACTTGCATGAAAGGACCTTTTTTCTCTACAACTCCATCAGGTGGAATTCCTCTAAGCCTTTTCCCTATACTTCGTTTTGCAGACTGATCCCATGCCAACTTTTCTACTCTTCTGACACCAGGGTAAGCTGTCTGCAATGCCCAAGGTCATCACCTTCCTTTTCCTGAGAACTGGCCCAATATTAACGCTCCTTCAGACTTCTACAAGAGGGCACAGCATTCATTTCAAGGTAGTCCTCTAGCTTAAGATGGGAGAAATCATCAGCCTGGGAAATAAACACCTTTAAGGAAATCTGAAAAATGCAAGCTGCACCTGTGATGAGTTTACCCACCATCTCTCCTACAGGGAATGTGTTGTATTAAACACCAAGGAGGAGTAGAGCCTGCTACAGGAAAAGTTTGCTTTGTTGAGCATTAATAAAACTAATGGAGTATGTTTATGTAGCACCTTTCATTCCCAGTGATCAAGTGCTTTGCTAGCCTTAATCATTTCACCCATCACTGAACTGCAGACACCTCTGGGGTGGAACATTAACAGCTGCTCGGTGGAGCAGAGCAGCAAAACAGAGCAATTTAATGGAGGAGAAACACCCCATCCAACTGCAGGTGCAAAAGGGAATTTTGTTAAGTGAAATGTAATTATCCAAAACGGTTGGTACCTAGGAGAGAGGGAGTCACATCCCTTAATACTCTAATATGGAGCTAGGGCTGCTTTTCCAGCCCCTGTGTTACTGGGGAATCGGCACCACAGCTTGGCTCTGGGATAGCAGTTGTGTATCAATTTAATTCCCTTCTAAGGTTCCCAAAAGAAATAAAACCATTCCGGAGACTTTGTTTCCACATTTGCATTCTTTCAGGCAAGGATTGCTATTTGCCTGTTTCAAACACCTAAAACAAACTAGAACCAAGCAAAGAACATGGCTGGAGATGGAGGCTTGGTACATCCAAGATCCTTACAAGCAGCACAATGCTCTGCCGGCTATCAAATCCACATAATGCAAGAGGGAGAAATTATTGTCCTTAAACTATTCATGGCAGGGTGGCTTGATTTAAATTGTAATCATGGTTTAAACCAGCAAACAGAGAATCTTGATTTAAATAATCAGTTTTAATCTTGTTTTGCATTTGTGCTTTTCAGTTATTTTCTTTTAAAACTGGTTGATTCTCACTGATTGGTATAATTTGCTGCTTCTTTATGCTAAATCAAAGAATATCCTATATCTATACATATTTATTTCAGCAATTATATAGTTTAGCATGCATTTATTCAGATTTCTACTTTTTACATTTTTTATGAAGAGAAAATGGTGAACAACAGATTTCTTATTCAGCAGATGATTGCTGGATTTTTTTGCTTTCCTTTTTTTTTTTTTTTTTTCCATTTATTTGGAATTCATGTCAAGCTGCATTTAAATGGCAACTGGAATTCAGTTATAATTTCACCCCCCTTCTCCCAAACTGAGAGTAATAAAAGTGCTCGAACCTGCTGGAGATACAAGAAGAAAATAAGTCTTGCACAGAAAATGAATTGGAACTAACAAAGAGAGTGCGCTAGCTGTCGCTGGGGAACTGGAACAGAGGAATATTTCCAAGAGAGCTCAGCAATGCTTCTTGCTGGCTGGCAATGCTGGTTTAAATAGTTCCCAGGTGCTTTCACGGCCCCACCTCAGCCACTGACCCTTTTTTGATCCAAATCTGGAGAACTTTCTGTTGGGTGAGATTTCTGTTCCGCTACCCTGGGTCCAAGTAACCTCTATGTGCGGGACAGCAGCATCCCACTGGAGAGCAGTGCAAGGAGCTGAGAAATCACACCTCAGTGACACCCTGCCCTTAAGGCCAGCCTTTAAATCACATCATTTTGGGGTGTAAATCAGAGTCAGACCACACAAACTGTTACAGCAGCACGACTGCGGGGATGGTGATGGCAAGGGCACGTGGATGGGTGGCAGCTGGGGACCTCTTAAACCAGTTGTCCCTCCAAATATAATGTGTCCTGGAACTAGCTATAACACTTCTTGTCTTGGTTTTATTCATGCAGATCTTCCCTCCCCCTTCTTCTTAACTGCTGGTGGATTTCTCACTTCTCTACACGCTCATTGAGCAGATCTACTTGAATGACTCGATGTGAAGAAAATCTCCCTTTCCACCTGCAGAAGAAGCAATTGCTGTCAGGAGCTGATTTAGCACCTCCACAGACCGGTTCGAGGTGCTTGCCCAGAGACGGCAGCCAACTCAGGGCTTTGACTTTCCTTATAACTTTGGCAGTTATGACACAGAGGCTTGGAAATGATCTCAGAACGACTTAAAAGTCTCTAAGTGATTATTCTGAATTAAGCCTTAGTCGAGGCCGTCATAATTCCCCATTTCATTTTCAGCAGTTTCTCTATTAAAAGAGGAAACGTGTATTTAATGTAAATTAAATTTAAAAAAGTATCTCCCCCACTACCCAGCGACCAAACCAGGGCAGCGATCAAAGCGCGTGCCTCCGAACGTGGCATAAAGCTGTCACTTTGAGGAAGCGACTCTTCTCTGCTTTGCCACATTTGAAGTTGGTCGTGGAAGCCCTGTAGCACTTCGGAGGTCATTAAATACAGCAGCGAGAAGAGGGCTGCGCCCGCTGCCAGCTGGCATGAAAAGGTCTCGCCTGCAGAGAGGGCTGCGAGGGGAGAAAAAAGCCACCGCCCGGATGCTGCGAGGGGAGAAGGCACATTTCTGAGCCTTTCATGCCAGGTTTGCAGCCAGTGCCCTGGGCATGGGTGACCATTAGAGAAGCCGGGAAGCTCTTGTGATCTCCCCAAGAGTTTTTTGTATAATGGCCCACGCTGCGCTGTTTGTTTGACACTCTCCATCTCACGGTCGCGCAATTCAGTTCGCTGGCTTTTCAGTCAGTGCAGCAGCAGCAGCCACAAAAAGCAGATTTTTTTGCCGCCTCCAAAGATATTTGTTGCGGGTTTGAGGGGCTGCCTATGCCAATATCGTAAACATTTCAGTGCTGAGAATTCACTTAATACACTACTGGATAGAAGTGGAATACAGTGGTGTTATTTGTTGCTCTCTCCATATGTCTGATTAGAAAATATTTGGGTTCACAACTTAAAAAGAAAAAAAAAGGGGGGGCAAAAATGAAAAAACAAAATAAAAAAATCCTCATTTTGTAACAGGGATCTGAGATATAGAAAGAGAAATGAAGTGCTACAGGTTAAGCACTGTCCGTAGCAGAACCATGGATTAAATCTCTTGAATTGCAGTCCAGTGCCCACCCAAACACAGCCCTTCTCTGAGTCCTGTAACGTCTGCTCCCCAAATGTCATTTCATTATTTGAACACATATGGCAAAGACTTATTTTTGATTGGGCCATAATAAAGTTATGCTTCTAAAATATTTAATCTACATGAACACCAGATAGGCGTTATTAGTAGAGTCTTTTTATATGCATGTTTCAAAATGCTCTGTAGTGGGAAGGACAAAAAACAAATTGCCTTAGGGCATTAAAGTTTTTAGGGGCAGTTCAAAGAAACACTGAAAACTTTGCAGAATTAGGGCAGCCCAGCATTTTCAGTCACTGCCCTGGATTGAATAAAATGGCATTTTTGCCTAACAGTTAATCAAAAGCCTCTGAGAAATAAAGCAATGAGATTTTAATGAACAAATTCTCATGGCAGAAGCTGTGCTTGCCTTTACTTGGATGTCAGCGCACACCTCCAGGCATGGGTAAAACCAAAATAATATGTTCTTTCCTCTCACTTTGTTCTGCTTATGGGTGGAGATGTATCCTTGCTGAAGACAAAGCATGATACCTCATGGGTGCTGGAGGAGACTGGAGCAGATGTGGACTAACACTGTATGCTGTACCTAGAAGAAGGTGCAGTGGTCCAAAGGGGAATTCAGAAGTACAGACATGAGCATCTGGAAATGTCACGTTGTGGAGAAAGCCTGGTATGCCTTTTCCCCTGGGCAGGAGATAGTGTTGTACCTCTTTCAAGGGCTGCGATGGCATATTGACAAGTCCTGCCCATTGCTTGGTGTGACCGCTACACAACTGGGTTGAAGCAGAAAAGGGGGAAAAGGCAAAGGAAAACAAGCTCTGTCTCCCAGGTCTGTGCTAACCAGCAGGCTTAACTCTGCAGGGCAGGGATCCTTTGGCTACAGAGGTAGATAACAAACTATTTTGAGCTCTCAGCCTTCACCCTTTCCTTGTTTTGATTTATTTCCCCCTATAATCATTTGATTTTTTTTCCACATTGTTGCTCTCTCATCCATCCCAGGAGGGCTCGATTGTTTGCTTAGGATGGAGCGAGTGTCTGGCCTTGCAAGGAAAATCCTGCTCCAAAGACACGTCATCCAACCTGCCCCAAGCACCGATGTTCACACCAGCTCTGATGGCCTTCAGTGTCCTGACCATAGCTCTCCTCCATGGCATTAGTCCTTCCCCATTAGCGTTGACACACAAATCCCACCCCAAAAAGAGGTTGGAAGCCAAGTATTTTTATTTAAAGAGCGATAGGTCTTTTGCTGCTGACCCTAGCTGTATTCCCCCTACGGTGTTTCACACCATGAGGAGTTATTTGCGGCACTTGGAAATAATATAAAAAAATGCACAGATTTACTTCAAGAATGCTTGGCAGCTGGCCAGCAGTGTTACTAAATGCAATTATTTCCCTTAAAAATGTCTCTATGACAAGGCAGTTTAAAGTGGCAAAGGAAAGGACAAAAATTAGCAGCATAATTGAAAAGAACAGTAAATTCTTACCCACTAATGTTGATTCTACCTGCCGTCTCCCCCAATATCAGGCTATCAGTGAGTTTATGGAGTTTGGACCTTATTTTGCCACTTAATGTCTTCACCATCATCGCAATAATAATAACGTGAAATCTGCACACTAACCTACATTGAACTGCAGTTCATTACAGCAGAATACCATTGTGAAGCACTTTAATGCCAGTGTCCTTTCAGATGCAGATTACAGCAATAAAGAAAACAAATTCTCTATGGGACATATCATATGGGGAAAAAAAATACATGGAAAGACTTCTTTTTCTGTAGAAAAAAAACAGACTAGTGATGAGATAGATTAGCCCTAAAATCAGTGGGAATCCCTTCACTGAGGAATAAAATCAAGATACTGTTCACTATTGCAGCAACTGAATTATTAAACTCAGATTAATCCCACGTACCTTCATCCCCTAAAGTAGAAGCATGGATGCTGTTGGCTCTCTCTCTGGTCCCTGGGGTGAGCTAGGTGGTACCAAAGGGAGATTCAGCTCTCAGGTGGGTTGAATCCTGCCTGAGAGACAGTGACACCCACTTTCCTGATTTGAAAGGCTGTTTTACACCAAGTGGACAGGGGGTTGGTTGAAAATGGAGGGACTTCAAGGGTTTGTTGCCCTAAACCCCATCAATTTATCATCCTGTCAGGGCGAAAGTCTCTGAGACTCATGTGAAGAGGTAAGGCAGTACCTCACCTTTTCACTTTCAAGAAGCATCTCAGGGCTAATGTCTGAAAAGGACAAAAGAGGACAGAAAATGCGAGGCATTAGGAATCCATCATCAAGGACGTCAGTGGTTAGGAAGTTGGATCACAAGAAAGGAAGACATAACAGCCTTCAAGGGAGACATTTTTCACTGGAGAATGTAGCATTTGGGATGGTCATGTAGCAAAAGTCTCCTTTTTAGGACTAATATTCTTCATAGGAATATTAGTATCTTTACGGTTGGAGAGCCTGAAGGCACATTCCTTCCCCTGACCTTCACATTTCAAACGATCATCAAGTCTCTGAATTCTCTTTAAAGCAGCTTCAGCAGGTTGCAATATCCAAGCAATCCCAATGTAATATCAAAATGGGGTATTGCTTGCAAATCCTACCTGGAAAGGAGCAGTGTAAGAATTTTGAGGAACTGAAACAGGGAAGGGGATTAGTGAAAATCCCTTTCTGAACCTGCTGCTCATTTTTGTAATTTTTCAGTGTTGTTCCCTATCTTCTACAATTGATGCTGGATCTTTAGTGCTAAGGGTTCTGGCTAATTTTTATTGCAAGCTGAAACATCTTGTTAATATTAAGGTTACAACTGATAGGACGCAAGTGAAGGATGACAGCCAGCAGATGCCTGATCTTGACCTGGTAATTCTAATTTATTCTTGTCTTCTCCTACTCAAAAGGCATAAGGGAAGCTTAAGAAAATAGAGCTCATTGCACATTCCTTTTCTTAAAATTTATTTATTTTGAAGAATGATTTTTTTTAAATCTCTTTTCTAAATACTCCAGAGTCTGAGTATCATATTTATGCCTACACGATTTGCAGAAGAAGCATGTCTGAAGCGCACACTCGTTTACTGGAAGTACTTTATAATGCACTATTTAATTCAAAGGGGAAAAAAAAAAGATGTTGCTGCAACCACGGTAACAATATTAACAATAGAGTGTATGAAGCCTGAAAGGAAATTACTCAGCAAAACGTGCTAATAAAAAGAGAAGTCACCATGGATTATCAACCAGGGTATTAACAAATAATTTATAATGCTAAGATTACACAATAATTCTGGCACTGCTAATTGCACTGATATATTGAACTGTAATTTGGGCCAGCGTTTTGGGTCAACATGGTTTGGGAAACAGGGAAGTGAATGCAAAGAAGACTGAGTAAAAATCTTTCTTGTGAAGACATTCAGAGCTATTTAGGAACACCTCGTAATGCTCCTGGTAACATGTACAGACAGCATTAGGAAGATAAGCTCCAGACAACCAAAGAGAACAAGAAAAATACAAGGAAATAATTACCATTTGCCTAAGGTTCCCCTGGCTATTGTAAAAAAACTCTGAAGAGACAATATTCAGGAAAAGCTAATGAAATTCTGGAGCATGTGGCTTGATGATTGGGACAGCATTCTGATTTAATAAGAAGCCAAAATATATACAAGAAACCTGGTAGTGAACAGCATGTTGCAGTGTGTTTAACCAAGACTACTGGGATTTACACCTTGTTGGCACTCGGACCATTTTTCCAAAGCAGCTAGTTACCACCATACACCTAGGTCCTGATCTACCACAGCTGATAGCAACAGGAATTTTCAAATGCTTCAGTGAGGTCTGTATCAGGCACCACTGAATAAGTAGAAGAATTAGTTAGACTTCTTAACTACCCAGGAGAAATAAAATTATATCGTTTCTTTGGTGTTCCTTGCTGGAAGAACTTGTCTTTAATTATTTCCTGCTGTAATGTACCCCTGTGTTTCTAAATATCTTCTATGAGCATTTGTTTCTATCAAGTCCTAATTTCCTATGCAGTTTCTTAAGCACTCCTTCCAGCAGCAATAATGGTTTTAGCTGTGTGGAATCAGAAAGTGTGGCGGTTACTGCAAGAAATGCTCTTTAAATCATGTATTATGTCAATTAAATGGCTAAAAGTTGGGTCTGTGATGGTAGAACAGGCAGAGCTATCATGTGAGCTTTCCAGCTTCTGATTGTCAGTACATTTCAGTTCTACAAAAGCATATGAGAATTTTCCAGAGAGACAATTTATTTGATGGGAAAGTAAAAATTAACTGTAACATATTCACTACCTTTCTAGTCATGTTGGTAAGGTTTGGAAAGCAGGTTTGGATTCTGGGATGGCTGTTTTCTTTGACAGTTTTAAAGCTCATTTAAATGCATCTCAGAACAGTAGTGACTAAAAGAAAAATTATTTCTCTCTGTAGGATGTGGGTCCAGCAGTGTAAAATGAATTGGTATTCTTAATCTTGTCACTAAGTGAGCAAGTGTCTTGATTGCTATAGCCACCATACAACTTTTGGGACTGACTGGTGATTTCAGAGGTGACGCCAAAGACAAATGGACCTTGAGATTAAACTGTTCTTCCTAAACAGAGGTGACCAGCAGATGAACGGTAGAAATGTTGGGGCAATGATCCCTGCATGCAGTTCATAGGTGAATGAGAGATTTGAGTTCCAGCAATGCCTTTCTCACTCCTTTTGCAGACATGAAATGCAGGCAGAATTGTTTGCAGGCGCATATGTTTCCTACATATTTTTTGAAGTATTAAGATGGAAAGGAGGGCCCACAGCACAATTTAGCAGCAATGGTCCTGCAGCCTGAATTTTGGCTTCCAGGGTGGTTAGATCTGGAATTTTAGTTTGTGTCTACTTATCTCTCAGTCTGCTAGATAAGAAAATTCCACACTTCAACAATACTTCTGCGGCAATAATTTCTTCATATAATATATCACAATTGAGCAGTTGGTTTTATATCATCTCCAGCTTGGTTGAACTGTCTCAAGCCATCTGATGTTACTCATCCTGTCTGTGAGATCCTTCTGGCCTCTTGATACGGCCCACATTCTTCCCAAGAGGAGATGACGACAAAGAGAAACATCAGCTCTACGCTGCACATGTACAGAGCATTAATCACTACTGACTTGTCCTGCTAATGAAAAAACCGCTCCCCCTCTCTCCTGCTCCTTCTCACTTTTAACCAGCTGCATGCCTTGGTGAAAATTATCACTAAACCCAGATTAAAACTGAAGTGAATCCTTAGTTTGCCTTGGCTTCTTTGGAACAGCTGAAAGTTAAATTGTACTTAATTGCACTTTTTTTTTTTTTTTTTTTAATTAAGAAAAGGGCAGCAACTCCACTTTCAGAAAGACAAATTTTTAAAATGTGGTTGGGCTAGGTCTAAATTGATCCTGAAGCAATTGCACTGAATAAACCAGTAAGCTCGTTATCACGTTGAAGGCAGACACAAAAGTGTGTGTATTGCTTTTTTTTTTCCCATCTCATGTTCAGATCCATTGGGAGACTACTAGCATGGTTCATAAAGGTTTGGGTGGGCCTAGGGTAGGACCTTCCCTATGGAGCAGAAGGAGGTATTCAGAGCCTGCTTCATGGGTGCTTACCCACAAATGCTGTCTAACTCTACATCTGTTAGGAGTGTCCTAGGCTGTACAAAATCCCAAGGTTCTCAAAGCCCAGTCTGAATAGTCCTGCATGCCCTTGAAATCAAAGAAAGCTCAGCAATGCCACAAACTATTGAAACTGGACAAAGGGATCCTCAAGAGGCCAATCTGAGTGAGGTAGCATCCAGCTAGACCAATGCCAGCAGCTGTGGGTTTGGTTTCCTGGAAACTTTTAGAATTGGAGTTCCCCAGACTTCTCTGACTATCTCTGCCAGTGCCTACTATCTGCAAACCATTTATGAGGAGAGGAGGATCAAGGTGGCTTTGTTCTGCTCAGAGAAGAGATGGATAGAGAGAGAAGTTGTTGCTGTCTTTTAACTATTTTACATGTGGGGATATACAAAAGATAAAGCCAGACTGTTCTTGGAAATGCATCATGAGGGAACAAGAGACAGTGGACATGAGTGTAGCAGTAGAAATTCTGACTACCTCCAAGGAGAAAAGCTGTTCACAATGAGAATGGTCAGCACCAGAACTGGGACATAGAGATTGTGGACTGTCCAACCTGGGAGATACTCAAAATGCAACTGGATAAGGCACTGAGCAACCTGATCTAACCTTAAAGTTAGCCCTGTTTTAAACAGGAGACTGGACCAGAGACCTCCAATGGTGCCTTCCAATATAAATTATTCTGCGGTTCTGTATTTTCAAGATGATGTCTTCATGATTAGAAATATTTTGCTTTTGACTGAATTGCTGTAAAATAAGCCAATTTCTGGAAGACTATTACCGTGTTCTCCTTCATTTTGCTTTTCTCTGTACTCAAGAGTTGCTGGCTCAGTGCAAAGCCTGTTCAGGGTTGCTTAAGGTGACGCCAGTTAAGCCAATGCCAGGCCTAGATCCAAACGACCATCTCCGGAACTTCTTTTGTTTGAATCAGTCTTGCTGAGAAACTGTGTGAACTAGTATAGGAAAAAAGGTCTAAATCTTTCCTAGACTTCCAGTACCCAAGCGCCTCTCTGCATGGATCTGAACTGTTCGTGTGAGTTCACAATTTCAGCTTAGCCTAGATGGCCATGCTGCAAAATAACCCTTGAACTTCATTAAGTGCCTGCTACTTTAACAGCACAGAGTGGTTGCATTAGTCTGGATGAGGTGTGGTGACTTGAGCTGTCCCCTCCGTCCCCTTTTTCTGTCAAGTGAGCAGCCAGGTTGAGCAAAAAGCACTGGCCAACTGAGGAGAAGCCACTGGGGCTATTTGGGTGTGCAGGATCTGAGCTCAGGGCAATGCCAGGGTTATAGCTCAAGCTAACTTCAGTGAAAACAAACTCCTAACCTAGTAAAAGTACTCAACCTCCTGGAAAGCCTGGGAACAGTTTAGATAAAACACTGCATGTCTTTTCATGCCAGCTGCCTGTGCAAGTGATTTATGGACTGTAATATGCCACGGAACCAGACCACTTCATCGGTTTCCTTAAAGACAGAGGGGTGGATTGTGACCGCACTTTCTGAGCAGCAGATCTGTTCCTTCTAGGCATCACCACTCCTCAAATAAAAGCAAACCTGCCTTTTCAGGGAGCCAGACCTCTCTTTTTCTAAGAACACAATGAATGTCTCGGTAGAATTGCATTTCGACAGCTTTGGATTTAGAAACATCAGAAGTAAATTCTGATTATTCATCTTGGATAAATAATGAACAACATAAAAATCGCTGACGTTAACCTTCATTGGAAAAGTTGGTTTAATGGGCCCCATAAAATCTTCTATTGATGGCAGGTTCATAAAGCTCCATATTGACTTCAGCTAAAGGCTATAACTTCTATCAATACTGTCAACAATTAATATTGACTAATAAAGGTATCCTGTAAACTGAGTCATAGCATTATGTTACTTTATGCTGCCATTAGCAAAATTTCATGTCTTCTTGAAAACATTTCTCCTATAAATCTGGGATTTCTCAAAATAGCCTGTGTGATAGCTAGCTGTGGAGGGCCCACAGTAACACTGCTTCTGTGCGAAGTGAGGAAACACAGAGCAACCTTTCCATTTGCTAGACAAAATTTCTGAGCGTATCCCAGGCTTCACTTTCTCTAACAGCAGCTTTCAGGTTGTGAGGGGTTTGCTTGCAAATGTTTGTCACACCTTTACCTGTGCCAAGAAATTACAAAATGACGATGTCCAAATTTTATCTGTGTACATTGAAGGCTTAAGATTTTGTCCTTAGTCCCTGTTTTCCTCTTCCTCTGCACCTTGTGTTTGGATACTTTTATACCACAAATTCAACTGCAATTCCTATACTGAAATTACGTGTCTTTCTCACAGCTCTGGGCAAGTTTTTCTCGCCTGAATCTGGCAGATGTCCCTGATATCTTCCCAGGGAAAGCTAAGTATCATCTCAAGCTCTCCAACAGCATGATTTGGGTTGTAATATTTTCCCTTGTGTTCCACCTCCTCTTTTTTTTGTCAATATGAACAATACAATTTGATACTGCACACCACCCCATTCTAGATTCTATTTATGCTACACAGATTTTGTATTTTTGAGTATGATATAGCCTTTCTCATTCAAAACACTCAACACCTAAGACTGCAAATGCTTAGGGGCCAAATAAACTTCCATGTTTGGACAGCACTTAAAATCCTGCAGGTATGTTCTGCACCTTGCTGTTTTCTCTTTTCTAATTGCTGTGAAGCGGTGGTTCAACAAATGGTTAGTGTGTCATCAAATTTAAGGGAAGAGGAATTGGAGGTTATCTCAGTCCTGACATTACTACTACTGCCTTTGTTATTAGTTTCAGTAAAGCCATTCAAGGCATGTGCTGTTGCTAATGTATTGTTGCTAATATAATTTCATTTGAAAGTGATCTGTAGGTACAAAGTTGCATTTGCACATGTAGAGATAGCATTACATTGAAAAAGACTCCAGCAGCTAATGTAATTCTTCTCTCTTAAGGAAAAAAAAATGGCTAAAATTCTGTGGTTTGCTTTTCATAGTAGGCATGGAAAGAAAAGATGTATGGGATAGGTTCACAGCTGCTCATACACCACCATAAAAGGCACAGGACATAAAAGGGACTTGGATACAACAGAACAGGATGCAAGTGCAAGTTGTTTGCTTTTTGGGAGTGTGCAAACTAATTAACCCTCAGGATTCCTCTATTTTGATCAAAACACAAGGCTAGGATGTAAAATGTTAAGCTCTGGCACTGCGTATCTGCCTGTCTCAATGGGTGAAACCTTGTAAGATACTACACTAAGAAACTTAAAAAAATGTTGTAAAGATAATTTAAAAAAAAGATGTTCTGTACATCCTTTAAACAGAAGGTCGTTTATCTTTGAACTTTGCCTAATATATCATTATCACTGAACAGAAACTTAATAACATTCTACTGTAATTTTGTTGGAGTTAAACATAAAATCATGTGGGTGGTGTATGTCTCACTGTGTCATGGCTTCCCAAGGAAAAGTTATCATCATTTGTCACTATAATACTGTGGCAAAAAGCATAACGAGAACAAGCAATGCAGTCATTTCACATCAGCTTTCAGAGCTGAGCTCAAGCGCCCGATGACTTGTACGCAGCGGCTATATTAAGAAGCAGGCTGTGCCATAATTGAATTAAAGGTGCAAAGGCATATATGGCTGTGTGAACCCCCGGGTCAAGCTGCAATTGAATCAGAATCCTCTCTCCTTCCTACACTGCTTGGCAGAACTGCTGACCAAAAGGTTCGCAGGACCTACAAAAGGCATGCAGGAGTCCCTGCAGCTGGGGATGCAAAGTTACCGAGATAAAAAATCCGTGACCTTCAGCTTTTATTTCTCACGAAGAAAAAGGCTTCTAAAAATATTTCACCACCGTTTTCCTTCAGAGAGCAGTCAGCCGATTTACATAAATGAAACGGCTCCTGTCAAGGAACCAGCAAGGAAAAGAAGGAAATTATCTGCCCCGAAAATCTGTAGCAAAGATAAGAGCAGCATCAGCCAGGGGAGGGGAGATTTAAATGCTTTTTGTCTGAAAGGTCGCTACAAAAAGCAGAGAAAGTATTACAGCCGCTTAATGATCTCTGTCGCTGTGATAAATAAGTAGGAGCTTCTCCAGCAGTTTATTAACAAACACTCTGTAGGACAGTACAAAAGGCCGCGACACGGGGCTATTAGAAGAGTGTTTTCACTGAGTCTGATAAAAAAAAAATGCAACTAAGGGAGATTAAGGCGGAGTGGCAAGAAGCGGCATTGCTGGCAGAGCTCGAGGCTGCCGTCGCACTTACCGGTTTCGGTATTCTCGTGCTCCGTGTCGGTGAGGGTGAGGTTGGAGTTGGCCCGGCTCGACAAGCAGGAGCTGCGTCCGGACTTGGTGTTGCGTCCCCAGAGCCTCACGGGGTGCTCAGGTGACATGACCACGTCTGCCTCTGTGTCGGCATCCGAGCCGGTGCTGATGGAGTAGCCGCAGTGAGGCAGCCCGATATCAGTCCGGTACAAAGTCCCGTGTGTGGGCGTCACGTCTTCAAGACCCAACTCTCGCAAAGAGAAGTTGGCTCCTGGGAGAAAACACAGCAGCCTGGTTAGTCTTTAATAGGGGAGAGTTTCATCTAGCACGTCAATGGCAGAACCATTCAAATTCTGTCTTCAAATGAGACCCCGCAGCTCCAGAGTCCTAACATCATAGCAAAAGTTCCCCTGTTTTGTGGTGTTGGTTAATGGGAGACCAAGTGACTATGCCAAGACCAAAAAGCAGCTGGATTCCTGCCTCTAAAACCTTGCCTCTGACAAAATCTCAGGGCTTGCTCATAAAATCATCACATTTGAAAGCAAAGAGGAATGGAGTGATGGTGGAATTCTTTGGGAGAAACAGAAAGTAATTTTGGGAGAAAAGCAAAGCTGGGCATGCAATGATTAAAAAGACCTATCATACACCTTGCAACTCTACTAGAGTAGGAAATTTGAGTGAGTTCTGCTCCTTGAAATCAATGAAATTACATATTGGGGATTTAAATTTCCTTTGGCGATCTCATTTTCCCCTTGCTGACCACTCACGACTTGACTCAGTTTAGCCATTCATTCTGACACAGTCACAGTGGAGGTTATTTGGCTGCAAATAGATGCCATTGTTTAGCTGACTAAAAATATAACCTGAAAAATGACTCCTGAGTTCATGTCTAGTTACCTGCTGAGCTTCAAAATCAGACCAAATCGATGTGAAGGAGTCTTCAAATATTAGCACGCTTTGTTCGGAAAGTTGCATGAGAAAACTGGGGAGAGCAATTAGTGGCTCTATTTTAATACACATGTATTTATTAATGCACTCTTTTCCTTTGCAGCCCTGAATGTCTTTAAAGGATTTTGGCCACCTGTGAATGCCTTTATCTGCACCGTGCATTTATAAGGCACAATGCGCCCCGCTCCTGTTACAGTACGCCTCGGTCAGATGGATTAAGGAACTTTATCTATAACCGGTAGGAGGCATCAGGCTCTGGATTGTGGCCAGGTACCAACACCGCTGATCAAAATCAGTCTAGTTGGCTTCTTCCCGTCATTTCAATAAATAAATCCCCTGCAATCAAAACAGTTGTTGAGCCCAAAGTGCCAAGTTTATGCACAGGCCCCAGACTCAGTTTTAAAGCAGTTTTTGTGGCCCAGACATGTTTCTACAAACTGAATCTGAATGCATGATCTCCAGGAAAGTTCAGTCCCCAACCTAGGCTAGGACAGCAAAGTTCTTATCTATTCACTATTGAAATTCATTCAGCAGGTCTGGACCTCGGCCTCAAGGTTGTATCCAAAACTGAATTATGCTTCTCTCCCTACTCAAAACCACACAAGCATGTGGTTCTCCTCGTGCTTTTATTTGTTGATGTAAAATATCACATGGTGGAAAAAATGCATCCAATAGAAACAAGTCAGATTTCTACTTTTCCAGAGTCTGGTTTCATGCTTGTGGAAACACTCTGGCTTGTCCTTATGCCTTGCTGTGAGGGGAAGGGTTTGCATTATAGCACACATGCACTGAATGATCAGCTGGCCCCAAGTAGCTGCTATTTTACTATGCTTTTTTGTTCCATTGACTTTGCATCTCATAGGGAACAGAGAGAAGGAGATTTTTGAATGCAAAATGAATAATGGCACTGGACAACTTTTTGACATAAAGTTCAGTAAATGAACTGTTGACGTCAGGAGGAAATAACCATGCTTCAGCTGATTATGGATCTACAGCTGATAACACTTAAACTGTATAAAGCATTCATGAGCTTCACACCTTCTTAATTGACCAAAAAAGATTAAAGCTTTCAGACAGAGTGGACAGATAAGGTTGCTTGGGGCTCACACATCCGTTGAATCCTGGAGGCTTTCTTGTTGAGCACAGTGCAAGCTTGTGGCAGATTAATCCATTTAACTTGGCTGCAAAACAGTCTGAGAGAGCATCCTCTACCACTCCACAGCATGAAGTAACAAATGAACTTGACCTAAATTACAAAAGCAAAGAAGTAGCATCTCCCCAGAGACCTCACTCTTTCAGTTTTGACTTCTGGGCAAAGCTGGGATACTTTTTAAACCATCCTTTGTGGAGTACTGGAGAACATCATCTTTTGGTTTTGCTTGCACATTTGAGTCACCAGTGGTGAGTTCCACCTTCCCCCCCAACAAGCGACACTCAACATCATCCTACACATCAACATGCAGCGTGACTGATACTCTCCAGTAACAGCAGCTCATAAATTATGAAAAATGACTGCTACAATTAACTGAAAATCAAATTTATTTGCAATAAACAGCAGGAGATGCATCGATTTTCATATTCTATTCTCACTGTTGCCTTTTAAGCTGGAAGAACTCAAGTCAATAAAAGGAAGATAATAAATATCTGAGACTTTTTAATTCAGATCTGGTCTATTTTTTCCTGTGCTGACTTGCACGTTTGCTGGCACTCACACTCTAGCTAAAACCATTTAAATGCTGACTTGTTTATTTACTGAATTTATTTGGTCAATTTGAAATGTTTCCCTCCTCTGCCTTCCAAACCAATGCAGGAGAGAAACTCACTTTGCTTTGTTGATGTCATGCAAACTAATAAGGCTTGGTTTCAGTTGGCATTAGCTCAAGCAGCACCACAAAGTGAGGTCCATTCACGGCTTTTTGCCAGTGGAAAATGTGGTACAGAAAGTCCAGGGTAATTGTTATCATTCTTCAGGACAGTTTTGGAACTCTCAGGATAAACTGGGAGCAAATTATAAAATGAAAAACCTGTGGGTGACGTATCAGAAGTAGAACCAGTTTTTACCATTTTTCAGTATCCTACAATTTTTTTCCAGGGAAGTATGAGCTTCTGTATAGCAAATTTATACTCCCTGTCAATAGACTGGCTTTTCTTATTTCTCTTTTGTGGACTTCTTAGGAGAAGTCCATAGACCTGCGTGGCCTCATAGACCCTCAGGTTGAAAACCGCTGACCTATACTAATTCACATCTATCCTGCATGGTGAATATATTGTATGAAGTGAGCAAACTCAATGACCTAAAAGGTTTCCTTTTCTTTATAACTTCTTAGATGCCTTAGAGAGGATGAAGTACTTCAGAGTTGCTAAGAGGGAAACTCTTTTTATGACTGCAAACTATTACTTACAACACCTACTGCCCCTTTTGTTAATTTTTGCCTGCTGCAACTTTCCTGAAATACAAACAGCAAGACTATGTGCCCAAAGAGACTTCTGCAAGTCATTTTCCTTGGGAATGCCTTAAAGACAAGTCTTGCACCAAAACCACAACTGCATGGTGTTTGAAGAGTGAAATTAAGCAGTCCCCAAGTTAAACTGGTACAGTTGTATGCATTCCGTTTGGGGAATCAGCTTCTTTAAACTGCAGTGGGTGCGCTCAGAGCAGTCAGGGTCAGCTCTTTTATGTTCGTTGTCTGGAATGCTGCCTATTTCATTTGACTTGCTCTGCCATTTTATGCTTTTCTCGATGGACTTCTAAAAATAATTTATGTGAAACCCTGCTTGGTTTCTGAACTAAGTTACTCATGTCTCTACAGAGAAATGAAGATGGGACTATGAGACTATGACAGCAGACAGAAATCTACCTCACATAGGCAACAACAACAGCAAAAATGTAACTGTTCCTAACTTCTGGCTAGCAATAAAAAGGAAAATATTTGGAATCTCAGTTAGGACTCTGGAGCTTATGTTGACCCATGAACCTCTACGTCTTCTAGCTAGCGTGACCCATGTTGGCTAGATGGAGTCCTAAAAGTCTTATAAATGTCTCTTTGCCACCCCTCTAATACTGGAACATATGCCTGTCTCAATCCTATAGCCTGCAGGCCACGTACAATGCCAAGGATGGTTCAACCCATCTTCAGTTTAGTTGCCCTGCTTCTTCCAGGCTTCTTGGGTTTTGCTGTAGCCCAGATGGACAGTGTGATAGTGGTACTCTCCCTTGGTTGTCTTCTGCCTTGGGATTTTTGTTGACTTCCTTCATGATAGAGCCGGTATATGACATAGGAAAAAAGGACCCCTCAGCAGGCAGGGACTTCAGAATCACAGGACTGTTGAGGTTGGAAGGGATCTCTGGAGGTCATCTGGTCCAACGGCCCTGCTCAAGCGGGAACACCTACAGCAGGAATTTCCAGGACTTTTCATGCAATATCAGTATACATGGAGATGGACTGTGTAGCATGTGCCCACTGTGTCTGTTTTCACAGTGGTAAGCGTCAAAGGGCTGTTGCAGATGCACATAACACATACACGACAGCCTGTACCTTTCGTCTAGAATATGGGATAAGGGTAGTACCTCTCTGTACTCCCAACGCTTGTTAATTAGGGAACGTCTCTTTTTAAATGCTAATGAACACAGGCTAGTGGTATCCCACTTAAAGACATCAGTTTGCATACATCCCACATGTGCAAAACAATAAAGATGTTCCTTGCTGCTCTCTTTCATTATATCCTGCTTTCAGCCTCATAGTCCTTCAAAAGAAGCCCCCTTCCCACCCCCAGCTCTCAGCACTGAGTTGGTTAACTCACTCTGCTTACAGCAGCACCTGCTGAGACATGCTCACCTGCTCGGCAGAATTCGTCAGCCTCCTGGTGCACCATGTCTTTGACCCGATTGCTGTAGGTCAGCCTGGAGTCTTGATCATAAGCCTTCAAGGTCTCGCTGGAGCTGTAGGACTTCTGGGGAGCCTTGCTGTCCTCACTCTCAGCTGAAGAGCTGGTGTAGCGGCGCTCAGTGTCGCGGCGCCGAGTCAGAGATCGATACGGTTTCCTTTCTTTTACATCCATGGCACTCTTGTCTGAGTACTCAACATTAAAATAATGACGTCCGTGTAGTGGTCAGAATGGAATAATCTGAAAGAGAGAATGAAAGAAATAGTACCTAGGCTCATGCCTTTGGGCACCAGAAGGCTAATTTGCCTTTTTTATACATTCTTGCACTGAACAAAAGAGAAGTTACTTAATGGACTGCAGGAAAACCCTCCTAGAGCAATTACCAATGGGAAGAAAGTCTCAATTATGTGTGACTCAGAACTTTACTAATTACATTGACTAACGGGATACATGCACGCAGCAACCTGCATCTGTCTGAACTGGGCTTGAACTTGGGGATTTCAAACTGATTGTGATTTTCTGTGTCTTATTTCCACAGGAAGTGACTCAGACACCTCCTGGAGGCACATTTTATGTACAACAGTCACCTAATCTCTGCGAAATCAGGCAATGCCAAAATGTCTTTATTCGGGCACATGAAAGACTTTGGAATATGCTGTCTTACGCTTTTAAAAGTGTTCTGGTACATCATGCATTTATAAGGAATGAAATAAAGAATGAGAAACTGTGTGAGAAAGCAAGCAGGAAGAGAGATGGAGGAAAGAAAAACGAAGGGGGGAGATATGGATGGAAATCAGATGAAAATGTCTTTGTATTCAAACAGCTCCTTTTTACCCGGCTAGAAATATATTAGAACTTAGCAGCATTGAGAAAGTGCAAATAAATGTTACATGCTCTCCTCCATGTAACAGCATGGCCTGGGATTTATGTCTGTGGGAAACCAATGTGTATATGCACTGGAATGCAAGCCCATCTGCATGCAGAGAAAAACGATATCTAAAATATACCATGTATTAAAAATATGTTTGTCAACATAATTAATAAATTGTCTTTTCATTTTAAGTTTATTAAATGCAACAGAAAGCACTAAAAAAAAGGTCAATGACTTGTAGCAAGATGGTAAAATACATTCTTGAATACCTGAACTGGTTTACAGGGAAAATACTGAGAAAACCCATAAACCAAACTTTTTTTTTTTTTTTTTTTTTTTTTTTTGCAAATCTGCAATTACAGTCTGAGTTTCTTGGGAGCTGAGCCCTCCTGATTGCAAAACAGCAGGAGACATGTCTTGGAATGCCACACCAGAATATGGTTGTTTGCTACAGCACTTAAAATCAGAGAGGAAGAGGAACAGAAAACACCTATCAGTCCTCAGTCTTTGTCATATCAAATAAGCATGGAAATACACTGGCAAGGAATTAACCACATTCTGTTGGCATTTCTCTCTTGACAGGCTAAATCCTGAATGTGTTAATGAAATCTTGATCCTCCACACTTCTTAGACCCCAGCCTCGCTTCGGATGCTATGCCCTGGGTTTGTGCTGCAGCACAACACAGCCACAGCGCATCCATGCCCACAAACACCTGCAGGGAGGTGCCGAGAGGCCGGAGCCAGGCTCTGCTCAGGGGGGCCCAGGGCCAGCCCCAGAGGCCCCGGGCCCAGCCTGGAGCCCAGGAGGTGCCTCTGAGCACCAGGAAGCACTTCTGTGCTGGGCGGGTGCCGCAGCCCTGGCCCAGGCTGCCCAGAGAGGGGCTGGGGGCTGCTCCTTGGAGAGCTCCCAAAGCCGCCTGGACGTGGTGCTGGGCCCCCTGCTCTGGGTGTCCCTGCTGGGGCAGGGCTGGGACCAGAGGCACCCAGAGCTGCCTCCCAGCATCAGCCATTTTGCGGTTCTGTGGAACAAGGGCTGAAGGATGGCCATGGGATACACCTGAAGCTGGGCAGAGAAAAAGACAGTCCTGTTCCTATTTCTACAACTCTGACTTGACTAGGACTGCTGACTGGGTTTTGTCCCTTTAACATCTGAAAGGAACTTTGCAATGACAGAACCAAATTCTGATGACTTGTACAGTTTCTGTGGCATTCTTCTGAGAAATTAAGAAGCTACTTTAAAAAAATCCACTGAATTCTCTCCCAGTCTATTCCAGTGATGGCAGCAGACCGCATCCTATTTGTCAGCAAAGCACAGAGAACCTATTGAACACACATAGAAGGTTTGGGAGTATATGTCATAAATGAGCTTTACTTAAGTCATCCGCAGAGCTTTTGAGCACCACTTTTATTTTAAATATGTATTTAAACCCACCAAATTCACTGACCTATTTTCATTCATGAACTATGTACATTCAATACAGTGAGTGCAAATGGGATTACTCACTGCCCAAAATTTATACACATTAAGCATTTTGCAGAGTAAGGGCCTGAGAGGTGCAAAAATGCAGCCTGAATGAAGAAGAAACGGTCTTCTAAGGACCTGCTTAATATAGTAATAGTGCTTAAGAGGTATACCAAATATAAGTAGACATTTTTACTGTATTGAATTAAACTTATTGGTATTTTCACACTGCAGAAAGGTAAAAGAAATAGAACATCTGACTGCTTTTCAGCACACTGTCTTCATCCGTTAAAAAACAAAGCTATTTTTGCTTGAAAAAATGTGACTTTTTTTTTTTTTGGCAATTGTTATTGAATTGGTTTATCTCCTTTATACCACCTCTGTTTGTATGAAATCCTCAAAAGGAGCAGTTTTGTTATACCTTTCAATAAAACACTTTAAAACAGGCTCCTTCACAAGGATGCTATAGTAAGAGCTGTTATAATGAACACTGACATTGTGGTTTATTGTCATGTAGGATGGAGATAGCAAAATTTGAGCAAGAAAAGTGGTTACTATATTCTACAAGAAAGAAATGAGGAAAGGGGGCTTCTATCTGCTCATGAGTATTGCAGTAATTCCTACCAAGGGCCAGTCATTTAAAAACCCTCTAGCAGGAGAAGCACAAGTGCCAAGAAAACCTTTCTGCACAGTTAGAGCCACAAGGTACAAACAAGGTCTGTAATTACCATTAGTAACCTTGCAACTTAGGAAATGGCCAAAAAAACATCAGGAAATTGACTGAATTCCCACCAGATGAAGGTTTTTCTTTTCGTAAAGAAAGGTGCTGAAAAACTGAAATTCCTCCTACAGTTCATCAAAAATAGCCCTGTAAATTTGCACCATTCACATACACATTCCTCTATAACAGTGCTTCAATCCCCAATTCATTCATGTCTTTATAAATTTAACTCTCCTCAGCCCTTTCTTTCTCTCCCTCTTGCCATTTGTAAAGAGACACTTTTCAACTGGAAAGGTCACCCCCAAAACACATAATGAAGTTTCTTTTTCTTTCTTTCTTTCTTTCTTTCTTTCTTTCTTTCTTTCTTTCTTTCTTTCTTTCTTTCTTTCTTTCTTTCTCTCTTTCTCTCTTTCTCTCTTTCTCTCTTTCTCTCTTTCTCTCTTTCTCTCTTTCTTCCTCTCTCTCTTTCTTTCTCTCTCTTTCTTTCTCTCTTTTTCTTTTTCTTTTTCTTTTTCTTTTTCTTTTTCTTTTTCTTTCTCTTTCTCTTTCTCTTTCTCTTTCTCTTTCTCTTTCTCTTTCTCTTTCTCTTTCTCTCTTCCTGTCCTTCTCTCTTTCCCTTTCTATCTTTCTTTCCTTGGTTTTCCTTTCTTTCCACCTCTCCATGGACATGCAGTTCTTGTCATCTTCTTTTTATAGCCAAATTCCCGAATGGATTAGATACCCTGCCTTCAGTGGAGTTGTGTCGGCTGGGAATTTGCCTCATAGTGTTTCTCTGATAGATTATTATTTTTTATCTGCTACTCCCTGTGTCTTGATTTCACTTCTGCTAAAATTTCATCCATGCCATCAACACCTCACATTTTTCCTGACTTCTCTGGCACATGGCAAATAGAAAGAATCACACTCGTCTCAGTTACATACTCAGCCACCAATTTCTTTCCATCTCTAGCTCACAATTGCTCCTCATAATTTTAAAGTCTTCCATAAACGTGCTGGACCGATATTAAAATACAAGGCTTCTAGTACTGCCCATTTCTTCAGTCCTGCTCCCGCCATAAAAGCACAAAACCCTTCTGCTCTGAACTGTTTCTATTTGGAAATGCCTTTCTTGTCCTATGACACAATGCTTCTGGCTCTATTTGATTCTTTCATCATCTTGCTGTTTGCATAACATATAAAATGTCAGTTTTTTTTTTTTTTTCCTCCAGGCCAATTAATGGCAATAGCCATTCTTATTTTTGACAGCCTTCTGAGTGTACAATACCAGCTGGACTGCAAGCTGGTTTGGAATACAATTCACAACAGAAGCATCCTTCAGGCTTTACTTACTCAACTCAGAAAATCCCACTGACCCCAGCAAGGGTTACTCACGTGCTAAAACCTGTAAAATCGACATAGTTATATTTTTCAGAGGTGTGAGGCTCTTCTCACATCCTTGCATATGTGTTGGGAAGCGGAAAAAAAATCAACTTTCTAGTTCTGGTGCAGTACGCGCACTGCTTATTTGCAGCTGTTTTTATTTTGCTTTTGCTCTGGATGGCTCCCAAATAATCCTTTTTATTATGTTTTATCCTTTATATCTATCCTCCTCATTCTCGGTTCTGTTGCTTTTTGTTGCTCTTTGGAGCTTTGATTAACCACACCGGCTTTGTGCTGCAGAATTGCACTCAATGAATGGCAAGGGGAATGATTTATTTTCTGAGTCACCACTCAAAAGACAAACTTCCATCAATCAAAAACCAGACAAGAGAGTGTGACACCACAAAGCGATATGCTAGGAGGCGCTTACAGCAAAAGGGACAGGTGGTCTTTGATAGCTGACTTACATTGCAGGTCACTAATCACAGAGATTAGCAGCAAGGTGATAGACAGCGCCTGTTCGAGAAGGCAGCATGTCATATCATCCAATTTTCTGTCAAAATGTGAGTGTTTAAGTGGTAGAGATAGCTTTATGTGTTTCCTATATAGTTATGGCAACAGGATGATGAGAAATCTGGAAGAGTGAAATATCTCGTCTCCATGAAAACGTGAGCATGAATCCTGGTGGGTTGATTTAGTCCACCTTTGCACTGGGGGAAGTAAGGTTTTCTTCTGCAAAACTGCTTATGCTAAAATGGCATCATCTTACTCGGCAGGGCCTGCTTTTTGCCTTCTTAAAGTAGATCTTCTCATTCCACTGCTTTGGGCATTTTTTTCCCTAATTTTTAATGCTGCTGTCCTTTGTAGCATGAGCACAGCCACAAAATAGTAACATACTGGATTTTATTTTCCCTCCTTTGGGCTCCACAAAGCAAACCATTAACTAAGACCTAATGCTGGTAAGTAGCAAACAAGTATCTTTCATTTTATAGCAGAAGGGATAAGGCACAGGCAGGCAGAGTAACTTGCTTAAGGTGGTACAAGAAGAAAGCAACAGAACTGAGAGCAGACTCTTGATCTCCCAGGCAGACTGTGATATTCAGCCTTGGATTTTTTGAGAAACAAGTCACATAAGCACAGCAGAATACTTAATTTAAAAATCTTTGCCAATGGAAGTCTGAAATCTTTGTGTGAGACGAGTAGTAAGAACCTCAGGTATTATTAACAAGATGCTCTTTCATGTTTGGATAGTGCCCTTCAGTCAGAAAAGCTGTAGGGCATATACAACTACAGCTATGTCTGACCAGTGAAATCCCATGGTGAATGATGAAAACAGCACTCTGAGTCAGAAGAGAGAGAGTTTTTCACCCAGTTATACATTAATCTTCCCCCATACACCAAGAAACATTGGGGTCAGACCAGCCATGGTATTTGTGAAGTTAGCTCAAATTCAGGATCCTAAGCTGCAACTGAAGATGTTGGGAGTCCAGATGTTTAAGTGACTTTGTGGCTGTAGTTATTAACATCCTACAACAAGTTAAATTATCACTTGATATTTAACATCATATCTGAAACAACTCAGTCCACTGTGACAGTCCCCGCTGCACTTCTGTGACGATGCAAATGCCTGGTATCAGGCTCCATATTCTGGTCTCATGATGCAAAATGATGAACCTGGGAAATCTTATTTGGCCATTTCCATTTGTCCCAAAAAAAAAATCTGTGATATTGCCTGCCATTCCACTGCTGGTCTGAAACACAAAGCCAGCATAAATGTAGTGTTGAATGTTCTGATGTATTCAGCAGATATTTAGGCACGTACTTAGGAGTGATTCAAATCAAATTTGTATTGCCAGGTGATCAGAGGCTGCAATGATCTGATCTTAGCAAATACACAACCATAGCTTAAACTGTATGATGCTATTTACCAGGTTTCTGGGAGATTCTTCTATAACATAAAAGATTCCTGTGTTTTTTATTAAACTTTAAGCTTCAGATTTATAATAGAGGTTTGAATCCCAGAAGGTCTTTGTAGGAAATAAATTAAGCTGTAGGTATAACATCCTTTCACATTTTTGGCAAATGCTTTGGAAAGAAGCAGGCACTAGAGGGAATAATGAAAAGTTGAGTTAACTCTGCTTGGCTTGAACCCAGTGCTTGAAGAAAGTAACAAAAACTCCCTTTTCTGGTCACAACCACTAAGCCTTTCTTCTAGTGGTATGGGACTTGCTAGGCAATTGGTAACATCCTGTCCAAAAGATGTGGTCTGTGATCTTTCCATAAATAAATCTAAAATTGCAATGAGTTGGAGATCCACAAAAGCTTGAAACAGTAGTGGACATTTGAAGTATTGTGGGAAAGCAAGAGGGGGGTTGGAATGCAATTATCCTAATTATTTCTGTTTTGCAAACCCCTAAGTCTCCCCTAGTGGGCTGCAGCTTTTTGCCTGTGTTAGGGCAAGATTTGGGGGCCAGAAGTTAAAAACGTTTTCAAATTGTTTTTGACTAGTGTGAGCAGTTCTGTCATCAGAACCCTACTCTGGCTTCCCCCAGAATGGAAATTACTTTCAAAACAATCTTATTTTTGAGTTGAAACACTCTATTAGTCTGCTTAGCCATTCATGGACAAAGTGGGTTTTCTTCAGAACCTCAATTTAATAGATAATGTGTACAGCTATTTAAATAATAAATGCCAGAAGAGCCAGCCTGACAATATAGACTGATTCAGGTTCAATCTACAAATTTTTCCTCACTCACCATGTCAGCCTCAAGCACTGGGTGTGTGATGTGCCAGACATCCATAAGCTGGGTGAAACCAGCCTGTGTGTCAACAAGTCCCACAGCGAGAAAGAGCTGGTGGCATCAAATGTAAGAGTGTCACCTCCATTGCAGGCAGTCACTGAAAGAATCTAACTAAAGAATACTGTAGTCCTTCCTCCCATTCTTCCTCCATCAACCATCACCTGCTGATTTAGGCTTTTATCAGGGATACAGGAGATTTAAGTCCTTAATCTGAATCAGACAGTACAAGGTCTTGAATGCATCTCAAACATCCCAGGTGAAGGCCTGAGGCACAGGTTTCCTGAATCTGCTTGGGGGAGTCTTTTCTTTTTCTTCCAGAAAGGAAAAACAGTCTAAGTTTGTTTTTTTTTTTTTTTTTTCAGAAAAACAGCAGAATGTATTTGCTAATCTCTAGTCATCCCCTAGACAACAAGAAAAGGCTGGTGGAAGGTTCATTCAGGGTGGTAAAAAGACTTCTTCTCTTGGGAAAGCTTTGCATCTAATTCTTGGTGGTCTTCTGTGGCTTACAGGAAATTTTCGCTATAAAATGGTGACCCATATGAAAGTATAGCAAGAAGCCCAGGACAAATCCCATGCACACCCTGTCATTGAACCTTGTTTCCCAACATTTGGTAAGGGAATACCAACAATTAGGTATATTATTCTATAACCTTCTCCACCAACTAAACTGAATAAGGAAACTACACAACTTTATTGCCCGTATATGGGCTCTATGCAACCATAGGTAATGTATGCATTTCTGTGAGCTTCTGGGGAAAAAAGGAAGAAATAAAGGCTCTTATCTGACATAGATACATAAAGCAAAACTACTCATTTTGGAAGGGCATCAGAGACCAACTGAACTCTCTTTACACATTAAAACTCCTTACAGGACTATGCATTAACTGATCAAATTGCTGTCTATACTTAACACCATATCTATGGTGTATCATGCAGTTGTGTCTCAGATTTGACCATCCTGTGAAGAACTCCCGAAATAATGCACAGGAGAATGATTAAACTGGGTGAGAGCAAAGGACCATCAAGCCCTGTATCCTGTCTCCCAGTGGTGGGTGCTTTGGAAAAGCAGAAAGGGAAAGTTGTTAGGAAGAGTGTTTTAAGCAATAAGCTTGGTCCTTCCTCTCAATACATTCCCAGGATTCTGGGGCTCTGCAAATTTCTTAGCTCGACCACTGGGTTTGACAGTCCTTCATTGACCTGTTCTCTGGGGATTTGTCTAATCCCATTTGACACTTAAACACTTTTGGCCCTTGCAACATCCTGTGAGTAGTCTTATAACGTAATTACGTGTTGTGTGAAAAAGCACTTCCTTTTGTCTCCTTTAAACTCTTTGCCTGATGTGTACAGGTCCTGTCTCTTCTATGGGGATATCGATGAGCCCCCAGCCCTTTCCATAAGAGCAAGGCTTTGAACTCATATCCACTCTCAAGATCACCTTATTTATCACCAATATGCTTTAATTCTGCTCTCACAGAAGAGATCTGGATGAGGGCTGGGACTTTTAGGAAAGAAAGCATGTCTGCCTTTCCTCCCTGCAGTCACCACTGCAGGCTCTAATCCTGCCTCTAAGAACATTGACACTATCAGGAGTATTTGCTGAAGGAAAACTAAGAAATAAAAAACAGTTGGTAGTTAAAGTTTAAAGTGTAAACCTTGTCATATATCTGTATCCCTTGGTGTAAGTATCATATTAGTGCATACCGTGTATTTAAAACAGAGTTCAGAGCACATCTCCTGTTCTGGTGTCTGAGCTCCTCATAGGGGGACAGCTCTAATTGAAAAAGAGGTGTCATGGAAAACTTGCAATATCTGAATCCTGTTTTTATTTTTTATTTTTGTGGGGCCTTGGCTGTAAAAATAATTAAATATAATAATAATAATAATAATAAAATGATAGTTTATGCCTGCATTGGCTTATAATACTGCAATTGAATGGCCAGGGATGTAACAAGCTCATCTGAATTTGGAGGAACAAACTCAAAGTATGCTCAAAAGGCATTGCTATATTTATATATATTTTACCTGTATATCTATTAGGACTATTTATGTAAACACTCTGCAGAACTCTATGACAGTGAAGCTCTCATCTAAACAGGCAGGACAAACAACATAAGGAAAAGTAAATATTGCTATCCCTCTTTTGCAGGCAAAAGAAAGTATCTTGTCCAGGTCACAGGATTCAAGTAACTAGCATCCAAGACTCCTGCAGGATTAGTCACAAGGCCATTGTGTCCTTGTCTTACTACAGTATCGTGTAAAATTGTCCCTGCTCTTGTCACAGATGCTGTGGTACTGGGTAATCTGTCCCTGCTTTCCTTCAGCAAAGAAAGAAACAAACCTGTTTTCTTCTTCTGATAAAATCCCCCAAAGAGCCCAACTTCAAAATAAGTTTATTAAAATATGAATTATCTGTAAAAATACTGCAAAGACACATGAATTGATTTCTGATTTTCTATGGACTTATTTTAGGACTTCTCTGTGAGATAATCAGAGTGCATTGAAAGATGTTAGGGTTTGATTAATCAGTATAACCCCTACTGTGTCCAAAGCTTAACTTTAAATTACACATCAAGCTTATACAGTAGGCAGTATATTTTCCTTAGGTAAAATGTCTGTGGGGGGTGGGGATATACAGAGATAAAAATAGTAAATTAGGAATAGAAAAGTTTTTTTTTTTTTTCTTAAACAAGGGGCTCCCTCACCGGAATAACAAGGAGGGGTGTCCCTCTAACAAGGGATTTTAAGAAGATGCAACCCATGTTACAAAGTGAGGACTCCATCTGATGTCCCCACAAATCACCACTCCTTGACACAGACTACACTGCAGCAAGAGGACTCACACCTGATTTCTTGGCTGCACCTCAGAGCTAAAATGTACAGGATGTGAACCTGAAAAATAGACCTCCATGCACTCTTCCAGACATACAACTTCTGAAGGACTGCATGATGTATTAAGGAGGGGGTTTAGGAAGGTAAGATAAGTGGTACTGTGGCTCAGGTGACAATGTAAATCAGTGCTTTTATATTATCCTTGCAAAACTCTGCTTTCCTACCTTGGCCCAAATATATCAGAATAATATCAAGGTTTATTTTTATTTATTTTTGTTTTCTTAACACCATGGCAAATAATCAGAAGCTAAAATCTACATTCCAATTTTGCGCTTCAGTTGTAAACTTACATGGCAGGGTGAACAGGTCGCCCATATAAATAGAATTTGTCTCACCCAAATTTAGAAATCTATCCTTCAAATAAGTACAACCAAACTGGTTATACCTTGATTCCTTTTATAATTAATGAAGGAAAAAAAAAAAAAAAACATTTCAAGGGCAAGATTCATAAAAAAGAAAAAAATATATTAGACATCTATTACAAGCATAGAAGAATTTTTATCTAGAAGTGACTGTCCCTCTATTGGCTACCAAGAGTCCCTACGTTGACTCATTTGGGAGCAGGAGTCCAAATGTGGTTGAAATGATCACACTGTAAAGTTCTTCATTCAGTTATGATGTTGCATGACTGTGATTTCTTAATGATTTAGCCATTCAAGTAGGTCCTTGTGTGTCTCTCCCATATTCCAGGTAGAACAGACAGGCAGAAGGGAGGTGACCTGAACATGGCCACACAGAAGTTGGTGGCAGAGCATGCACAAGCCCCAGCTCCTGTTTGCACTTCATAAGCCTGTTTGCTGGAGTACATGGATTCTGTGTCAATATTCAAGAAAGCCAAATATTTTTCATATTTTCCAGTAGACAAAATGCTATGTAAGACCTTAAGTGATTTATCCAAGCCCCAAATGGAAACTGAATTCCAGATTATTGGTACTGAGATCACTAATTTAGTGGTTAAGTGATAAGTTGTTCAGTTTGCCACAGGAAGACGTCTTATGTATGACTTTCTGGCAAAACAGGATGACTTATTAAGTCATTCTTGTAATGAACAGGAAGATTTTTTTCACTCCATTTAACAAAAGAAGCGGAAAGTCTCCTTGGTCTGCTGAAGAAGAGCTTTGCTACCATGCACTGGGATCCAGCTGGAGGAATACTCAGCAAAAAGACACTGCAGAAGAAAAAAGAAAAAGGAAACTAAAAGGGTTGGGAGTGGATAAGGCAACTGAAGATGTAAATGGATCTTTTTAGCTGTATCTTTAATGACTGGTTAGACCAAAGATTAGAAGCAATTGAACTAGCTCTCTGTCAACAAAAGATGCAAATAGATTGTAAAGCAGAGTAGGATTACATTAATTTACACCAAACCAAAAGTAATTAGTTAGTGTTTGTGCAGTGCTTAGAAAGCAGAAAATGCCATATAAATGTTAATTATTACTATTTGTTTCAAATAGATGCAACAAACACAATCTTTTGTATGTCTTACAAGGTAAAAACCAAAAAAAGCAAAACTCAGCAAAGGGCTTTCCACCATTTAACTGAGATGTAGCAGAGCACCACAGAGTAGAGATTCAGTAGGTAACTCTGAATTGTGAAATTTTGAGTTGAAGTCATAAGGCAAATTTCTAACTCTGGAAGGTATATCTTCTGGAAAATAATAAAAATATTAATAATAAAAAAGCCAGGACTAGATGCATATCATGTGGCCACTACCTCTGCATTGTATTGTGTGCACTTCTGACCTTGCACAAGGCCAAAAGACAAGAGAATTTAAGAGGCCAAGGGCACAGTTTTAAGTAGTGAGTAAACCATTTTCGTTTTGAACCATGCAATAGTTCCTGAGATGGAGAGATAGTTATGTCTACTGCTGAGAAACAAGTGTCTGAGAAACAGCACTAGTTTCTCTTATGCCTAGCTGTACCACTAATTTATTGTGTGATCCTGGACAAGGCATTTAACCTTTTGGGACCATTATATGAAAACCAGATATAACCATTCTTAGCTCTTTCACAGCCAAATAAAAGGTCTTGTTTGATGCTTTTAAGCACGTCATTTCAATCAATTATCTGTGAGACATATATCACTATTAAGAAGATGACTGAGTGAGTCTAGGAGACTAAGAAGAAACTTATTAGGTGAGATCATACAGTTTCAGGATGGATTTTGGGCTATGACATGCTAATGATTTGCAAAGATTATTAGGCTCATCAGAATCACGGACATAAAAGGACCCTAAAGTAAAATGCTTATCTGCTTTTTGCAATACATTCTTGACCCAATTTCCTTCCTACCTTGGCAAACTCTTGCAGGGAAGAATGATAAATAGCAGAGGTCTAACCACTTTGTATATTTTAAAATTGCAATAGATAATTCAATTAAAAAAAGTAATTCATAAGTAAAAAAAATAGTTTGCCAGGATATGAGCTAATAAAAACCTATATTTAGTGCTCAGGATTTTCAAAGCAGTATATAAATGTTAATTTATTAGCTAACTATTATATCTGTAAAGAAGGAAGTGGTACAGATGGAGACAGGAGAGACAGCAACGTCCTCAGTCATAAGCTCCTGAAGCCAAATGTCTCATTCTACATATCATTACCCAAGTGAGGCTGGATCAATGCTTAGATCTGCTGGATGCAGAAGTCCTCAGGAAATCCAATTGCCAGGTATCCTTTAAACATAAGTTTGTTTTTACCAAAGTTCAGGCTCTGGGGTTTGAAAATGTCAACCTTTGTGGAGGAATGGTTCCACATTTCAGCGTTTCTGATGGCAAACCCGGCTTGAGATGTTCCCTCCTGCTAGGGCTCAGCCACCCTGCTGCCTCCTGCCTCCCTGGGGATACTGATGCAGCTGCTTGTAAAACCACACCATAAGCAGATCGGGGAAATGGGCTGGAAATAAAAAGAAAAGGAGTGCTTATCTGCCAAACCCTTACCTTCTCTTTTTTTTTTTTTTTTTTAACCTACCTCAGCTTTAATTGGGCTAGTTTAAAACCAGTCTGGTTTTAAGGTGTAATTTCACAGGTATTTGTGCTGGCACAGGCAAGAAGGCAATACACTGGAGTGGGAAGGAAAGCAGATTGAGAAACTCTTTGCCACCACCTAAACTGGAAGATGGAACCATATCCTTTTTAGGTCATGGCACATGATAACTCCCTGGATCTAAAATTTGTATTTCTAGCCAGTTTTTCAAGCCACAGAATTCCAATAGCCTTTCTAATATATCTTTTCCAGCTCCAGCCCTTACCACCCAAGATTAGATGTATATTTTGTAACTCTCTGAGATAACATTGCTTTGTTTCTGCCAAGAGAGCTGCTGCTGCTTTGTGGAAGCTGCCCTGCTGAAACCCCTCTGCCTCATGTCTACATTTCATCTCTTTCTTCTTGTTTACAGACCCAAGTTTCTCTGTCTTTAATTGGAATTTCTGTTAATACTTTATTGTCTCTACAATATCCTTACTACACTGTTTTCAAGAAAAGTTGAAAACTGTTGAAAGCAAACCAGTCAAACACAGTCAGCATTTTTTCCTTCTTTTCTTCCCTTTTATTTCAGTTGCAATTATTGGTATCCCATATAGGAGAAACGCATGTACAAAAAATGATTAGATCTTCCCCATTGCCTTGGAGCTTTCTGTTTTGTAAATCATGCTGTGTGTAAGCTATTTTGTAAGATATTCTACGAAACACATTTTTCTCATTGTATTTCTGACCAGTGAGGAGTGAATTAGTTGTGTCATCTTTTGACTGGCATTGGGTTTTACACCAGCAATGGCTTCTATGAACTGTGTGTCTGATCCAAAGCCATTAAATTACGTAGAAGCATTTTCCACACAATTTGCTAGGGAAGAGAAGTGGGGATTTATAAGCTCAGCTCCCTCTACAAAACCTTTTAACATCCACATTTATGGCATGGGCTGCACTGAATCACATTTCAGCCCTCAGAAGTGTCAGGGCGGAGGATGAAAAGGAATAAAATTAAGAAATTGGCGTCTTTTGGAAAACTCTTTCCCAGAGTGACCCAAAATGAACCAATGAAGAAACTCATAAAAAAGCATGTTGGTAATTCTTTCAGACATAACCTGCAACCTTGGAAGTGTCTGATTTGCAAGGATACCACAAGGATCTTCAAGGAGCCCTGTTTTTGATGGAGCATGTGTTTCTCCAAAATTAGGCTCCTTTCTGGCATTATAAGCGTACTGCTTGCTATCATTAAGGTATTTTTGAAATTTTTATACCATAATTATATGTAGCTGGGGTCCGGGGCAGCCTGGCATTCAAGCTGTCACTGAACACATTCAACGCTGTGTTGGGTCATTAAGCTTATAAACAGGTTGAACCTAAACACTGGGGCCTGTGCATTTAAGCTGATTTCTTGGGTAGGTGAGGATATATTTATATTTTCATTTAGCCTGAGTGATACCAGCACCTGCCACTTGCTCTAAACAGAGCAGTTAACCCATAACTCCCTCTGTCAACTCCTGTTGACAGAAAGCAAAGCAGATAAATTAATGGCTCCCCTGAGAGGAACGAACTGAGAAGACTCATGTAAACAAATACCTCACAAAATGCAACTGTGTTAATGGGAAGGGAAACTAAAGAGAAAACCCCTCTCTCCTTCCTTGGTAGGCACAGCATGAGGAAAGACAGAGGCTGACCCGTTCTGCTCGGCTTGTGCCCTCAACTGAGCAGGTTTGGTACCCTCAGCCATGACATAAACTGAAGAGCATTCAATTATTTCCTCTGTCAAGGGACGATATCAAGACACTTATCCTGGTGATGGCAATTTATAAAAAGCCAAATTGGTAGGTCAGTGGATTGGACCCTTGTTTGGGGATAATCTAATTAAATAAAAGATTTTTTTACCCCATCTGCTTCTTCATCTCTGTGATTGTCCTCTCTCAAATTTGTTTCTCTTCTTTCCCCTGTGATGGGAAACTCTCACAATTTCACCTGCTTTTCCCATGACTGCCCATTTATTGAAGCTTTTGAGTGCTCCTGGGCGCTGCAAGGTCTGTGCTCCTCGCAGCCCTCTGAGGCAGAGAAATGTTTGCACAGACAAAAATATAAGACAAAAACCCCTCCCTACCTCACCCTGGCTGTATTTTGTGGGTTGGAACCAGATGATCTTTAAGGTCCCTTCCAACCCAAGCCAGTCTATGATTTTACCTGGATATGTCCCCTTCCTTGTGATGATAGAAGCACCCATGTGACGCTCATCTCATACAAAATTATTGCAGAAATGAAAATCAATTGAATTCATTTTTGCAGATCACTGCTGCACAGTGGGACTGGGCATAGAGCAGCCAGGATCTGATGCTGACCAAACCTCTGGGCTGAGTGGGGATTAACAAGAAACCATAACACTGTGTTTAGGGTAAATGCGGGTCCCACATCAATGTCACCCTGCTGTCCTGGTCAGGACTACACCATAACTCCCATCTGCTCTGCATCCCCAGATGTCACAACACCTACATCGAGGGGGTGTGAAGATGTTAGCCAGACCAGAGGATCTTAAGCTCCTTTTTGTCTCCCTCGCACCTCAGCTCACCCAGGAATGTGGAGGAGAAGCCCACAGCAGAACTTTCTCCTGGGTGTTAGGCTACAAATTGTAATTTGGGGAAGGATGTGTGCACGGGGAGGAAAAGTTCAGCTACAAAGCAAGGAGCCGTAAAGGGAAATCTTACTCACATGTGTTTTACCTCTTACCCTGGAATTGTTTAGTGTCTGTGCACTGGCTTGGACTGAAGCCAATGAGTCAAACAACATTCTCTGTGTGACCATACACATAATGGAAACAGAGGTCTCCACAGCCTAGATTTGGAGAGGATAGTTTCTTAAGTGATTGCCTTTAAGGAAGGGTGGGGAGGAATACACAGAAGTCGAAGGGATGAAGTGACATTAGAAGGGCACCGGCTGTGGTGGGTGCAGAAGGTCTAGGGGCTCTGCTCTGCTCCCCAGCCCATGCTACCAGCAGTCAGTGGCTACCACGGCACCTCCTCAGCCAGCAAATTGAGAGCAAGAGGTTGTGCTGAGCCCTGCCAGGGGGCTGCCAGCTGCAGCTCTGAAAGCACACAATGATGTCAATGCTGCAAGCAGAGACCGGGGTGTGACAGAGGTCACCTGGCCAAACGTGTGGGGACACTGAGTATTTCCCTCCTAGCCCAGTTGGCCACATCACCATTCCTTCTAGAGGTTAATGGTCCTATAAGGGCATCAGCAATAAAGAAATGTGCCTACCTTGGAGCCTCAGAAGTGTAAAGCCCAGCATTATAGTTCTATTTATTAACCCCGAGTAAGCTAGGTTGGCACGAGAATAGCAGGTGTGAGCTTCTGTCCACCTTCCCTTCCACCACATCTGCTGTAGCAATGGCAAGAGAGCAGGCAGAGAGCCAGGCTTGGTAGTACTTTAAATCCCTAATTTTAAGCTGCTCTCGATGGGAGGGCTTTACATAAATGTATGGGGAGGGGGTGTTAGGATCACAAACAGACATCATTGAGATCCTGGCCTAAGGCGAGCATGCCTGTGCCTCTCTTGCTTCATGCTTTTCAGCTCTCATTAGCTGATCCACATCGGAGTGGGAGGCTGTTTCATGGGGGAAGGAGGAGAGAAGGTGTAGACTATGTATCTGGCTCCAAGATTTTGGAAACAAGGTAAATGTAAGAGGGAATGGGCAGAAGCAATGGTTGGAAAATGTGTGTTGGGCTCAGGGTCAGACCAACACTTTCTCCTTTGTGAGTGCAGAGGGAGAAGCACTCCAGGAGAGTGCTTAAGTACATTAATTATGTTAATACTACAAGCTAGCTTGTCTGTGTACCTTTCTAAGCCAACATCTCCAACCCTTTTTCTGGCCTGTGCTAGCATTTTATAGACTGCACATCAGGAGCTTTCCAGTTGGCCTGGGGTTTTATATAGGCCAAGGCTGAAATTAAAGCATTTCATTAAGAGATAAGAAGTGGCCTTAGTAATTTCTAAGCTTGGAAACAAACCTATTTAAACTTTCTTTAAAACAAACAAACAGGGACAAAAGCTGTAAATGAACACTACATTTATTGCTAAAGAGGAATACTAATAAAGTATTGGTCCTCCACCAGATTTTTCACCACTCTAATCTGGGAACAGATCTACTGAAATCGGAGACACAAAGGCGATATCTACACTAGTAAATTAAATATTTTATTACAGTAAATAAAAGTCTGGGACTGTTCCCTGGCACTGAGGCCAACTGGCATGGAGAAGCCTTCATCTATATAATAAACCCTCTTGGTATCCAAAAGAGGGTGGCTGTAGTCTTCTGCCTTTTGGGACTGGTCCCTGGCTGATGCTAATGACTGAACTGTGCTCAGAAATTGTTTGGCCCAGGTCAAAACACTGCCAAGGGCTTCTATTAATTGCTGTTTAGCTGTTATTTAACAATACAAACAGGATGAATATGCTGGCATTGCTTAATCTGATAGCACATTCATAGATAAAACTGCAGCTGGCTGAACTATAAAGGAATGAGTACCTCCATTTTTACAGTAGCTTCTGGATTCATTTGTAAAAGAAAATGTGCTCCTTATATTGACTGTAAGCTAATTACACAAGCCACAATTTCAGTGTGATATCCTGCTCTTTAGCCCATGTTAGCACAACCTTATTTGTGTAGCAGTGACCTCAGAAGAGCTAGGTGGTGGCAGACCTGCTGCCAGACTTGAATGCAACAATAATTTGGACCTTGGATCTGCTTTTTAAGGAAAAACCTGCTTCCCCTTTCCCTGAAGACTGTTGAGCGGTGTAATTTTTCTCAGCACTCAATTTCATTTTCTTTCATCTTTTTTTTTTTTTTNTAGAAAGAGCAAATGAAACAGAACTGATCTTTCATTAGAAGAAGTTCATAGATGTAGCAGATATAATTTAGAATATGTTGTCTGGGAGTGAAGGCAATACCGGGCAGAGATGAAATTTTGTCAGGTTGCCCTTGTAACTCTAATCTCTGCTTTCAAACTATTACACGAAGCCCTGCAAATCAACAAACAATGTGAACGACAATGAAAGGATATTTAAGAAAGAAAGATGCCATTTGGGGGGATTACTGGATGTGAATGCTATCTCTCCTGGCTCTTGGTGAAGAGTGAATTGGAATTGTATTGTCATCAAATCAAATATTCCTAAAGCTCCCCTAGGGATTGTTTTGCAATTTTGTTAATATTTTACAAGCATCCCTTGATCTCACCCGTGCCTGTGTGCAGCTATGGTTTCATTATGCACCAGAATAGATGTCTTCTCTCCCTTCTCCCCTCTTCAACATCACGTCTTTTGCAAGCAAAAAGTTTTCAGCTTAATAAGGTGTATTGCAAGCAATTGATTTTGAAGCCCATGAGCACAGTGAATCCAGCAAGAGACAGTTCAGTTTAATACTGCCTTGTTTGCAGAACTGATCTTTTTGCCAACACTGGCCAGCCGTGAGTATAAGAAACTTCTCAGAGGAAAAACAAGAAAAAGTAAACAAAAACTTTCACTTAGAGCTATATGACAGAAATGCAGAGCCACAATTGTTCAGAGCAGATTGGTGGCCTGAAACTAAAAGTTTGTCTCCAAGTTGGCTTCCCAACATTATCTTAAATTACCCATAACTAACTCCTTTTTTAATAAAAGCTGAATAAGCAAGTATTGGAGGGGCATACCAATGAATGAATGAAAGCTTGGGTTCTTTGTACATTTTTCTATGAAAAACCACTTCACAGAGACCTAACAGGATCAAGGCTATTTACCTCTGCAGTATTTATGCTGCTGTTTATCTTCAGGATGGTTGACATAGAGGTGTGCTCTCCCTGAAGGGCAGGGCTGTGACTTTGCTTGACATCCGTAAAGTGCCATCCATCAAGTAGATTAATCATGAATCACAAGATGATAGAAACTGTGGGCAAAGCAGGTCAAATGCTCTGGCCCTGGCCAAAGAGCAGGCAGCTAGCCCATGCTGTTCCTAGCAACAACCCATGCTCCTGCTTATCCATCACCTTGAAAAGAACTAGCTTGTTTTGTGCCTAAGCCCTTTCTAGTTATGGGGTTCTGTTTGTTTTTATCAGTTTTGTGGTTCTCAAGTATGGATATCACACCAAGGTAAAGAGAAAGGTAAAATAATTAAAGGATTGAACACTCATTAGTAATGGAAGTTTCCTTGTTAAGCTGGCTGTGCTATGAATAAAAATGTCTTCTCAGTAAAAATGTCTATGAAATGACCACAGATGGTATGTTGGAAAGCAGAGTTCCAGTTACAGCTGGGGAAACAGAGGCAAAGAGGGAAAAAATTGAGAGGCAAACCTATGCAGTGAGTCACTCAATGCCTTCTAGCCAGCCAGCTGCAGAACGAGGAACTGAATGGAGATCGTCTGATTCCTGATCCAGATCTTGTCTAAGTGTTGCAGTTAGGCTGGTCTCAGCTTTGGGAAGTTTATGCTTTCCTGTTACTGCTGGGGAGGCATTATCTGCTGGAGAACACATTTTCATCCCAAACTTGTGGGCTTAACAGTTAAAATCTCTTCCTCCCTTCCCTTGCCACATGTCTTGGCTTTTTTTTTTTTTTTTTCCTTCATAGTTAAGTGTATTAAAACATGCAGATGTTTCAATGAACTCACGAATGGATGTTTCAGTGGTGACTTCACATGCTCCTTCTAAATTTGACTATTAAGCCATTTTCTTTCTTTAACTGACTTTTAAATAAAACAGAGCTAGATTGTTGAACATTTCTTTTTATCTGCATTGCTTTTAAGACCTCATTTAATATGTAGACTTCAGACAGCAATTGTCAGACATATGTTTTACCTCTCTAGAAAGACACCAGTTTGACAGCAGAGGACCAGGCAATGTCCTAAGTCAGAAGCAACCTGATTCATGCAGTGAGACAACTGCTGCTATTTCAGATCAGATTAGACCTAAAGACAATCTGAAGACAAACTTGTCCCTGGGAGGCACCTGCACACTGTGACTTGGTTGAAGGGATCTTCCAGGCATGGCTAAGTTCCACAGTTCTCTTGGGGAGAAAACCAGACATTGTGGCCCCCAAACAACATCTGAAGGATCTGCCTGCAGGGCCCAAACCTGAGCAGGGAAGAGTTTAACATTGTCTAAGGAGGGCAGTTTATGTACAGGCTGAAGAAACCTCATCGTCTGGCAAGCATAGAGACATGTGCAGACCAAGGGAAGATAAGGAGAAGCCTTCAGTGGGTGTGGACACTTTTTAGCAAACAAGGATTTTTCTTTCCAGATCAGGATAATCAGTCCCCAGAACAATGAAAGAGGCAAACAGGACTTGAAGGTGCTTAGGAGTTTTAAAAAATCTCCAGGGTCTGAAATGAAGACATGAGAAAAAAAAGATTTTGGAGGAGAAAGAGGGAGTAAAGGTTGCCCAAATGAAGGAAAAGACTGGAATGATGGAGGAAATACACAGCAGAATTGCAAGATGTGTATCAGGAGTATTTGTTTCTTTAAGGCTCAAGCAGCTTGAGGCTGGCAAGCCCTGATAACCACTTGCAAGCTGGTGATAAATGGGTCAGATGTGTTCTGTCACGCTCGGCTGGGGATGCTGGCCATGAAACAGAGAAGGCGATTTGTGTGGAGTAGAAGGTCCATGTAGTCCATGCTGTTTGTGTCACTGCTTCGTGAGTCATTGCTGGAGATAAGAAATAGGACCTTGAAGAAGAGCCTGGAAAGACTGTGCAGTGGCAATAATCCATCTATGCCTGCTGCAATGTGATGTTCTTCAAATTTCCCGTATGTTATGACCTGAGCCACTGATACTTATGTCAAAGAGAGGTAGAAGGGTATCTATGTAATGACCATATCTTCTTAATTAGAACAGAAATTTTCATCATCATCAGCAACAAAACCTGATTTTTATCTGTTACCCCAAGGTGGAGAGGAGGGCGCATCTGTTGGAGAATCTGTTTTGGGAACAGAAGAAACAGGTAAAGGAGACCATGTAAGCTTGTCATGGCATATTAGAAGCTCTGAGGTCAGGACAAGATGGCTTCATCTCTCCTGAAAGATTTGTTGCCTGCTCCCAGATTGGCAAAAGTTGACCTATTCCAGTTTAATTGAGACCCAGCAATCCCAGTGCAGGACGTGTAAGTCCAAGGCCTATTACTAATATAATGAAATATGTTTATTTGTCTTTGTATGGCCCAATAGCTGCAAAGGGCTGCTGAAAAATCTGCTTTTACCTTCCGCACATGTAAAAGAGGAGGTAATGTTAAAAGCTGACCAGAACTAAGAACAGTTCATTCTTATATATGTGCCCCATAGTGCAGAGCACAGGACCAAGGTTATTCTTTTTCTCCACAACTTGCTCCCCATCTTTCTCACTCCCAAAGACAATCAGACCTCCACACTTCCTGCACTACTGCCTGTTGATGGGTATGATTTCTGTTACGAGAAATGGATTTCTGTTATGAGAAATGTGAGTTTTATTCCCTTCAGGCTGAAGGGGAGAGTACATTGAGGTCTCCTGGTTCTAAGCAGATATCTCAGCTGCTTCACTGCTCCCCAGCATTTTAAAAATAAGCTGTAATGGCACAGTGAGGGGGGTTTGCTCCCTGTATTGCAGTCCTGTATCACAGTCAAGCTACAGGATATGAGCAATAGCAGTAGAGATGTTATTACTTCTTACTTTTGATTTAAGGTGTTACTGGGAGGGCAGATGGGGAAGGCAGAGCGTCCTCTTCTATTCCAATCATAGACACAGTGGCACCACTAACTCCTTGCATTTTCATTAGTACCTGCTACAGCATGGAAGTGTATGTCTCTCTGCATGACTCCACAACGAGCAAGCTTAGAGTGTGTCATATATCCCTAGATAGTTACCAAAAATATATCAATATGCTGAAGAGGGTGTGTGCATGTGTGGATGAAAGCATAAAGGGAGTGGGTAAGAAGGACTGATCTATTAAACATCTGCAACAAATGCATGCAGATTGGTAAGGAGTAGAGACAAAGGGGTTATAAAAATCCACAGAAATCTGAAGGACTCAAATATCAAGGCAAAAAAGGAATGGATATCTGTGCTGCTCTTTTATTAGGAAGAAGAAGCTTTGATTAAGAAAAAGGAAATTTCTGACTAATATAATGAAATATTTTAGTTATGATCAGATCCCTTAAGGAAGTAGAATAAAAATGAAATGAAATAAAATAAAATAAAATAAAAACATCAAAATTCACAGTAAAGGTAGATAAATCTGTAGCAATGACTGCAAAAGCCTGTGACTGTCTCTGAATACTCTAAACCAGGAAGATATGGGCCAAACTCCTAACCACTTTGCCACTGCCCAGTATCACACAATCACAGAATCATTTAGGTTGGAAAAGACCACCGAGGTCACCTAGTCCAACCTATAAAGGTAATTGTATTGTAAGGGAAAAAGAAAACAAGCTATTTTGATTTAATGGAGATCCATATCACAATGCTGGGGTAACCTCCACACACCCAGAAAGTAATACATTGGCCCAAAGAAAGCCTAAATTCATCCTGTTGGCATTAGAAGGAACACTATTCTGTCAGGAAAACCTCTGGAACTGCAGAGCTGCTGTACAAGCCTCCTCCCCTTCAAACATCTGCTTGTTATTTGTATGGAGCATGGGCTAGCTTCCTTACTCAATGGCAATCCCCAGCAGTTTGTAATGGCCCCTAAATAATCCTTAACTTATCGCAACAGCTGTTGGAAAGCGGCCCAGGAGGGCGGTTGAGATGATAGCTTGACTGAAGGCAGGAGATGCTTCTCATAGCAGTTTTGAGGGAGGGGAGAATCAGAGCCACCGAGTAACATCACTAAGCTTCAAACTATTCCAGTGTTCTTGCTTTTGTGCGGCATATTCATTGGAGATCTGGAAACTGTCAGCTTGTTCCAGCTTTGTAGTACCCTCAGGGAGGAAGCAAATACTCTGCTGACTATGAAGACGTGCAGCTATAACTACAGTAATTCAATAGCGACAGTGAGTCAAGGCGAACAGACCCACCACTACAAGGAGGGCACCAGAATGAAGAGACTTTTAATTGGCAGATGTGAACTGCTTAGCATTAGTGAAGACAATGAAAGTTCACATTCGTGAGCATTAATGCAGACTTTATCTGATCTACGGTATGTCTGTGCCTTAAATTTCCTCTAGTGCACAGCTGGGTGTTAATCCCCTTTTCGTGTTATGCCCCTCTCTGGCAATGAATACACTTGTCAATTAAAATATGCTCTTTGATGTTAGTTCAGGGTTTCCAGAGTAAAGAGCTGTAAAGTCTCACTATGACCCAGGATTAATTAAGAAGGGCCAAATTTGATCTCATTTATGGTAGTGTAAATGTGTGGTAACTCTACTCCTAGCCTAGCAAGAGAAGACGTTTATCCTTGGTTGTAAATTTTTTTATTTTATTTTATTTTATTTTATTTTATTTTATTTTATTTTATTTTATTTTATTTTATTTTATTTTTTATTTTCTCTTGGGCCAGGAGAAGAGAAGGCAGCTTTATCCTTCAGCTAGTACTTTATGGACTCCATCTTCCTGTGGACTGCAGCGTTACACAGAAGCTACAAATACTTTCTTTTAAATAAATCCACCACTGAAACAAGTTATCCAAATGACCACAACATATATTCTGCTGAAATATTTAGAATAAAATGAAAGTTTGTCTTATTTACCCTCTATCAGTTGAAGAGTTATATTTCTAGGCATCTCTAGACTACATTTGCACTAAATATCTTTCCATTGACAGGCATGAGTGAGATGGACACAGAGTTGAAAATCACGTCATATCCTAACAGAAAGTTAGTTAAACACATGTTTATAGAGTAACAAGCATGAGGTCATCAGTGCCAGTTCTCTTACATATGCCAGGCAAAAATGGGATGCAATCAATTGTTCACATATGGTAACTATTTGATTTATGTTGAGATACTTTTTAAAATTACCATTATTATATGTTGTGACCCTGAAGAATCCAACATTCGAAGTGGTTCTGAAAGTGCATAAAAGTTCTCGTGGCTGACTGTAGACTGTCATAGAAAATCCCGGTTCAGCAGCAGATGTATGGGCCTCTGCCACATGAGCTGAAGACACGGTTCCTCAAATGCAAGCCTCTGAAAAGATTCACTACCACTTTCATTCAATTAGCGATGGCAACCAGGTCCTCCACATTTGGCTGTGGATGGGTTTTGCATGTGGAAAGCATGCTACGTATGCAAAATCTAAATGTGGCATGTTTGCATGTGGTCATGTTTGCATGAGCAGATTTTGAAGGAGCAATTAAAGACACCCCTTGACAAGATTGTTAGAGTGCTACTGAGAAGACCTGGAGACCATTTCAAGAAAAGAAAGATGTAAGAGAGGTTACCCTCTAAACTGGTAAAAGGAGAGGACAACAAAGGCCAAGTTGATGCTCAGACTGGTCTTGTTACATATTTGAGACACCTCCAGTCATCTGATGGGGCCAGAAAGGAGCTGTCCAGGAGTGGGGAGAGCAGGGAGGAGAGCAAAGCCATGCAGCTGGGGGAGGCATGATTAATCAGCATGTCAGACACAACAGACACTAAAAACAGAGATGGACCCCTTACTATCTCCAGGAAGAGGTAATCAATCAAAGACACTAATATAAGGACAAGATGGAAACCAACAAGAGATGTACTCGTCAGTGCCAATTACCCTTTATAATCATTTATTCCTTAAGATGAAAACTCCTTGAGTCAGGGGCAGTTTCGGCTCAGTGCTGAGCACACCACGATAAAGGCCTGATTCCCAAGGGCTTTGGTGGGGCTCCACAGCATCATGACTGCTTCTGATGGTGACAATTGCAAATTGAAAGCAGTTGCCTACCATTCCTTTCTGATAGATTTTTACATCATTTTACAAAGGTAAACAAACACAGGAGAGGGAAAGTGGTAAAAGAACAGTCAATAGCATTTTACAGTAGAAGTTCAATAGTACGGGACCACTCTTTCAACAACATAGAAAGAAAAATACTGGAAAAAAGAAATCACCAGCTGAGTGTTTGGACATATTCCTTGACTATTTCATTAATCCACTCTCATTTATTTTTAGCTTGATAGTGTGATCCACAGCAGTTGATTAAACTGTAGAGAGTGGTAATTTGTTCAGCTAATGTGAAGTAAATGAAAGATAAGCAGACACGTTACTTGAGTCTTGCAAAATTTGATATAATAATCCCTAACTCTGTGTGCCTTCTTCAAAACATTAACAAAGTATCATCACACTTCAATATTGAACTACCACCAATTATTATTGCTGAGACATGGAAATGAATAGAAGGATTAGAGGATTGGTGTTCTCCTCAGGAATATATCTGAAAAACAACGTACATCAGGCAGCCTCATTCACCTTTGCATTAGTCCAGTGTTTATATAATGAAATTTTGCTGCTTTAGGAAGGCTGGGGACATAAATCATTTCATTTGTTATTCATGTTGCTTTCATTGTTGTATTTTACTGCAATGAAACAATAAGTTAGAAATCCAAACACAAAAGAGAAAAAATAAAAACAATAAACCTTATTTTCTATCAAGATCTTCTGCAAGGGACACTATTGAATATTTTAATGTTATTTACTGATAGACCCATGTGGCATTCATTCCATCAGTGTAAATGGAAACAATGGAAACATCCTGTTGAAAGACATTTGTTTTATTATTTATTTTTTTAAGTGGAAGCTGGTGGAAGAAAAATCAGTCTATGGGGCTACTTCAGATTTATTTCCAATGGGTTTCAGCACTTTAAAGTGCTTCTAACATCACATTAACTGAAACTCAGGTAGAACCCTGTTAAGTACTCTCATGGTGTGGCAGCTACAATAGCAGGGCTGAGAACTATATTTCACCAATGTACACAGCCTTGATCTCTCTGGTGCCCATGTAATACTGTCCCTCTTTCTCTCCCTGCATGGTTTCTTCCCTTTACTTAGTTTTCTTGTATTTTATTTTATTACAAGGGAGAGGAGGGATACACAACAGTTAATGCTGATAGAGCTGCAACATGGTGAGACAAATCTCAGTGGTCAAGGCTCAAAGGCAGTACCATGCTTGCTGGGAAGCCAGTGTCTTTTAGCCTTCTGTTCTCCATTGTTTCTTGATGAGCACTCATCAAGATTGCCTTTGGGAAAACAAGGGTCTGATCTTCGTGTTGTCCATTGGACTGGCTCACCGTACAGTATCTTAAATAGCAATTCCCATAGTAGTGGAAATACAATAACTTTTTTGTGGTATTTCTTTATGTAAAGAAGCAATTTACTACCAACACCACTTTACTGTAAAATAATCCCCCTCCTTCTGAAACCCAAGATCTGCTCCTCGGTCCTGCTTAAACCTTTTCTCTATTCTTTCCCTACAGCAGGTGTCTGTCATCAGTTCTTCCTAAAGAAGGCCCTATTCAAATCCTTTTGCCTCACTGTGTGCTTTTAGATATTTTCTCATTACCTGACTTAGCTTGTCAGCCAGAGCTTTGAGACAGGGTTTCAAAGACACAAGCTCCCAGGTAAGTGACCTGTTGCACTCTACCACTACCCTGATGCTTGACCTAGGGCAAGCAAATGGGTACCATTAAAAAGCTGTATTTGCCAATATTTAATAGTGCATGTGATCTGAATGTCACTATCACTGCTGCTCGCTGGCGTGGGAATAGCGTCTGTTAAAATTGTATCAGAGTAATGATAATGGACAAGAATTTTTTCCAAGTTTGAAGAACTGCACAAAAAGAAAGGGAAAAAAAACATTGGGGTTAGGGATTAATCCTTAAAAAGTTGCAAAAGAGGTTAAGTTGTTCCATTTGCATGAAGGACAACCTCCAAAAGTTTGGGAAACAATAAGTCTGGCCAGAAGTTTCTATTTGGAAATATGATAACTGGGAGGCTTCAAATGTCAAAGTACCATGCAGAGTACTAAAACACAGCCAACAAAGTGAAGAGCACTCAGGAAATGTGTGCTTTCTTTTAGTACAGCAAAATCCTGAGATGTGAGACTGCAAAATATCTTCTTAGCAGCTGGATCTCCGCAGAGGATTCTCTAAAATTGGCCATGAGACATCAAGCTTTGTGAGACGCTGAGGCTCTCCCTTGTTCCCATCCATGTGAGATATCATTTCCCCAGCCACAGAATATGATCTGAGCACTGGACATACTGAACACAGATTCCCAAAGCAAAAAGCAGGGGAAACTGTGAAATGTAAAGGAATTGGAAAATAAATTTGCTTATAAACTCCAGGCACAGATCTGATCACTCACAGAATCAGGCAGAGCTGCAAGGCCCCTTTGGAGAAGCAGGACAGCATCCTGGCAAAACAAACTCTGCAGGGTTTGAAAAGCTTTTGTTCTGTTACATACAACTTAATTGTCGGGTTCTCCTCTCACTTGCGTTTCTGAGTCACTTGTTTTTAATTAAGTCTCTAATTGCCACATTTTCTTGGATCCTGCTATTGTGTCCCTGAAAGCACCATCTATGATCAGAGTTTGCTTCCTACTGTTTTTATCCTGAAGAAAAAGTCATGTTGTGGTTGGATCCAACTCCACCTCTTTCTGCCTTGATCAGGGGAACCGATGGTTGAGTATGAACTGAGCACAACCCATTTTGTCTCCTCTGTCTTTGTATATCACCCTTTTTAAAGGTTTCTTTAGGATTTCTTTTGGTGAGATCCCAGCCTCTTAGGCTTCAACACACCTCTAGCACAGACACATATAGCAATCCTGAATTACAGAAAGATATGGAAAAGCAGAGGTTTTATTTGACAGAAGAGCCAGGTGTGTTGGAGCTAATTCCCTGCTAGACACTACCTTATTTCATGGTTTCTGCCAGGGATAGGCAGTTTTCATTCCCCTTGGGAGCTGAGGGAAGCTTTACCATGAAATGCTGCAAGAAACAATGCACTGAACCCACCAAAAATGAGCACTTTGGGAGCAATCCTGCCTTCTTTCTTGCTACCCTGCAGCAGCTCAGAGCTGCCCATCCTCCCCTGGAGAATGACTGTCCGTTGCTGGCACCCTGTGCAATCTTATCACATCATCCCAGCCCTTAACACTGCAGACAATTCTGATCCAAACACAGCCTTGGGTTCTGTCTAACAGGACAAAAGAAAAGCTCTGAAAGGGAAAAAATAACAACAACAACAAAAAAGCAAAAAAAACCAACAACATAAAAGAGAACATGCTGGAAAAAAAACCAAACAGATTTTGTGTTTTGGTCTCTTCTGTGTATAAATGTAGGCTGGTTTGGATTTACACACTGGCAAAAACAGCAGCAATGCATGGGTCAGGAGAGTGAACGTGCTATAAGGGAACACAGAAATAGGTTCATTGTTTTCCTCTGGCAGCTCTTTGCAGCCATATCATTGTAGAGTACGTGATCCTGTGGAGTACAGAGCAGTAGAGATTTGGGTCCCTGGAGCCCAGGGCTGGGAAAAAGGCCTTTATCTGGTCTAGAGATAGACAGATGAAACACAGCATGGAAGAATATAAAATGCAGCAAAACACACGAACAAACTTAGCTGTGCTTAGACAAAGGACTTGTGGTTGTTTCCTTCTCACCTTCTCTCTCATGACTGCATGGAAAATAAAAACAGAGGTGGCTATAAATAGAGCCGCTGAGGAGGGAGGACAAATCCTGCATCATTCATGAACATGAGTCTCAGACATTCTGCCAGAGCATAACTTAAACATTTGCTTACATCAAAGTAGAGCACGATCAAAAACTGCAGGCTTCCCTCAAGGCTTTCATTCAAAAGAGAAATAGGGAAAGAAAGGCACTCTACCTCTGTTACTAGATGCATTGTATAAATGAAAATTAGTGTAAACAGTCTGGAGATAACTAAATATTAAATGCATACAATTTATATAGCTTGAAGGAAAACAGTAATTGGTTAAAATCACTAGAGAGCTAAAACTCCACACACTATTGTTTGCAATATTATTTAGCAAATGTAGAAAGATTTGGGTAAAAAGAGCTACAGTACCATTCATAGGTCTTCATCATCACCCTGAGAACTGGAGAGGACTGCCTTTGTCATCATGTCCAGCCCCAAACAATCACAGGCAATTATATCAAAAGCAAAGACCAACCTAAATATAGGCACTCAGATGATGTATCCCTCTCTCCTCCAGGGATCAATGTAGCCCACATCAGAGGTAGCAACCCCACCCTGGAGATGCCTGATTTGGCAGAAAGGCTCCTAATGCAAACACCGAGTTATTCAGCAACAAAGCCAAGCCCTTGTCCACACAACACCCACTGCACACACCAAAAACAAGCCGTAAATCACTCCTCAAGACAGCATAACAATACCAAGACCTTCAGTACCTATAACCGCAAGAGATAAAATCTACAGTGGGCCACAGATAAAAAGCAGGGCAGACTAAGGGCATGGCCAATGTTGTAAATCCCCTGTAAGGGTGGGGGATATCTTGTGAAAACGCCTCAGTGGACAACCCCCTGTCTTGTTCAGAAAAGCCTGATGATCCCTGGTAATATCATGTAGGGAAAATTCTTTTCCAGCCCCAAATCTACTTCTCAGAGACTCCTCGGTGTCTATGGCACATCAGCCTGCACTGACAAAGATGCCATTTCTAGTCAATCAATTAATCCATTTAGTGAGGGATGCACTACAAACTTAAGGATAGGATGAGAACCCATAGGACTTGGTTTTCTCTTTGGGATGCCAGTATCTATAGCCTTGCACAGCTTTCATGTCTGAATACAAGACTTTTCCTATTTATATTATGCACTCTTCAAGGCCAGACATTTTTCTTACTCTGTTTGTGCAGTGTCCAGCACAACCAGGCTTTGGTGCAACTGTAATGCATATGCGCTAGGTTTTTAGTAAAAATTCCCACTGACTTCAGCAGAGACCTCTGCAGCAAAATTGCTTCTTAAAACCTCCTAATTCCTACTAAAATCTGAAGAAGGAAGAAAGGAAGTCAGGAATACCTCAGGTCCTACAGTAGGTCACAAAATACTGACATGAGAATATTTCTAAAGTGTAATTCCCATACATGATGGATAAGTCAGAGATTTACTTAAATTTTCTGAGTGTACCTCCTCTCCAGAGTGGTTGGGTGGGATTCAGATCCCCCAAGTTACACTTCAAGAAGTTCTGTGTTTACATTTGAAGTATGCACAGGTTCAAGACTATTTAGAGTAGGAGCCTTCAACAGGTGAATAATTTCATCCTGAAATAGGCAGCTAAAGTCACACTTAGGTTTTAACTTTTTATAATTAGAAGAGCTGAACTTTTGGTTATGATGGGTGAAGATATTGTCAGATCTCTGTTTCCTAAGTCAACTCTCCATCTTTCTGATACAAACTCAGCTGCATGCTGTGCCTTGGACATGCAGTTTTATTCTTTTCCAGATAAGGATTAAAACATCATGAACTTTTTTGTTCTGTATGTACTTTGAATAACCAAAAGCTTTCTTCCATGAAAAAATATTTTTTCTCATGTTTGGTAAACATTTCTGTCTCTAACAATTTTGTTTTCACTTATATACCTGCTCCCTCCCAAATGATGGCAAGTCAACAACATGTGAGCAGCTATGACAAAAAATCTCTAAGCACCTTTTTAAATGTCAGTAAAGCAAATATAGGATAGCAATACTTATGTCTGTAGGTCTTTTTTTTTTTTCAAGTCAACAATATTCTTCAAAGGGACAGGATTCAGACTTATTGTAAATCATTCTCACTGATGATCAGTCTATTAATATTTGCTTTGTGCTATCAGGTCAGGGTGCTGTCAGACGCTCCCTGAGAATTTACAAATCTCTGATGGACTTTGTCACTGTTCCCCATTTAACGAGCTCTGTTTAGAGGGTTATAGCCACCAGAATTTGCCATGATAGCAGAGATGGAAAGGAACACAATTTATAGGTTAGTATAGTAGGCAAGTTTTCACCCACCATAGGCCTGAAAATAGCAAGGATTATAAAGATCTTTGCATCGTGTATGAGGCCCAGAGAAATGAATTAGGTTATCTGTCAAGTAAGGAGCAACTCTTATTACTTCTAATACTTTTCTCTACTGGATTTCCCCCTTTTTACTCTCTATATTTTATACTTACCTACACATAGATAAACATTAGTTTTAATATTAAAACAACTAGACAATAACCTCCAGCTACTCCTACTCAACAATTTAAAACTAAAACAGAAGATAAATTCTTTGCATGTGTTAAACTGAAATGTATCTGATTTATATTCTGTTGTTAAAGCAGCTCTCTCAAGGTTTCTGATCCAGCATTGTTGTTACCTGTGAAAGCACAATATGATAGGCTAGTTCTGCAGTTTAAGCATATTGAGGTTTTTCTTGCTGTTTAGAGATCTATTGCTATTAATGTATCTTCATGAACCTATATCTCTACATAAAGCTTTTTAAATACTGGTGAAGAAAAGGTCTCTGCCCCATGGAAACGGAGATCTAAATTTACAGCAAGTCAGTACTGGAAATGAAGTTTGGGCAATGGGAAAGACAGAAACTGTGCAGGGAAAGAGAAGTGAAAGGAATAAATTTTAAAGGACAAGGAAGACGAAAGGTTGCAGTGTTTTGAAGGTGAAGACAAGAGGGTTGAATGTAATCATGATGAGAATTCCTTATCTACTTTTAATTGAGAAGCAATTAAAAAAAAAAAAAACAGCTAGTATTTATTGTGAAGCCTATTCTGCAAAGGCAGAAGAGATGAGATGAACTAACAAGAGTGACAATGAAATCCAAGACTCAGTCTAGTCAAGAGTCCAAAGATTATTCAAGTAAAATCTGTGTATCACTGGTAGCTGAAGTAGAAATTGAAGGTGATTGTGATGATGCTGGCTTCTTCCCTCCTGCCCACCCTGCTGATAGTTACATGTAGGTCTGGTCCAGCCAGTGCAATTCATACTACAATCAATGAGATTTGGCCCTATGTGTATTTTTGTAACTCCTCTCATTCCAAGCAACTTCCTATGTCTGAGAATTTTGCTCTCCTTCCTTTCTTCTCTAATGAATCTCTGCCTGAAATTTAATCGTGCCCTATCAGGAGTACTCATTCTGTAACAGTAACACTCAGAGAGTTAGAGCATATTTGTCCAAATCTATAACTTTATTTATTTTTTCTTATCTCATCTGGCTTGGAAAGCATTTAACGTGTGCCAATTCTGTATTTACTGTGTCATATAATTGTTATTCCACCCTCAGTGTTCATTCTTTATTATGGATGTATTTTACAATGTTTATAATTAAATACAAATAAAAATCCAGTAGGATCAATACCAAAAACATATTTTCCAGTTAACAATATCAATAATTCTCCATTACTTTCTCTACCTGTCAGCAAATACCTGAAATAATAATTATTGCTACATCGTTGTGGAACTAAAGAAGTAAATTGACTTCCAAGGCTGGAAAATTTTCAGTGAAAATGAGATTTTAAGAACTACAAAATAAATAAGCCATTGTTATTTAAAAATTAAGCTTACTCATACAAAGCTTGACAAAGCCCTGTCAATAACCTCTCCTAATAACTACCTACTTCTAAAAGAATATGATGATCAGAGAAAGGTGGTGATAAATAACAGCCTGTTTTCTTTTCCAGCGCAATGCTGTTACTCACCCATATTTATAACATGCCATTTAGTGAAGTGTGCATGTTTATAGGCTCTCTGGAAAGTCTGATAAGGGCAGTGATTGGTGGCGGGCTACGCTCCAGCAGGCTTGAGCTCAAACTTCTTCTCCCCCACTGATGCTGGCTTTCAGCAAAGCCGGAGCAGAGCACTGTGCATCCTTCAGCAGTTCATTTTCTGTGCTCTCCTTGAGCAACGTGGCAGTGGGCGCGAAAGGAATGCAAAGTCACGCTCTTGTGCGCTGCCCTTCGGCTTCATTATTTACTTTACACTCTTCTACCTGAATGCATCAGAAAAGGCTCTTTTTAAGTCTCTTCCCTCCCTGCCTGCTTTTAGCAGGAGCCTGCTGCGTTGCAGTGTTACTCTAATTTAAGCTGGCGGGAGGGCATACTCGATGGCTTCACCAGGTGCTGGGCTGGAGGGGTCTCCTTGTTGCCATGTTCTGAAAAGCTTCATTATTTTTCTCCTTTTTCCAATGCTCCCCACCACTTTTGCACAGCAATTCTTTAATTGCAGCCCTGGCTTAACTCAAATTCTTCCTGAAAGCATTTTTAGCCAGTTCCAGAGTTGTTTTTCAGTTATGAGGGATGAATGGTAGCTTCAATGGCATACATATATATATCCAGTTTGGTAAAACAGACAGCATAAAGGAGGTGAGAAAAGGTTTTGTTCTTTCAATGCTTCAGTACAAAAATTCAGTTTCTGCCAGTGCCACAGGAATTTTTCCAGAGTAAGAAATAGCCTAAACAGCTATTCCACTAAGGGCTGATATGGAGAACAAGAAATAATTATTGGGAATTGACTCATTATAACTTTAGCGTGAGGACTTTGCAGAAGCTCTTCTGAAAGCAAACAGCAGAAAACCAGCCTGAAACTTATGTCAAAGCTGCCAAACTTTGGAAAGCTGGCCCAAGAACTGAAACAAAAGCCATGCTGTCATTACGGTCTGCTGATAATGTCCTTCCATCAGTTGTGTGGCCCTGAAACAACCTCATCAGACGGTTGTTTGTCAAAAACAAATTTAGAGCAACCTACCATATGTAATTTACAGCCGTGGCTTGACAACATACTGCAGTTATCCCCAGCAGACACAACTGTTTACATTTTATACACATAATTGGGTCTGGTTCAGTAACATTTTTCATTGGTGTGTCTGCCAAAATTATTAAGCTATTAGTGCACGCTGAATTGGTGCCAAGCAAAATATTTGCCAATAAAAATGGCCTTATCTGTATGAATGCCAAAAAGGTTTGTGGTTTTTGGTGTGTGTGTGTGTATTTTTAAGACTCTGCTCCATCTTTATACATGTATATGTAAACGTTTAACAACATTATAACTTGACATTGATGTAGCATATCAGATCAAGATAGCCCAGGGGTTGGATGGCCCACAGGATCATGTCTCCTCTACCACATTTTCTGCTGTTGCCATAGAGGGGACCCATGGTGTCCACTAGCAAAGCCCATGGAGCCAGTTTACTCCTAAACCACCTCCCAGAATGGCGTGGAGATCTTCCAGCCATAATATCCACACTGAACTTGAGGAGGAGAGGGGTTAAACTGGTCGTCAGCCCCCAGCATGCAACGCTCATACCACCCTTTAACCATGAGCATAACACAGTGTTATGCAGTTCAGATCATAACTTCTATTCTGGCATTCACCCTTCTGTCCAGCTCCTCTAGCTCCCCAGAAAATCGTATCCAATCTTCAGCACCTACAGGGAATTGCAGAAGCTCAGCTGATAGCATTTTTTTTTTTTTTTTTTTTGCATACACTTACGGAAATCTTAATCTGCATTGGTTTTGTGACTGGTCACAGAGTTCAACAGAAAAAGAGCAATTTTGTTTCTGGGAGTTTGACTTTTTTTCTGTACTATCTGCAGCTTCAACACTGATTTAAGAAAATGCTTTCTCAAAACCACTTACCACACTGCGTCTCAGCTTTCCAGCTGAAGAGGAGGTGTGCCATGTTATTTAAAAATGCTTCTTTTTAAATCTTGTGGAGAGGAAAACAGTTTGTAAGTTGTGATTCTTCAGGAGAAATTTATCGCATCTCCTCAGGAAATAAATGGGTGGTTTGCTGTAATATTCTCAGCTTTTCTTATCAAGAGCCTCAGAAAGCGAGTCCCTACAACTTTCCAACTATTCAAGCTTTCTCTGTCCCTTCAGCCCATCCATGGGAAGCAAAGAATGACCTGAACTCCCACAAAGTTAAGTAGGAGCTGATGTGGCTTCAATTTATGGGGAACAAGGCTGGTTATAAGTATTGAGCCTCCTGTGAGGTTAAAGAGCAACGCTGGGATAAAGAACAAAGACACAAGAGCTTTACTATTCAAAGTAATTTGACTTCAAAGATGGACATACGTATTTATTTTGGTTAGAAGATATATAATCAACAGAAGGAAAATAGACTTTAGAGCCTGCAAATCTATCTGGCACAATGATAACATCAGACCTTAGTCCAAACAATAAAAAGGGTGCAAATCTTCCACCCACATTAAAATGTCTGCAAGGTAGCTAACTACATGGAAGTGCCTAAATTATGGCTTTACAGGTGCAATTTATCTTATCCTAATGTACACGTATAAAATACGTCAGCTAAATAAATCGGTAGAAATGTCTCTTTCCCTTCAATGACTATAGATGAAGTCCAGGGTGACTAGTCAAAATGTGAATGTCTGTACTGTGGAGAGCTGAAAAATAAGGCACGGCAAATTCTACCTCTATGAATTACCAAGTGCTTTTTGAAACCTGCTGAATTCTTCGTGTCCCAAAACTTTGATGAGTCCTGTAAACATTCAATAAGCCCACAGGAGTTATTCAAAGTCTGGGAAGATCATTTTGCTATTTGATTAAACTGAAAAAAACATATTCAGTTTAACACCTCCAGATAATGTGTTTCCCTGGGATGAACGTACAGATGTCAAGACTTCAAAACCAAGTTTAATTCCTCTGTGATTTTAAGGAGCACACTGAGAAATGCACAGGTTTTCATATCGTCACATTCTGGTATTTTTACTGGGTTTTGTTTGTTTTTAGTCTCCTTTTTAAGATAATCCATGCGGAGTTGCCTCAATTCCCACTCTTTGGATGGCAACCCCTCAAAGGCATCAGCATGAAAGGACAAGAAGTCAGCTTTGATCTCACCTTCCCTATATTTGAAATAGGGCCTTTATCTTAATGTTCTCAAGTTGTGTGTCCTGCTATGATTAATACACCCATTAGCTGTAGCTTACTTATAGGTTTTTTCAATCAATCAACATGCAACACTCATCAAGAAGCCTTGAGGTTAATTTTAAATGATTTTCCATATGGTAACCAAGAAACAGCATTCCTGCAGCGCCAACTGTGTGGCTGCATGGTGTATGTTGGTGCACTTTGTCCTGGGGAAAACAAAGAAATCACTAAAGGGGTATTCACACCTGCATCGCCTTCGGGCAGTGTAAGCTTCAGCTTCATCTCACCCAACCCGGCTGATGCGTCTAGGTAAGAAGGTAGCTTGGCCTGGGTGTTCATCCGTTAATTGGTACAGACAGAATGAAAACTTCTGAGGGTGGTTTCCTCATTAAGGCTCATGAATCTCCTCTGGAGCTGTCTGTATCTGGAGGAAGCCCAGGGGAATTAGGAAATGGGATTCATCTCACCAGAGAGCTGCCCCTTGCAGCTTTTCTAAATTCCCTTTATGTGTAGACAATGGACAGAAAGTTACACTTTTGTCCTCAATTTAGCCATCCTGTTTTATATGTTCACTGAGAGGAGATTAACTGGCCATTTAATGCCTTTTTCTTTCTGAAGTTATAAGAGACACTTAGTAATTTTTTTAGGTGAGATGAATACTGCCTGCAGTAGGATCAAGAGGGGTGATTCCAGACTGTAACTCTTCTATTCATTATTTTACTGTATTGTGAAAATGAAAATTCATTATTTCTTCTAATCAGAAATGGCTTATATAAATCCTATTAAAAAAATAAGGGTTATAAAAATTCTATGAGAAAAAGCACCACAAGACACTTCTGCTGGAAGGAACTGCTCTGGTGTTGCTCTCCTATGCGTTACGTCCCTACTCCAGGATATGTCCTACTTCTCTTGCTCCCTTCCAGAAGGCTCCACAGCTGCTCTCTGAAAGAAGACACCACCCTCCATGTGAGGGACAATCCCTCATTGCTCCCACCTTTCCACCCTTGCAACTGCTGACCATGAAGGGAGCAACTCTCAGAAAGGAACTGCCTTTATTTTATTATTATTTTTAAACATCAGCAAAGAACAAAGCTCCCCACCTGCTCTTGTGCAGCTGAGTTTCTAATCTCTGGTGCCAGTGTAGCTGCTTATTTCCCTCCAGTTAGGGAAAGTGGGGTCGGGACGGCTGTGCTGACATGGTGAGACACACACACATCTCTACTGCAGCAGTAGAGATACCCTTAGCTGTTAATTGCTCTGCAAAATTCAGCACTTTGCCCTGTGAGCAGTGTTTCTGGACTGTGTTCAGCAAGCTGCTAGAGAAAACAGTGGGAAAATTGTTTGATTTGATTTTTCCATGGAAATATGTGGCCAGGGATTTTCGTTTTTATTTTTTAACAATCAGCCATAAGGAGGTGGCAACTAATCCCAAGGGATAACTCCACATGTCAGAGCTGGCTCCAGCTATTGGTGGGACTGATAAATAAAACTGAATATGATCCTGCCCCGCAGGCTCTGGAACCACTGATAATCTGATAATGAGTGTTACTTATTAGATGTTTTTCCTTGTGTTTTCTTTGATTTAGAGTCCAGGCCCTAAATACCGATTTGTTCACATTATCAGCCAAACAACTTGCAAGGCCTTTCAGAGACCAAGCAAGCCAACACTTCCAGAGGCCTCTGCAACTCTTATTTTTCTGGCCTGAGCTCATTTGTCTGCAGCACATTCGGGTGACAAGCCTGTGAAAAGTCACCTTCAGCTTACGCACAAAGCCAGACATTAAATGGACTCAGAAGGTGCTGCACATCCACCGCGGCTGATGATTACCAGGGGCCTCTGCTCTCCTGACAATTAGGCCTGAAATATTGTGACAGACACCACCAGGGATTGAGCGAGGGATCGCAGGAGCTGAGCGTTTGAGTACCAAACTGTGGGGCCATCAGTGGTTAGGTCATTTTACTTTTGAAAGCAGTGAGATAGGCATTTAACTTCAGACGTCAACTGGAAAATGACCTCAGTTTTTTTATCAGTAAAATAGGTCTAATTCTATTTGCCTTCCTCCAGTGGAGCATGATGCATTCAGTTTACTAATGGTTTTAGGTGCTTCAGGCTCCTTAGGAAATATGAAATACTCAAACAGTGATGAAGGGGTTGTGGGCACAGGTGCACCCTGCGGTATACTGTATGCATCTTATCCAAATAGGATACTAATGTTGGTTTAGAGAAAAAAAAAAAAAAAACAAGTCCAGAAAAGATATTTTTCTGAATTAGGAAAGCATTTCAAGTGAGGCATCAAATAAAACCTTGACCACGTGGTTATTAAACTCCCAAGGAATCTTTTACAAGAATGAAATTATTGAGGCTGTCCTTTGACTTAATTATAAATTTGTTCATTATTTATGTCATATTCTGCCCTACCTAAAGCTTTCACTTTCACGCGCGGTTCTTCACTTAAGAGGTGATTGTCTTTAGCGTGTGTTGTACAGCACCCCCAGCACAGGTCCCTTTTAATAATGGATGCAACCACACATGTCGAGAGGTAGGAATGAACTCAGATAACACCTAACATCTATTTGTAAAGCAGTCTCAGGCTTGTTAAAAATCTATGGATAATGACAGATGTTTTAGATCTGACGATATGTCCCATGAAGACAACTTTAGGTCAGAAAAATAAAATTAGCCAGTATTGGGTTAACCTCAGAAAATGCCAAGTTTCAAAATTTAAGCAAGCAACAAGGTCTTAAAAGAACATAAGGACATAGGTCTTTGCCTTATTTTTAGGCACATAGTCACTGCAAAAGCTAAGGGATTTTAGCCCTTTCCTCCAGTTAGCATTAGCCATGATACTTGTCATCTGATATGACTACCAGAATTTGTCTACAAAACAGTCCCCATTATTATTTACTAAGTTAAGTCTTTGGATTTTTTTTCTTTTTTCCTCTTTTTTTTTTTTTTTTAGGTACATATATATGTATATGCACATACATAACTGCTGAGAAGATGAGGAACTCGCATAGTCCACAGTATCATGGAGTAATTTAGGCTGGAAAGAACCTTTGGAGGCCACCTAGTCTAACCCCCTGCTCACAGTGAGGCCAAGTGTGATGTTGGATACAATTGGGGAATTAGATTAAGTTGTTCAGGGCCTTGGACAAACCAGTTCTGAATATCTCCAAGGATGGAGATACCTCCTGTGCCAGTGTTTTAACCTGATTGTGAAAATTATTTTCCTAATCTTAAACAAAATTTTCCTGTTGCAATGTGGACCAGGTCAAACCCAGGAAGGCTTCAATTTACCTCCTTAAAAGACTTCCTCTATGATACTGTGAGAGCTGCAAATCTCCCTTTGACCATATTCCTCACTTGCAAAGTAGAAATAGCATTTCTTAAGAGACACACTTTTCTGTCCATTTCCTCCATTTGGAACAAAAGCACTTGGGGATGGGAATCCCAGCATTTACTTCAAGGGGCCCTTGATATAACTCATAGTACCAGAAAATTGCATACTAAAAGTATTAAGCGATCATGGTGATGAGAAATATATGACAGAAACATTTTAGGTGGTTCTGTTTGCAATAAATTTGGCTATTGGAAACCTTCAGAAATTTAAAAGTACATTCAAATCTGAAATATTCAGTATGAGTTTTAAGAGAATATTTGGGGTAATTTTTTAGTAAAAACTTGTTTCCTTGTCAGATAAAAGCCTCAATTGAAATCACTCAAGTGCCACACACTAAGCACTTCAGCATCTTTAACTGTTGTGCAATGTTGATTTTCACACTGCAAATTTGATTGAAAACAGGAGTTTATCAGTGAAATGTTGAAATAGCCTTGAATATGGGGAAGTGAATGAGTATAATTGCTGACGGGCTCTTTTTATTATCAAGGAATCTTGATTATAGCTTCATAGACTTAAATTATGGCAAATCTAGGACAAGATCAATTTAACATCTAAGCAAATATTTATATGAAGCTGGAGATTGGCATATATTGATCCGTTTATAGGTAGCATAATTCTATCTGTAAAATACTTTGGTACGAGGCAGCTGTCTTTCCATTATGTGCTTCCACAACAGCAAAGAGCTGCAGAGCTGCAAGTCATGAAGAAAAAGAAAATACCATTTGGGAAGTCGGGGGGTTCATCCCAGTCAAACGGAGCTGTGAACCCAAGCCAGTGGTTAAAGACCACCCTTCAGATGGAGACTGATAAATGCCAGGGCACGTATGGTAGGTAAATTGATAACCAGCTCATGTACTAAGTTAGGAATCCTGCTCGAAGGAAAAGAAAGTATTCAGAGTATCTATCAGAGCCTAATTTGTCAAGCTGGCAATTGTCCGTGGGTAACATCACCCAGGGCAGAGCATCAGCTGCAACATACTGAGTCTCCCAGCATTCATTAGAGGTCGCGCAGATATCAACTAGAAGAGCATTTCTAACTTGTGGGATGAAGAAGGATCCTTGTGAAATGATGACCCCCCAACAAAGGCTGCTTTTGTTGCAAGAACGGGCGGGTGTGGGGGTAGGAAGGAGAAGAAGCCGGATTACCTTTTGTTACATTTGACAGCTGAAAAGGCCCTGGTGAATAATTACCCTAAAAACTAACAAACAAGGAGAAAGAAAAAAAATGCAGAAAAAGAGAAGGAAAAAAAACTCTTGACCCCTCCCCATACACAATAGCTACTTTGAAATGAAAACAAAATAAAAATAACTTGTAGGGGAAGAAAAAATAACTTAATTTGGCTTTCCTTTCTGCTTTTGGCAAGTGTACATACACACATATACATACAATTGGAAGGCTCCCACTGTCACATTCATCTTCTCTAGGCTTGGTCCACTCAGCAGCAAATCTTACACAAAATGCAATAAAAATCAAGGGAAAATACAGCAGCAAAAAGCACACCCTTGGTAGAATGCCCCATTGTTTTAGTCACAAAAGAATGATTCCTGGTGAGCAGCAGTTGTCATCTGTTTTGCATACTCTTTATTTTGCTCTTAATTGGCATTATGTGAAAACTTATCTAGAAGGCCATGGGAACCAAAAGGCATCCCTTGTCCCCTCCCTCTTTGAACAAGCAAAGCCCAATTAAAGCCCAATTATCTCTCTTCTGCTATTAGCATCCTCATCCAGCAGATAGACACAAAGAGGAGAAGCGTTATTAGTCTGGGAGCAGCTACCTTTTCTTATGAAAATTCTTGTAAAGATCATAAAGAAAATAAAGGGCACACAAGTGGACTGGGCTTTGGTGACCTGAAGTGGAATTTTTTTTGAAATGTTTGGTCTTCACGTCTGGATCATTTTCTAAATGTATTTGTTTTCATTGGAGAGTAACTGACCTAAGACTCAAAATGCACTTGTGGAGTTTGGATGCAAGCCTAGAAAAATAAAGGCAAGGGCCAGAGAAGAAGAGGGAAAAAAGACACAGATGTCTTTTCCAAAAACCCCAATCTCTCCCAGAAAGCCCTGAACTTGACAATTCCACTATGGTTCCTCTGGCATGACCATGGAAAAACATCTCAAGGGAAATGAAGAGATCCTTTTTTTGAATTGGTGCCCAGAGCTCACCTTCCATATTCATATCCTGCTGCTGAATATTGCAAACCTAAAGCCATTGCAAAAGTTCCTGCAACCCCTTCATCCATGTGGACCTTCAGTATTCTGAGATGGCCATAACTTGGAGAGGGTTCCAGTGACATCATGCTTAGGAGTTTTTTTTTTTTTTTTTTATGCAATCTTTGAGGTGTCCTTGGAGAATGAACACCCACTGCTGATCCCAGTTACATATGTGCCTGGCTATTACAGACTTCAAAGATAGCTCTGCATACCTTCCGTATCAGAAGCCATCCCCAAGTTAGCAAACATTTGCACTCCACTCATCCTGTCTCATCAGCAGCTACTAAGAATATGCATGTGTCAGGAAACGTCACGCATTTTATCGCTTCAGCAAGTCATGCCATCATGAAGTGGTATGTGTCCCAGTTGTATCCCTCAATTTTCCCCTTGGATGTAACCACAGGCTTTACAGAATTGAGCAGGGAAATAAGCAAGCAAGCAAACAAGCTACCTTTTCTTCTTTTTTCTCTTTTGGGGTATTCCACTTCATTGTTTTCACATGTGGCAAGTCCAGATAATATATTCTGGTGAAAAGAAATCCAGTGTGCCAATAAGGAGAGCAGAATACTCCTCTCAGTGGTACCCCAGGGGTGCCTATCTGCTGCCCCAAGGTATTGTCAACAAATCTCAGTGTTAATGTTTTTAAGATATGAAGTTCTTATAGTTGGGCTTGGCTATCTGAGCTCATTTCCAAAGCAAATTAACAGTAGGACTGTTTTTAGGATGCCATTAGCTCTTTGGCCTCCCAAGCAGATCTCCTGGCTGCTTTCTTCCCTGGAAGGTTTGGTGCTGCAGCTACACAAGCTCCCTGCCCAAACAGCAGACAAAACCGCTGCATATGTGCATTTTGTTTCTGTCATTGCATGCGTGCTCATTGCTTTTGCCATGGTTGGCCAGAGCAATGGGAGGGAGAGGGACGATGTCCTTTCCAAGAGCCACAAAGGTGGCTCTGCAGACTCTTTAAATACTCAGGGCAGTTGCAAACAGGTAAAACAGCACCACTTGCACACTTGTCAATTGATATACTTTCAGATTTTGGGAGCTTCTGATATTGGGGTAAGTGTGCTGACAGACTGCCAAGGAATTGATTAAAGGAATCATAGTGGTTCAAACAAGGTGGAACAATGTGGAAATCATTCCACTGCATTTAACTACAAATATATATATATGTATGTATATATATATATTATTTTTTTTTCCAGTGTCCTCCCATCATTTAACACTTAGAGACTGCTCAAAGAGTGATGGAGTAGGATCAGCAAAGCCCTGTCTCCCAGCGCAAAGATGAAACCTGCAGGGAGACAATTGTGATAGAAAGGATCAAAATTAATGTCAAGCAATAGATGAGATTTTGGTTGAGATTTTGATGAGATTTATTGCTGCAAATGTTTTCCCTGGCAAATGTCACACCATTAAAATGCAAAAAGAAAAAAAAAAGGAATTAAAAAATAAAGTGCAACTCTGAAACATGGTAAACTTGAGGCCTTAGAGCTTAAGAGCCTGTTAGGTGAGGCTGTGGTGGAAGGTCCACCCAGGAGGTTGCTTAGCACGAGGAAGTCGACTCCGCGCCTCAAGAAGTTGACTCCGCACCTCAAGACTGCCTCCACCAAGAAAGAGAGAAGGGTAATCGTTGTAGGCGACTCCCTTCTCAGGGGAACAGAGGGCCCTATAAGTCGGCCAGACCCTACCCGTAAGGAAGTCTGCTGCCTCCCTG
>VXAA01001696.1:0-23353 GCA_013399115.1 Anseranas semipalmata
GAAGGAAGGAAGGAAAAAAAGAGTCATTATATGGTCATAAAACAATGAAATCATATGAAGAGACTGTAGAAGTCTCTATACGACAAAGTATTACAGTAATGACTGAATCACAAATGTATTTTGTTTCCCCTTATATCTCATATTTAGCCCTCTAACCAAATCTGTTAAAAAAAAAAAAAAAAGGGAAATTTTCAGTAAAACTGGATAAAAATAATTTCAGTCCAGCTGGCTTCAACAAAATCCTGACAAATAGAAGAGAATGCATATGTTTCTTTACTGTTAAGTCTCCAGGGCAGATTTTTGTCTGTTTGAAGGTTGCTTTGCAAAGCTTTGCTTTGCAATTTTTTAGCTGTATGGGCACTGCTAAAATATTCTGGGCACTGGATTTTATAACTGACCTTAGAAAGATACTGCCAGGTTAGGAAACCTGTCATCTCAAAGCAGGCACAAGAGCTCTTTTTGATCCTTTGGCAAACAGCCTAATTTGGTGTAGCCTTTGTAATGCTCTAATTTAACCTGATGACTTGTGTATTTGAATGGACTTCTTGCCCCCTTCTCTCTTAATTGTTTCTTAGGCAAAGCAGTAGATATGGTCCTTTGTGAATGTACTGGGTCTGGCTGGGACGGAGTTACCTTTCCCTGCAGCAGCCCATATAGTGCTGTGCTTTACACTTGCAGCTAGAACAGCATCGATATCACACCAATGCTTTGGCTTTTCCTGAGCAGTGCTGGCACAGCACCAAGGCTGTCACACCCCCACACACCAAGGCCAGTGCGCTGGGGCTGGTCAAGAGGTGGGGAGGGGACATGGCCAGGGCAGCTGACCTAAACTGACCAAAGGGATATTCCATACCATGTGGTGTCACACTCAGCAATAAAAGCTGAGGGGGAAGAAGAAAAAGGGGGGGACACTTTCCTTATGAACGCATCTGTCTTCCCAAGCAACCGCTATGCACATTGAGGCCCTGCTTCCCAAGACGTGGCTGAACATCACTTGCTGATGGGAAGTAGAGAATATTTTTTCTCCTTGTGCTTCTGCACAGCCTTTGCTGGATTTTCCTTTCATTAAACTTTTCCTATCTCAATCCATGAGCTTTTCTTTTTTTTTTTATTATATTTTCTCTCCCTGTCCTTTTGAGGAGGGGTCTAAGAGAGTGGTGTGGTGGTGCTGAGCTGCCCATCAGCTGTTAAACCACCACATCAAACCAACAGCCTAAGAAGCAATTAGCATTCTGCAGTTGTATAAGAAAAATAAAAGCTTCCATAAAAGAATAAAGGGAAATAAAATATTTCATTTTGCTGTGAGTTATAAGGTATTTTGAAATTATCTTTCTTATAGCCTTTTGTTCTTTAAAGTATACTTTTTCTCATTCTGAAAATATCCAAATCCCTCTCCCATAAAGTGCTACCTATTGATCTGTTGGCTCACAAATAAAGAATATTTTCCTTTTAACAGTCTTGTCCAAAATGGAACACTTTAATTATAATTTCATCATAAAGAGCATCTCAACCAAAGAGAAGGTTACTAAGAATGACTAGAAATACAAAACATCATTGTTTACCTATGGATTCCATATAAAATGTCTTCCTTGTGTTAGTGAAATATTAAGAGGATTTTAATATTCATTGCACATCAGAAATTTCCTCTTCATAAGTTGTCAAAAAAAGTATGTAGTTTATTTTTTCTTTCTGCAAAGTAAGAATGAGTTTGAGAATACAAATGCATTTTATTTAACTAACCGTAGTGAATTGGGTAACTGTATGTAATCTGGAAACAAGGTCTAGTACCATGCTTTAGCAAAGCTGGATTGTAACCTTCAACAAAGAGGAGGAAGTTGAAGGTAGATTTTTGATCATAAAGAAAACACTGCTATCGTCCTCCCAGAACTGCATTTGAAATATCCTACTAAATGAACTGAAACAGGGAAAAGGACTGAGTAACCACGCATGCATATTGCAACAATTCTAAACTGCATGTTCTCAGAAGCTTCATTAACAGTAGCTATTGCTAAAATAGTTGTACATCCGGCTATGAAGACTAAATAAAAGAACACTTTTTCTGCTTGAAGAATCATTCCTCTATATGCCATATGAGCAAGTAAGTGTCTAAGACTACTTTGCAGTAGTAATAGTTTTGAGTAACTAAGTTCATAATAATACTTCATGTGATCAGAAGTTCTGATTTATAGAACATTTTTCAAACTACAGGAACTGGAACATATTTATAGTCCTGCCTTCTTTCTGAAGCAGGTGTGAAAGATTAAAGTGGGGAAAAACTGAGTAGGAAATCTAACAGCCATTTTAGTATAGGCCTTTCCCTTAACAAAAAAATCAGTCATGTCTGTAGGCACCCATACCTTATCTAAACGAAACTTCTCTTAATTTTCCTTCAGTTCCAAGGTTCTGTTTTGTTTGCTAACCTCTGTTTTATATATACATTTATTATGTGTTATCACCATTCCCTATAAAACTCTTTCCTAAAAGTTATTCAGAAGTAAACCTGGCAATGAATTCTTGCGTATATTTTTATAGAAAAACAGCAACACAAATTCAATAGAAAGTAGGGTTGTACAGTTTTATTTACTAATAATTTATTATAATGGTTTTCAAAATACCTTTCATTATGAAGAGCCCTCTGTTCTTTTTCACAAAAGAAAGCCAACAAATCACTAACTACACATAGGGATGATATCTTTGTTGCATTTTCATGCATGGCTGCAGGTGGAGTTCAATGCATTTGTATGATCTTTAATTTGGGTTAGGCAATATTTTCTTCTTTAATTCTGTTTATAAATGTAACTTCCAAAGATGATGTCTGGATGTACTCCACACATAGGAGAAGTTATCTTAAAAACAGACCACCCTTAATACTGCATGACTTTACTTTTAAAGGTGTCTGACATGAACTTGCCACTGTGAATGAGAGTTAAGTATGAGTGAAAATTATATTGTTATTCACTGCGGTTTGTTGAAAGCTGCTTTGAAAAAGTGATTTTTTTACACATTGTGGAAATACGGAAATACAAATGAATTGTGAAACTATGAAGAAACAGACTAAAAATCATGGAATGATTTGAATCATTAAATGTTACAAATGCATGCTGTTTGCCACTAAGTTTACAGATTATTACATCTCTGCCAGAGGCTCTGTATCTATCTTGAAATAATTTATTTATAAATAAAGCACATTATAACCATTAAGAGCAAAGGTCTCAGATGATACAATTTAGAATTATTGGTATGTGACTTTAGCCCTCCACCAGGAATTTGTCCTTGATCATTCTTTCTGTGTTTTACCTAGAATCTTCAGCTACCAATCATACTGCTAACTCTGTACAAAACAAAATAAAAAGACCATCCTTTCCATGAAGGGCTTCCATGTTGAAAGAGAAATCACAGATGAATACACACAGACTGATGAAATAATTAAAAAGAAAAAAAAAATGTCAGGCAGCTTGAAAGTACAACAGACAATTATATCTACATAAAAAGAGCAGATTCCCTTCACTCAGCTGTACGTAACTACCTAGTATGTGTACCTATCTGATCATCTCATCCTCAGTTCTCCATATAATAAAACAGAGAAATATGTATTTGCAAGTGCAAGTATCTGACTTGGATTAGATGTCCTATAGATAACATTTCAATTTGAATACTCATTTCTTTACATTCAGTACAAGAAAATCAAGATGACTGAGAGCCAGTAGCCTAATTTTTGTCAAAATCTTTTTTTAATTGTACCTTTTTTTTTTTTGTAGTCAACACAGCAGAGTTCTGAGACTGTTTTGAAGAGGTTAATGAGTGCCTTTTCAGTATACATGCTCAGATGAACCAATGAGCACCAAGAAGTAAATTTTCTATGTGAATGAGAAAAGTATAGGGTATAAGTGGAAGATCCTGAAAGATCTGCAAAGACTTGCATTAAATGTAACCTACTTAAGAAACAACACATAAAGATTTTGATGCATTTGCTAATGGGAATGCCCAGAGTTAACAAGTGGTACAAGAGAAGTAAGGCAAGGACAGGAATCTAGAGTCCTCATTGCTTATATGGGAAAAACAGACTGTAATATTTTACAGCTAAATGGATCAATGTAGAATTCATGTGTGCATATCTAGGATTAATATATTTTATAACAATGTAGATTCACTGGAGATTTTATTTTATTTCAGTTTTGTCTAATTCAGATAAATTTCCATTTAGTTATATGTTCTGGCATCTGCAGGTTGGAAAGACACTAAACTTTTCCTGTACTATTTTATCCTAAGTTTATCTCATGACCTATGAGCTCTTTAGTGTCACCATTGTTTATATAACATACCTTGGACTGGGCTAATCTGTTTGTCTGAAACAGTTTCCCACAGTGAGATAGTGTTTGATTTATCTCTCAATGTTTATGCTACTGAGAAGTGACCTACACAGAACTGGAGGCTCTTACTAGGTATTTTATTTGGCAGGGAAAAAAAAGCTGCATAAAAATGCACACTTACCTGCATATTACATCAGACCTACACAAGGTCTGATAATCTTAGAGTAGCAAATATAGCATGTCACTGAGCTCAGTTTTATCTTTGTCAGTCATAACAGGCTTACACAACTCTATTTTCATAATCTGGCACTTCTTTCCTCCCTTTTTTTTCCCCTGTGTTTCTATGAAATGAAAAGCCTATTTTAAGCTCCCTGGAAATCTGTTTCTTCTGTCATAATTCTCCCATCAGAGAAATATCTCCTCAACTAAAGACAGAACATAACTCTCAGTTGATATCAACATGTAAACATATCGCATTACTCTTAGAGATCCAAGGAAATCTCATTACAACATTTTAAGCATTTTCTTTCATTAACTGTGTTTATTCAGTGACTAGAGAAAGCATGTAGGTTTAGCAAAAGACAACCAATTCAAGATGAGCTGCTAGTGCAATGCAGTGCCAGAAAAATTAATAATCTTCTTTGCTAAGAAGTTAACTTCATGTATCACTGCTATGTACAAGCCTCATAATATAAATTACACCAGCTTAAATTTAGTAAATTGTTTTAACAAAACTAATATCCTGTTTCTTGTATATGTGTGCTTTTTTAAATATATATATATATATATACTATTACATGGAGGTTCTTTTTTAGTTCATTAGTTTCTTGTTTATTTTTACCCATGACCCCATTAACTTTGACTGAGCTATGTGGTATTTCTAATCAATGTAGGTGAGATCAGAATAAATACATTCCTTCTCATAATTTAAAGCAGGTACCATAGTAGTTGTGCAAGTAGTTTGTGCCCGTTAGAAATCAAGCACCATTGTTACTTAAAAATATGAAGTTAAGGATGTGATCTGACTTGCAGATGAAGATCTGCAGTTAAATATTTGCATTGTCAGTGCAGCCTGCTAAAGCTACATGCTGCATTTATCTTGTTTTATTCAGTATCTTCCTCATTTAAACTTCATCTAAAGTTTGAACTTGAGAATGTCCATGGTTTGAAATAGACAAATCAAACAATAACATCCTAAGATTAATCTACACACTTTTATTCACCCTGGTAGCCTGTTTTCAGAATTTGGAAAGATGTGGGAAAAAAAAAAAAAAAAAAAGACAGAGAAAAAGAAAGATTAGTATGTGGTTCAAGCACACTTGTTTTCAGCTCAACTTGCCAAGACGAAACTTGACCTCAAATTGATCTTGCTGCACATAAAATGAAAGGGACCATTATGTGATAGAACACAGCTCAAAATGAAAGAATGAAAAAAGTAAGAGATGAGCTAAATCGACAGGCATGAATCCTAGCCAAATGAGTGAGAGATGCATTTATCATTCCATTAAAGACAAGTATCATGCTGGAAATACTGAAACAGAGGCTGAAGAATTTTTTACCATTTCAGAATTTAGAAATCCACACAGTCTCCCCATTGCCACATGCTGGTAGATATTCTTCTCAATTTGTGATTGAAGTCACTACGTATTACTGAGATTGCTTTCATAAGGCACCTTGCAGGTGGCTGGTGGTCCCAAAGCCCTGGATGATGACTGAGTCGGAAACCTCATAAGGATTTCTGATTGAAATAGAAAGGAAAAAAAGAGAATTTTCATCAGGCTTGAAGTGCATGGTTTGCTCTTCCAAAGAGGAAGCAGAAGTTGGAATGTCTTGCACTGTTCAAAAGATTGATCTACTTATGTGAAAAAAATATAATTCTATGAATAATAAGTATAAATTCATTAGGTGCATCTCAATGGGGCACAATTGACAACTTTTGTCTAATTGTCTCTTCAAGACTGCATTGTTGTGCTTCAAAAACTTTACAGATGAGAATTTCAAGGTTTTAATGTGATCAAGAGTGGAATGACAGTAAATAGGAACATAAGTTATCCATTCTTGAAGTGATCAGAGTAACTACAGATATAAAGTATTGTCCATGCAAACTGCAAAGTTGTTGCTGGTGACGGAGCTTGTCTATTCCAATGGCTAGGCTTTAGCCATTCTAAGATTTTCCACAACTCAGCCTTTTTTTTTTATTTTTTTGCTAATGGTAGTTTTCAGAATATGTTTGGTTCATTTTTCCCCAGTATCACCCACTTTATTTAGAACTTATTTTATTCAGAACGCAGCCTTGAAACTGTGATCAGTCACTATGCTGGTCTCCTGAAGCTCTGAACAGCCACCTCATCAGGGAGAACCTGTATCTCAGTATTTTGATGCATTTACACTTTGGCATTTAAATATCTTGTCCTTTGCCAACTAATGAAAGTGTTTTAGACTTCATTCCATTCCCTGGTTAATTGTTATTCATGTTTTATGAAAGGCAAGATTGGGTAGAGTTGCTGAGATCTGCTCTTTAGTGACCTTACTTTCCTGACAGCTGTTGAAACTTAGTAATATTTAACATATCTTCAAATATAACTAGTTTTCTAGCATAAGTACACTACGGGTTTCACAGTTCTATCCTATGATACATATCTTTAGGAGTCTTCTAGCAACTGAGCTCTTACTTTCTTCTTACACCTAGTTCTTACATATAAACACAATTCATTCATAAATACTGAAAGCACTGTGGGAAGTGGATTAATTTGGATTTTTTTAGCTTGATGGCATCTATTAAGATTTTGGTCCATTCTTTTTTATCTGATATATATTTATTCAAAAATGTATGTGGGACCCTCCATGAATTTTTTAAAAATACTGAATATGCCCTGAATTCTTCATTTTTTTGGTATTTAATCAAAGGACCATTGATGTTATTTTTAGGATTATCAAGAAAGTTCAGGTGTATATTTTGAACTACGTTTCTCTTCTTGGTTGTCATGCCTGTTTTTACTTCTCTCTGAATCAAAATAATTGACAGATTCATATTCTACATGGGAAATACATGTTGGAGGGGGGAAAACAAGCAATTAAAACCAGAGTATTAAGAGGGATTTTTATGCAGAAATACCAGACAACATAAGAAAAATCAATAATGAATCTAAAATGGCTATCCTACTGCCCTATATTTTTAAATTCAGTATTGCAGAATATGAATAAAGAAGAGCTCTATAAAAAGGTAGGAAGTAATTCCAGTACATCTTTTGATTTTTTAAGAAAAGTATACTGGGAAATGTAGCATATGCACATAAGAAGACCTATCCACTTCTTATCTCATACTGTTAAGGGAAATTACCTAAAATACATTTATTAAACAACTAGTAATTATTTTGGAAAAGTCATAGAAGGCTAAAGAGGTGCCAGTGAAAAACTGCAGTAATGCTGTTTGAAGTATGCAAATAAGATACAGGCAACTAATATCTTAAAATCTCAACTAAAAATCCTAATAAACTGTCTACTTTGAAGAGAGGAAAATGTACCCGTACAAAGACAGCAATGAAACTTTGACCATTAAACAAAAGAATAAATCTTGCCATTCAATAACTTCTTTGATCAAACTCAGTAATCAATAAATGAAATATAAACTAGTGACTAGGATAGAGGACTGTACCCTAGATATACCCTTTTAAATAGCAGCTCACTTTGTGACAGAAGTTATTTAACCTTGTAAGTTGGGGTCTACTCTATCTCCATTCTTACTGTTTTAGAGCTTGTTACATCCCTACCTTTCAGGCGTTTAGTGAAGATAAACCCATTAATGATTATGAGATGCTCAGATACAACAGTGACAAGGGCCATAAAAGTGCCCAGAAAGGTAATTAGAAGGGAATGCATTATAATGCATTAATGTTGAATGTAATATCATATAGATAAATGTAAACATAATGTGTAACCATATCCTAATGTTTAATTTAGTTTAAATCTTGTCCTTTTGAAATTAACTAGAAATTTTCTCATGGGCAGGAAACATGAGTAAATATACTTTTGGCCTTTAAAATCTCAAAGTTTGTCATGAGGGTGTGTTCGCTAATAGTCAGTTCTATTGGGAACAACATGAAACAGCAGAGAACTAAAGCTTAATTACTGTTGTCTCCAGTTCAGAACATAGTGCAGTATGCTGAAATACTCAGTTGCATCAAATAGTCCCTTTGGCTCAAAATGACTACTTGTCATTTGTATTAAATATTAAGTATTTGTTTAAGAGTTTGACTAAATCAGGGACACAATTATTAAAGATATTAGGAGGAGAAATAAGTGGCACATTACCTGAACTGGCATACTTCATTCAGAGGTGTTCCAAGTATCAAAAGAGATCACAAAACACAGAACAGAGCCAAGGAAATTAAAATCCAGACCAAGTATAAAAATGCAATTCATTGTAGGCAAATAAAATTATATATTTTTTCCTGCAAATATTTTTGTGTAAAAATATTGGACCATCATGAGTGGTCCATTTAATTTAATGGGTCACAGAACATAAGAATATGGCCTATTTTGTACAATAGAGAAATACGGTTAAAATCTATTACTAAATGAGCGCTTGAAAATTACCATGAAACTAAGATTGATCTTCAGTATCTTTAGGTGAGCCTAATGACATTTTAAACAAAATGTATTTGGTGTGCTCTTTTTCTTTACAACACCTCTAAGCCAGTAATTGCTAAGCAAAGAGAGGGGAAAATGCAATGTAAAGATGTAGGTATACAGACACTGACCTCATTCCACTTCTTTATAAAACATTTTAAATGTATTTGCAGATCACAGACCAGATGTTCATCTGCAATTTCATGTTCTACTGTACGAAACTGAAATTCAGTCTCAGCCAACATTAGCTTTGCCCTGCAGAATAACTGATCTTTTCATATGGTGACTAAGAAACCAGCTATTTAAACAGTAGTGACAGTTCACACTGAATCAACATGTTTCTGCAAGCATTCAAAGAAAAATATTAGTGACTTTGGCTATGATCCTTCCTCGTTTGAACGTGCTTTCCATAAATATTCTAACAACACTGACCAAAAACTTTATAGCAGCATCACATTTCCAACAATTATCAGAAAATAAAACAGCAGCAGACATTCAAACTTATAATTGCAGTTATTAACAAAAACTCTCACTCACCAAATTCTGACTCTCAGGCATATCTTGGCAGAGATAAGAAGGAATAGCTGCATATCTAATCAGAAATAATACACCCCAAATGATGAATACCTCAAAGTCTATTCATAAGCAAACCATGGGCCAAGACTTCTTGTGGAAAACCACAGAATCACAGAAGCAACCACAGGATGGCTGAGGTTGGAAGGGACCTCTGGAGGTCATCTGGACCAGCCCCTCTGCTCAAGCAGGGCCACGCAGAGCAGGTTGCCCAGGGCCATGTCCAGGCAGCTTTTGAAGATCTCCAAAGAGGGAGACTCCACAACCTCTCTGGGCAACCTGTGCCAGTTCTCAGCCACTCGTACAGTAATGAAGCGTTTCCTGATGTTCAGACGGAACATCCTGAGTTTTGGTTTGTGCCCATTGCCTCTTGTCCTGTCACTGGGCACCACCATGAAAAAAGTCTGGGCTGGATCCATCTTCTTTGCCTCTTTACTACTCAGGTATATAGGTTGAGCCAGGTATGTATATAGGTTGAGCCAGGTATACATAAACCCTACAGGTTATATACATTGATAAGATCTCCCCTGAACCTTCTCCTCTCTTAGACTTTCACATTCTCAACCACCTCTCCCTTGTTTGTAAGTATGAGGTCCAGCAGAGCACCTCTCCTCATTCTCTGTCACTTAGGTCAGGACATTGTCATCAATGCCCTCCTAGATTGCTTATGCCTTGCAGTGTTGTCTCCCCAATATATACTGGGATGGTTAAAGTCCCCCATGAGAATCAGGGCCTGTGAACATGAGGTTACTTCTAGCTGTCTGTAGAAGGCCTCATCCACTTTGTCTTCCCGATCGGGTGGATTACAGCAGACACCCATTACTGTCTCATTCATATTGGTCTGCTCTTTAATCCTTACCACTAAGCTCTCAGCTGACTCATCATCCATCCCCAAGCAGAGCTCTATGTATTTCAGCTGGTATCTCACACAGAGGACAACATTCCTCCTCATCTTCCAGCACATCCTGCCTAATGAGCCTTTAGCCCTCCATTGCAGCACTCCAGTCGTGAGCCATCCCATGATGTCTCTGTGATTCCAACAAGACTGTAGTTCTGCGACTGATATTAAAATGACACTAAATTTGGAGGTGCTGTTGGCTCTCTGGAGGGATGAGAGGCCTTGCAGAGGGATCTAGATACCTTGCAGCATTGGGCAATCATCAATGGCATGAAGTTTAACAAAGCAAAATGCAAAGTTATGCACCTGGGATGGAGTAATCCTGGACACAGGTACAGACTGGGAGACAAGTGGCTGCAGAGCAGCTCAGCAGAAAGGGAGCTGGGGGGGCTGGTTGGCAGCAGGCTCAACACAAGCCAGCAGTGTGCCCTGGCAGCTAAGAGGGCAAACTGCATTTTGGGGTGCATTAAACACAGCATAGCCAGCTGGTCAAAAGAGGTGATTCTCCCACTATATTTAGCACTGGTGCAGCCTCACCTTGATTATTGTGTACAGTTTGGGACTCCACAATATAAAAAGGATGTTAAGGTCCTTGAAAGCATCCAGAGGAGGGCAACAAAGCTGATATAAGGGCTGGAAGGCATGTCCTGAGAGGAGAGGCTGAGGACACTTGGGTTGTCTAGTCTTGAGAAGAGAAGGCTGAGAGGCGACCTCATTGCTCTCTGCATCTTTCTGAGGAGGGAAAGTGGAGATGGAGGTGCCTGTCTCTTCTCCCCGGTAACCGACGACAGGATATATGGGAACGGCACAAAGCTGCGACAGGGAAGGTTCAGACAGGACATTAGGAAAAATTTCATTACCGTGAGGGTGGTCAAACACTGGAACCAGCTTCCTAGAGAGGTGGCTGATGCCCCATGCCTGCCAGTGTTCAAGAGGCATTTGGATAATGCCCTCAATAATATGTTTTAACTTTTGGGTAGTCCTGAAGTGGACAGGCAATTGGACTAGATGGTCTCTGAAGGTTTCTTCCAACTGAACTATTCTATTCTATACTATTCTAACTGCACACAGATCTCTAATGCCTTGTGTTTATTCCCAAAGCTGAGTGTGGTAGCGTACATTCACTTCAAAGAGACATCTTAGCAGGTTGGGTTCCTAGGGGGGTCTGGGGGAGGTTCTCACAACAGTGCCTTGTAGATACTTCTTTGGTTACATGCAAATGCTGGAGGTGACCCCACTTAAGCTCTGTTTAGTTGATTTTGTGATCCATTTTTGATCCCTTCATGTTACATCACTCCGGGCCCTCTGCTCATCAGCCTTGTCCATCACTCCCTCCCAGGGCTGCTGGTTACTCTCTCTGCCCACCTTGTTCCTAGTTTAAAGCCCTTATTATCAGGTCAGCCACCTTGCTGGCAAAAATACCTTTGCCCTGCTTGGTGAGGTGGATTCCATCTCTCCCAAGCAGACCTTGGTCTTCAGAAAGGGTCCCATGGTTACTGAAATCAAATGCCTGTCGCCAACACCAGCTGTGCAACCAATTGTTGACATGCAGTATCAGTCCCCTACTCCTTGCACCCTTTCCCCTCATTAGCTGGATGAAGGAGAACAATACCCGGGCCTCCATACCTCTGACTACCACCTTGAGAGCTCTGTAGCCGTGTTTGATACTCTCTAAGTTGCCTCTAGCAGTATCATTGGTGCCCATGTAGAAGAACAGGAGAGGATAATAGTCAGAAAGATGGACAGGCTTTGTCAGTCTCACTACAACTTCTCGGATCTAAGCCCCTGACAAGTAACAGATTTTTCTAGATGACAGGTGAGGTTGGCAGATGGGTGTCTATGTCCCCTGCAGCAGGGAGTCACCCACAACTCTCACTTGCCCCTTCTTCCTGGTGCTCCTACATGGCTCAAGGTAAGTCAGCTCAGATGCTTCACTTGAAAGTACACCCAGCTCCTCCTTAGCTTTGAGGGCAGTGAACCTGTACTGTAGTTGCAAGCCTTCAGGTGGAGCAGAAGCCTTCCTCCTGGTGCCAGAAGTCACTGGCTTCCAACCTTGGACTTCCTCAGAAAACATTTGATAGATGCTTTTGAATAACAAAGAGAACCGAGGTAATCATGATATGCTGAAAAATGTATAAATGAAACCCAGAAATATCTCAGTTTTACAGAATGTTGCCTAAATATTTTCTTCAAGTATATTGCAAATTCATATAGAGAGAGGAAAAAAAAAAAAAAACAGAGAGAGAAGGAAGGAGGCGTGGACAAAGGAAGAGATTTTTAGGTAGCACTGGAGCAAAGAAACCCTAAACATGGGCACCATACCTAACAAGCAGGTCAGAACAGCATCAAGATCATCTGTCCAAATATCAGGGATTGCTCATAAGTAACCCTCTATGCAGGAAGTATTTGTACTATAGATCTCAAATTTGCACTGGAGTATCTCATATTTTTTATGATTTGTCTTCACAATATGCTTGGGAGGGAAATATCCAATAACCCTACCTCACAGATGGGTGCAAGTGCCATAGAGTACTGATGTGACTTCATTCAGGGTTAACTGTCATGGGGTGGTATCAAAAAAAAAAGTGGTGAATTCCCACAAAGTAGAAAATAGTTATTATCTTAGAAGTGTGATTACAAATCACTTAGAAAGTGATTAGTAGCTTGCTTTAAAAATCTACATAATGCTTAACTGCTTCTGAAATCCCCAGGATTAACAGTTTTACTCATACCGAACTATTTAAAATTTACCTTTCATATTTTCCTGCAGATGTCCCAGCTAATTTTCAGTTCACTTCGGTCTAATACACAGCATTTGAACCCATGGAAAGGGATTCCTCTGGTTGCAGATAATGGCAAACTGAAGGAATTTGTAAACTAGCGAGTGTATCTCCTGTAGTCTAATCCAGAGAGGGCACAATACTGGAAAACAGCATCTGTCAGCACATAGAGCTGAGGACAGGAAGAACTGGAAAAGACAGCTTGTCTCTTTCTCCCCCTCATGTGCAGTGTCTTTCACCCCTTAGCCTAAAGTAGGTAGTTTCCCAAATGATGCCATTACTTGCAGTAATTGTAGCATAAATTAAAGCTGTGCAGCTTTTCTTGAATCTCAGACTAAATCCATGCATTTTAAAGCCTGCTGCTTTCCTCAAACCAGCTCTGTGCTCTGCGGTCAGGAAGAAGTCCTTTCTTCCCTAAACAAAAAATGTTTCAAAAGACTGATAAACAAAAATGAATAGCAAACCTATTAAAAGAAATACCTTTAAATCTGTACTTTTGGGTCTGGGGGTGCTGTCGGACATTTCCTCTGCAGCCAACTCTTTAATATTCTTGAGATGTTAAATGAACAAGAATAGCCAGTTCAACCTTAATCCGAAGTGAATCTTCCATGTCACTGTGACTGTCCACAGAATGGACCTATAGCTCATTTTGAGGCCAGTACGGCCTATTAATAGGAAGGGAAAAGCAAGTGCAAGGTTGGCTGCGTTCCTTGCTTGTACTATCAACTCTCAAGGACTGAGGGTTATGTAATTGAAGATTACCTATAGTATAGGTAAAGCAGCACTTTGGCTCCAGCAGTTTACATCCAGCTATAATTCAACAACAGCATTATTAGATGAAGCTGGATCCCCAGAATATGTACTGGAACGGATCAGCATGTTGGCTTTCTCCCTCAGTGTCCAGGACATAAAATCTGCCATCCTAACTTTCTGCACTGCATTAGCATATTGTTCGGTTCATATGTTATCTGTGCTTTTCCATTATCTGGGGTATTCCAGCAGCCTATTGTCCCTGAAAATAGAAAGCTGACAATATTCATGATTCTGCTGCATAGTTACAATGGTGGTCAATCACAGAGCTTTACTATACTTCAGTTTATCTGTTGTATAATTGAAGTTGTAATATCACTATATTTTACTCCCTACCTGGAGATGCGTTGAGTGACACTTAATTAATGTCTGTAAAACCTTTCAAACCCTGGGATGAAACTCTCTAAATACTGCAAGGTCTTTCTCTCTGTGGTTTCTCAACCTCCAGTCTCTTTTTCTATTTATTTCTCAGTTAATAGTGATTCCTAAATGTTTCTTTATGAGCTGTCTTTGAGGGCATAAGATTTTTTTTTCTAAATATTGCACATACAGTACATGTAGTTTGTCTGGAATATAACAGAACACTTGATATACTGTCAGACAGGAAAAATATTAGATAACATGGATATAACATATATAAATATATGTATAAATATCACAGATAATGAACCAGCTTTAAGAAAGACTACAAACACGTTGTGCTGAAAGAACAGTTAGGCTGGAAGTAGGTATCTGTGACTTATCTTACTTAATATTTTCATTAATTTGGCACACAAAAATAGGGAAGCTACTTAAATTGTGGAACAAATTATGGAAGAAATTTGGCAAGTCTTACAAATGTGAACAAAGATCAGAATATCATTTAGGAAGAACTGTATGATTTTTATGATAAAGTCATGGAAATAGAATAAAATAGAACAGTACAAAGCACAAAATCATATACCATATTAACAAGAGCTTCTGAACCACTTCCATGGCTCATTCCAAAAGAGATCTTCAAGAGCTGAATAGGAAAAAGAAATTTACAAACACTGCACAATAATGTTTGTAAGTAAAAATTTAAACTTTCACCTACAATGGAAAATTAGAAGGATATAAACATTGAAAAAGATTAAAACCCACTCATTTAGGGTAACAAGAATTTCTGCTAGAAAGTAGAGGGGAAGTCAGTATTTGGACATGAAGGAGGAGGGAAAAGACCTGAATGTAACAGCAAATAATTTGCATAGGTGGCACTGACATGATAGTAGTAAAAAAGTTAAATGTATTCCTAAAAGGTTTAGATGAAATAATTTTACTGATGCTAAGAAAATAATATGGTCAATGAACAAAGAACTGTTGAGATGTTATCTGGAATATTCAGCACAGTTTTCATTTCCCATGTTTAAGAAAGACTTCAAAAGCTGAACAGATGCACAGAAATGTTAGTAGGGAATGACAAGCCTTTTCTATAAAAAATATTAAAACAACTAGTTGGCAAACCAAAAAAAAAAAAGAAGATTAGCAGGAGACCCATTAAATATGAAGAACTTTTAAAATTCTTCTTCACAACGCGCTTTTAAGAAAGGACTTGGGAGTTTCGGGGTTGGGGGGGGGGGCTTGTTTTCTACATAGGACTATGTTACTTCTTCTATTAATTTTTTGTCAGATATTGTGTTGGATAGAAATATCCAATGCTTCCTAATGTAAGTATGAGGCCTATGAAAATGTACAACTGTAGGTGGAATTGATAGTGGTGTCTACCATGAGCCATCAAATAAGCTGGACACTTGACAATACATAAAAGAGATTATAATAAAACTCAGACAGGCACAACCATTTTTGTGGTGAGGTTAAAGCCACACTAAAACAAAATAAATTACATTTCTTTTCTCACAGTTAGCTGCTTACTTGAGGTAGAACCATTAATCCCAAATTCTACCCGTTGAACACGTCACCATCCAATGTTCTTCTCTCACCCACAGATGGATAATAGACTCCTTTGCCTGAAATTGTGTGTTGTTTTGACAAGCAAACAGTGGTACCAAAAAGCTCTGTACTTCAAACTCTCACAACAGCTGTTAGAAGTTCTTTCTTTCCCCTTGGTTTGTCTGGAGGAAAGGACAATGACCAATTGGCAGCATTCTGTTGCATGACTGGTTTCTTTACACTGGTAATCCTTGAATAGTATTTGTGGAGGCTAAAGAGGATTTTTTCCTACATATTTTTTGTTTAATTTTGTACACATGTATGAAAAAAAGAACTGCAATCAATGACAATCAGTTTACAGGTATAGGAGTATCTGAATTACATTCTGGGTTTCAGAATTTCTTCTTTCTGTTTAATTCCATCACACAAACATTAAGCATCTTCTTGATCATTGGTAATTAGATCTCTAAACATTCTGGAAGGACAGGTGGCTGCCTTGTGTTTGTCATTGCAACCAGGGAAAGCATAAATATTTATTTGTTGTATCTTATTCTGTTATTCTCAAATCTAAAAGAATAGCCACCTACAACTAAAATGTTGATTCTTCTTTGTACTAGTTTTGTGATGAATTTAAAATAACAGCAAACATTTTAATAGTAAAAATATGGTAAGATAAAGTGCAGCAGAGACAGCTTCTATGTGACCAGTGCTGAGAAACTTTGGAGAAATCTCTACGAAGCTTGAAGTGCAATGGCACGTAACCTGTCAAGAACAGCAGGCAGAGAATCAAGATCAAAAGTGCATCAGGGCATTGAAACCATGTCCAGTTTGATCCTAATGCTCAGGGTGAGAGGATGTTATATGTCCTTGCAAATAAATAAGATTGTGTTTGATATATGGCTTAACTACAATTTCTTCTTAAAGCCAATCTCAGAAGTTAAGATAACTCGTGGCCAGAAAAAATAGCATAGTGGTATATATAATTTCATAATGATTTCATACCAACCAATGTGGTATATACAGGGTTACTCCTGTGGACACTTTCTTGTAATGATTTTGCCTGAGATAAGAATACACAATAATTATTAGTAAAAGACGTTGTTTACTTAAATATGAAATAATTACAATGAAGGCAAAAACCAATGATATTCTAATAAAAGGGAGACAGACCCATACTATCCAATGAATATTAATACTCTGTCTGAAACATAAGCTAACTGCTTTTTTTTCTGAGAGAAAGAGAGGAGAAAATGATTCTTGTCATAATTATTGTGATTATTCTTTTTGTTTCCAACATCCAAGTGGTATCTAGGAAAAATAGATTACTGTACTACCTAAAACTGCAGGAAAACTAGTTTGAGTGGATCACTCCTCTACTACTCTCTTCTCAGAAAAAAAAAAAAAAAAATCAATATATGCAGAGTGCAATATTAACTACCAGATCTAACTCATGGGTGTTCTATAAGGTCACCTTGACATTTTGGCTCCGAAAGATTCACTGAGATGAAGCCCCATTTTTAAGGTGGAGACATTGTCTGTCCTAATAACCACTTTCAAATAAAATATTTCCAGTCAGTACACTGATTAAATATACTGAATTCAGTTATTGCAGTACAGAGTACAAGGATACTCACTGAGATGTCTCATTTGCCTTGAATGAGCATGAATTAAATATCACTTCTCAGTATACAAGTACAATGAATATACTAAGACATATCTTTAAGTGTCATTAAAGATGGAATAGCCCAAAAAGTACTGGTGAAAGCATGATTTTTTGTCCATTTTTTTGCAGAAATCTGTCATGAGGAGGGAGCTTCATTAAACCAACAGTGTTATCTTCCCAATACCCTCTTCTGAATCATCAAATGCAAGTAGAATTATCCATGAAGAACACTGTAATCTGGTAAAAAAATATTGCAGTAGTGAGGAACAGCAGTTCACACCTTAGAAATTTTATTATATTTCAGATCAATTGCTTTATTTTTATCTAAGATTTTCACTGCAGTTAACTTCACTTCTTGCTTCTGCACTGCTGCTAACCAGCTTCTTGGTCAAATACAGAAACACCAGGCCCAGAAAATGAACACATTCTCACATATTTCATACTAGAGGTTTGCTTAAGAGATGATAACATATACACAGCCACTCTTACATGACTCAACAGTACCATGTCACCAGATAGAAAATGTAATTGCCTTAGCATTTCATCCCTTGAAGCTCAGTGACTTCCGCACTCAAAAGGAAACCTGAGCTCAGGCTTTCTATAAATCCTGTCTTAGAGATGTCAAGGTCTCCATGGTTGGCTTTTCTGCCCATCATTAGCAATGTGACACTGACATAAGGAGAAGTTAGATATCTGGTGGCCAGCTGAGCTGACATAGATTGCAAGGCCCTAGTGCATGGACCTGAGCAAAAGGAACCCCAGCAGAGCAGGAACCATGTATTGTCCCTTGTTTCAGTAAGAAGCTTTTGTCAAACACACACCAGAATGGTTTGCATTTGGGACTGTAGTCAAAGCAGTTACACGTTGACAAACTCAAGGTCTCACAAGAACATCTGCAGATGACTTTCCAGACCTAGACTCATTGTTTAAATATGAGAAATGCTTTTATTAGTGTCATATAACTGAGATGGTATTATAAAAGTCTAGATGTTAATTAATCTGCTGAAATTAATGACATTTCCAGGAATGTTTTATTGTAAGCTTTCTTAAAAATACTTTTATTTTTACATTTCAGATGAAAACAGCAAGAAAACTGGTATTTCCTTCTCCTGATTTATATCTCTCTTGCGATATGTTCTGAAAACACCTTCTTGTACTAAAGAAATTGTACTCCTGAAACATTGAATCCAAGGATGTAGATGTAATGGTGATGAGCACTGAAGTTATCCACTCCCAAATGCCAAGCTTTCTTCCCCCATCCAGACAGGACAGTTGTATAACTGGTTTATTCCACCTACTCATGCCATTTCAGAACCAGACTTCTTGTTTTTCTTAATGTGTAGCACCAGCTGTCCCCTTCTACATAATAACTACCAATTGCCTGTTTTATTAAGGCACAACCTTGAAGATCAATCCTGCAGAGAATCCAGCCCATTGAAATTTCTTTTTTCATAAATGTATTGACATGCATTAGGTTAAGCACATGCTTTAATTATTTGCCATTAGAGGATCTACCTGTACCATGGCGGCTGAGTAGCTATGCTATTTTGGGGATAGAGATGGAAATGACAAGCATCTCCTTGCTATCCTTTCCTTCGTATAAGAGGGAGACACCAAATTTTTAGGAGAATTTAGTTTTTAATTAGATGTTTTAGTTTCTTCACACTTACTGGAAAGAAACAAGGCAGAAAAGCAGCGTAAGTAGTGCTTCTAGGATTACAGGTTGATGTGGTATCAGTGCTTTGCTGACAGTAATAAAAGTACAGCAGGCACAGGAAGCAAAGCCTGAAGGGGACAGGTGCCCGAAAGAGAGGGTGTACAAAGGGTGTCCCACCTGGAGTGCTGCGTCCAGGTCTGGGGCTCCCAGCATGAGAAATGTATGGATCTGTTAGAGTGGGTCCAGAGGAGGGCCACAAAGATGATCAGAGGGCTGGAGCACCTCTCCTATGAAGAAAGGCTGAGAGAGCTGGGGATGTTCAGCCTGAAGAAGAGGAGGCTCCGGGGAGACCTCATTGCAGCCTTTCAATACTTAAAGGGGTCTTATAAAAAGGTTGGAGAGGGACTCTTTACTCAGGTAGATAATGATAGGACAAGGGGCAATGGTTTTAAACTAAAAGAGGGAAGATTTAGATTAGACATTAGGAAGAAATTCTTCACTATGAGGGTGGTGAGGCACTGGAACAGGTTGCCCAGAGAAGCTGGGGATGCCCCATCCCTGGAAATGTTTGATGTTTAAGACCAGGCTGGATGGGGCCCTGGCCAACCTGGTCTAGTGGGAGGTGTCCCTGCCCATGGCAGGGGGGTTGGAACCAGATGATCTTTTAAGGTCCCTTCCAACCCAAGCCATTCTATGATTCTACGATTCTATGAAGATGTTACTGAAGCACAGTCATAGAGGAAACTTCCCACCCCCCGCAAAAGAACAGACAGTTGAGAAGTAGAAGTAGAAGTAGAAGTAGAAGTAGAAGTAGAAGTAGAGAAGACTGCAGATTTAGAAGTTGGGTCTCAGCCTACTCTTAGACAAGCAAAAGGCATAATTCTTAGAGTACACAAGGAAAATTGAATTCAAGCCAAGGAAACCTATGATATACTTCCATTTTTTGAAGTGTAAAATGTAAGCAATATATTTAAATAAAGTATACAGATTTACTACAATAAAGCGTAAATACTTTCACCCATTTATAGAGAAAAATGGTTTATATCTCCTACTTATATGTAAAATCTGTAGAAGTCTGAAAACTTTTCCAGGATATCTCGAAAGCCTGATTTTTCCCAGCTGTAGATAACATTCCATTTGCATGACAAAAAATCAATTGCTAGCACCCAAGCAACTGAGAGAGCTGCCTTATTCAACGTGTTACTTTATAAAAATACTTGAAAGTCACCTGGTTCAAATACTTGGCTTATCAAACACTGAATACCAGGGTTATTTGCTAACAAGATAGTGACCTGGTGTTAATGTGCAATGAGAAGACTTTATGTGAAAGTTGAGGTAACTCATGGACACTTAGCTGCCTATCAGCTTCAGACAACATGACAGTGCCTGCCAGAAAATAGTGTGTTGGCCCCCTCCAGTGTCACAGCAAACAGTGTCAGCTGGGTTATGTCAAGTCAAATGCCTACTAGTGAGTCACCATTTCATATTATTCTGATCTTATGGTTTCACCGTAACACATAAAACTATTCTTCAGCAGCAGCTACCCTTAAAGAAATTAATAATAACAATAATAATAATAATAATAATAATAATAATAATAATAATAACAACAACAACCTGTTAAAATTGTAGACAACTTTTGTGGGTCAATCTACTCTTAAGAAAGGAATGTAACAAATCATTGTTCAAGGAATGGATTTAAATAAGAAGCTGGTAAGTGACATGCAAGATCTGGCCAGGGTCCAAGTCACTCATTCTTTCTTTCTCTCCTCTTGTCTTTCTTCCTTGTTTCTATTTTACAGTGAAGCATTTTCTTCCAAACCTGAAAACTTTTTTTTAAAGGCTTTTGTTAAAATTCATGGTAGCCATTCATTTCAGCTTTCTCCTCATATAAACTGTTCCACACACTTATACTGACATCTTCTCTTGCACAATGAATAAAGCATGAAGTTATCAAGACAGAAGTGCAAATCTTTGTGAGGCAACAGGAAGAATATAGTACCAAAGCACTTGCCTCTCAGTCTCAGTACCAATAAACTCATTTCATACAGTGACAAAACAGTGGGTCCTTACTTCAGAGTCTTGTGCTGCTTCTTGGACCTTTCTGAGAAGGGTGTCAGTGTGACCTTCAGTCAGCTGAACCTGTCTCACTAAGCTCAAATTTTCTCCCTGAGTATAGTGCATCAAGGCTTTGAGAAGAGCTCCTCAGAAAATGGTAAATACATTTTTCTTCTCTCACTCATTTTTCTCTGCTAATTCTTGCCAGACTCTGAAACAATGCAAACAGGGAGGCTGCAAACAGGATCTTACACCATCTCAAATAAAACACCTAATGCTTACTCAAGGCTGGGAAATCCAGGGAGCTTTCCCACTGTGCCTAAAAGAGCTAGCAGAGTTGTGCTGAACATCTTTTTACAATACCCTTCCCTAGAGCTGTTGGTGCCTGACGCGAGCTACCAGTCACCTGGTAGCTCTTCTTTGCACTTCTGGAAGTTGAGAATCACCCAAACTCAAGTGGTTGCACATCATAGTTTGACAAATGACCCAGGACCATCTGTATCACCCTGTACAACCTAGAACATTTCCCAGCTCCTGGAAAACCTGGCCAGCATATGCAACTCAGAAACTGCACAGAACAGGATATGGCTTCCCAGCATCCTCCTAGCATACCTGGGGGCTGACAATAGATTCTGGGGGGAGTCATTTCTATAAAAGACTCAAAAATCTGGTCAAAAATTGGAAAGGATTATTTTCAAGACAGAACACACTGGTGCAGGTTCAATAATAAGCCATTCAATAAACTTTATTCAGAACAAAGATTGTGTAAAGTTTCAAAGGATTTTCCCTTGATTTTACACTCAGGTCTCTTGCTGGGTCATCAAATTCAGCTATCAACATCATTCCAGGGCAAGGAGAGAGATGGAGAATTTCCACCCATACATAAGCTAAAACAAAAATAAAACAAAGTAATAATAATAATAATAAAAAAAAACCACAGTGTAGTAACATTAATGTAGGAACCTAAGCCACCAGCATTGGCCTTGATCCCTCTGTTCACTTCCTGTGACATCATGATTACAGCTTTGGTCTTCAAGTTGCAAGTTCAATACAGGTTTGGGGGTGACTTTTGTGACTACTGCTGTGTCGTAATGGCAAATGAAATAGGGGCACTGTGGCTTCATCTAAGTTAAACAGCTATTACATGGGTAGCTGGTATTCCTTCTAGTCCTGGGGTCCTAAATACCAAACAGGTTTTTGTCAGCAAGGAATGGGTGAGGTGAGGATGCCTTTAGGTTGTTACAAACGTGTACTGTTCACAGCTGCAGCATTAACTTTTACTGTTTGCAGCTCTGCAGGACGCCTCCTGAGGGACCTGTTGCCAGACCTGGTAGGGGACACCATATGTGGTGCCCAAAGTGTATTACTGTTTTGGTGGGCTGGATAACTGGTTTGCTACACAGTTTTTAACTCAATAGCAGCATCAGAGGAGAGGCTGGTAGGCAAGGCAGGAAAACTGAAGCCAAGGCCAATCTACAAAAGCATCAGGCATCTCTGGTGACTTGAATTCAGCTATTTTGGTGAATGTCCAAAACATTATATTCAGTTGATAAAGATTTGATTCAATGTTCTAATGTTTTCTTGGGTTTCAGCAAAGGATTTTCCCGAGGCTGATATTTCCTTTAGCTTTAAATGGATCTTTCTCAAGATTTTACAAAACAGCAAGATGCAGAGAACAAAAGATTTTGAATAAGGAAGATGATAAGAAATAACTGTCTAAAAAAATCTACCTAACAGTCTGTAGGAAACAGGAATTATACCTTACTGAAAAGGCTGGCAGGCTTTCATTGAGTGAATGGTAGCCCAGTTCTGCAATGCCCTTTGAGTGGCCACTGAAGCCAGATATAGATACCAGCACTAAAGGCAAAAAAAATGCTAGGTTCTGAGAAATACTCATAATTGGCTGACATCTGCTGGCTGCAACTGTGCATTGGCATTGCAGTCTCACCACTAACTCCACCATGTGTCAGAGAACACACATTGGCCTTTTATGGTATATTTATATTTATGCATAAAACAGCTATGTAACATACAGAGTTCTTCAGGGGAAGGTAGAACAGTTACTTT
>VXAA01001696.1:23554-41728 GCA_013399115.1 Anseranas semipalmata
AAATAAAATAAAATAAAATAAATATATATATATATATATATATATAAAAAAAAACTCCCAAACTACTTCTAGCTTTATAAGATCATATAATTGGCTTTATATTTTCTCATTATCCAGTCACTAGTGATTTTTTTAAAAGACACTAACAATTTAAGGGAACTATAAAGCACAGACTGAATATAGAAATAGGTATCTTGGCAGAAATATGCAACTTCTCTAGCACTTGAACTGATTAATTGGCAATAAACTATCTAATAAAAACCATGTTATGTCCAATAATATAAAAAATGTTCCACACAGAAATGTAAAAAGCAGGGAAAATTGAAAGACTCACACCTGAAGGGAAGCAAATATGCATTTTAAAAGAATTTTTTAACAGTCTGCTCTTATTTTGATTCATTCATTATTATGCTGAAATACTTCAATATTGTCTAAGTTCCTGTGATAAGTAAGAATATGCAGTACGTTACATAACTGATTAAACCTATTAAAACATTATAGAACAGTACTATTTTAGTATATTAATTTCAATAGGTTAGTTGCACTAATAGTGCTTTGACTTTGATTTTTTTGCTAATATCTCCCCGACGACCCATTCACAAAATACATTGAGCCATCATCCTAATGAAAAATCCTGCAAACAATAGGAACACATATTTGATTTAATTCATGAATATTGCAAGTATTGCAAAAAATGAAGACCTTACCTTATGCCTTTAGAATACTTTTACTATATTTATTACCGCTATTACTCACTGATGGGTTACTATTATTCAGTGATAGTTAACATGATTTAAGATAACTTCCATTCTTAATAGCATTTCCTAAAAGAACCATTATTACTATTAATGCCTTAAATAATACTTAGCCAATATAGTTCTGTTAAGTGAAGAGCTAAAATAAGTTGGTAAATGAGTGGTTTGAATATTGTACAGTTTAAAATAATCTATAAGGTAGACATATTGATACCTAACATCAAAACACCTTTTAAGAAGCAGCAAAACTGCTAACATCATTTGTGAAAATGGAAGAAAATCTTTTGAAATGCAGAATCTTGTGGTGATTATGCAACACTTACATAATTAAGCATACAGTTAACCTTGCCAAATTACAATATGGGTAATTTAATTTTGTCTGCCTGAATTTTGGCTGTAATTTCCCAGCCTGCAGTAGTTTAATGATACTATGCTTTAGGCTGCTTTCCTCCAGTAGGTGACTTCAAGGACATAAGAGACAGCTTCCACAGGGGTGACAATATTATCCGTCTCCAAGCAGCAGGACTGTTCGTTTGCAAAGTCTGTTTTACAGCATTAAGGCCTTATTCAATAAAACACATTGCAAACTTTTTAGCAGTAAAGATGCAATGCAAGCACAGAAAGGTAAGGTATATTACCAGGATTAATTTAACCTTCTTAATGCTTTTATTTAATATCAATGGAGGAGAATTATAATAGATACCCAGTGTGATTTGTTATGGTTTATGATCATGGACAGCCACCAACCTCAGGCTTCAGACCCTGCCTTTTTTTTTTTTGCATTTATTCCCATATAAGATGCAGGGAAAAAAAATGCTACTTTTGCTTTATACAAAGATCTGCAATGTCTCATACATACGGTAAGATGTTCTTTCTGCCAGCCCACTTTTTTCATGTCCCCACTGTATGCCTCCTGCACGGGATGCGTGGCACCATGCCTCCCTCCTGCTCCATTTTCCCTTGTGCCAGAGGCAATGGACTGGCAGTTCCCCAGCTGCTGGCATCTCGTTCACATAGTCAAACAGCAGAAAAAAAGGCAGCGAGGCTGTTCTGCATCCCGGGGACTGCACATTCCCCCACAGCAGCACTGGGCCACGGATTGCACTACGTGGAGGTCCCTCCCATCACACGACTGCGTGCTGCTGGGTCAGCCTCAGCCACTGCTAATTTGACAGCCCCACAAAAAGCAGAGCACTGTTGTGGATGTTGATGATTTTACAGATTTTGTAATTCACTGTGCTTTCCACCATTGTGTATTTTAATGGCACTTAGTGACCATGGAAGCCAAGGCACAGAGCTACTATTTCCCTCAGGCAGGTAGCCAGTGAAATCTCTCAGTCTCAAAGACTAGGATTACAGTAATGAAAGAGCTGGACCATGCCCTGCCTTTGCCCATCTATCCTCCCCAGCCTTGACAGGCTGGCCAGCTTGGCTTTGGCCACCATCGTCAGCAATCACCCTCCCAGGTTGCCTGGGCCATCATCACACCACAAACCATTTGTGAAGTATATTTGTCCACAGCCACCCTGAATAAGGAGTGAAAGGCTGTAACTGTATGGACATAAGTTGTGCCATGCATCTTTGCCATGGGACTGGAGTCTCATCCTGAGCCTGTTTTATTTGCTAGTAGCCAGCAGGAGGTCTGTCCTGTTTTCCAACCACAAACACACTCTTCTGCCAGGTCAAATATGACTAAAGGCCAGCAATCACTATTAAAATATTTACCCTGCTGTAAAATTCAAGCTGCTTTAAGTTTCCGTTGTTCCTTTTAAAAGCAGAGCTTCACAAAAGGAGTTGTGTGTTGCTGCCTTTCCCTGGGCAAACCATACTGCCTTTTTGTTGGAGGCAGCAGCCTGTCCCTCATGTGCCCTTCAGTGCTGCTCTCTATGTATATAAGGAAGCAAAGTCATTTCCCTCCTTCCATCCTCACTTTTTGGGGGTTATGATTTTCATCAGCAACACATGGGAGAATTGAAAAGAGATCCTACTGTTACACAGCAGGATCAGAAAATTCTCTTAATTTCTCTGACACATCCAAAGAACAAGCAATCACATGCCAGGTTCTTAACCAAAATCCAAGTTCTGTATAGAATCACAGAATTACAGAATGGTTTGGATTGGAAAGGACCTTAAAGATCATCTAGTTCCAACCCCCCCTGCCATGAGCAGGGACACCTCCCACTAGACCAGGTTGGCCAGGGCCCCATCCAGCCTGGCCTTGAAAACTTCCAGGGATGGGGCATCCCCAGCTTCTCTTGGCAACCTGTTCCAGTGCCTCACCACCCCCATCTTGAAAAAGCATCTTCATCATGAATAAGTTTGTTCCCACTCCAAACAAAATGGACACATTTACCGTTCCAACTTTTCCAGGTGAATCTGGACATGGAAATAATTGAAATAATAGCAAAGGTTGACTAATGTGAGCTGCTCAGGCCTGAAGTGTGCTGCAGATGAGTATTTCTTTTGAAGGACAGTGAGAATCTGTCCTTCGGCTAACTGCACTGACAGACAAACTCAGTGGTGTTTGACACTTGGATGGAAGGAAGGAAGGGAAGAAAGACACCAGGTCTCACTTGGTCTGGAACTTGCCAAGTGCTGCATGGCACAGCATAGGTATCAGAGCTGGAATCAATAACCAGCACCAAGAACCAGCATAAAGATAGCTCAGGAACTGACCCCATTGAACAGACACTCAAATATGTGCAAAAAGGAATCAGATTAATTGGTCTAAGGCTTGCTAGAACAGTGTGAAAACAGGCATAGTGTGTCATCTGTCACATAGCTTTTTATATACAAGCATTGTTATGAACACATTTCCTGATAGATGCAAAGACAAAAATCCACCAGTGATTTGAAACAATAAATTATGTCCGTTCAGGTACACTTACTTCCTGGACATTTTAAATACCTGAATCTCAGGGATAGGTAGAATTTTATGAGTTCCCCAAAACATTCTGGTGCTTCAAAAAGTCTTTCAAGGCAGCTCTGTGTATCAGCTTTTAGAAGCTAGTAGGTCAAATAATGCTGATTACAACTGATTTTGCTTTCTCTTTTTTGTTTGTTTTTTTCATGTCATAAAGTCAATATTAATTACTGCTGTGTAAGGGTAGTTAAGTTTTTCACTGCTTCCTCTTTCCAGCACTAACTTACTTCAAATACAAATTAAGTGCTATTGAGTCAAATCGTCCTTTCAAATTTGCTATAAGGCAATTTGCCATTCTCCCAAATACAGAACAAAAATAGAAACAAAATTTGCATTTCTTGCAGAAAGCTTAAAAAAAAGTCTATTCCAAGCTGAAAGCCATGTGCTGAGAGTTCCTGTGTTTTATAGATTCATAGAATAGTTTGCGTTGGAAGAGACCTTAAAGATCATCTAATTCCAACGCCCCTGCCATGGGCAGGGACACCTTCCACTAGACCAGGTTGCCCAAAGCAACCAACCAACCTGGCCTTAAACATTAAACACTTCCAGGGATGGGGCATCCACAACTTCTCTTGGCAACCTGTTCCAGTGCCTCACCACCCTCAGAGTAAAGAATTTCTTCCTAATATCTGATCTAAATATACCTTTTTTTAGTTTAAAACCATTTCTCCTTGTCCTCTCGCTATACTCCCTGACAGAGTCCCGCTCCTGCTTTCTTGTAGGCCCCCTTTAGGAGCTGGAAAGCCGCTATAAGGTCTCCCCGGATCCTTCTCTTCTCCAGGCTGAACAACCCCAACTCCCTCAGCCTCTCTTCATAGGAGAGGTGCTCCAGCCCTCTGATTATCTTCATGGCCCTCCTCTGGACTTGTTCTAATACGTCCATGTCCTTCATGTGCTGGGGGCCCCAGAGCTGAATGCAGTACTCCAGGTGGGGTCTCACAAGGACAGAGTAGAGGGGGACAATAACCTCCCTCGACCTGCTGGCCATGCTTCTTTTGATGCAGCCCAGGATACAGTTGGCTTTCTGGGCTGCAAGCGCACGTTGCTGGTTCATGTTGGGCTTCTCATCAACCAACACTTCCAGGTCCTTCTCCTCAGAGTTGCTCTCAATCCATTCTCCACCCAGCCTGTATTTGTGCCTGGAATTGCCCCAGCCAGTGCAGGGTCTTGCACTTGGCCTTGTTGAACTTCATGAGGTTCGCACAGGCCCACATCTCAAGCCTGTCCAGGTCCCTCTGGATGGCATCCCTTCCCACTAGTGTGTTAACCACACCACACAGCTTGGTGTCATCAGCAAACTTGCTGAGGGTGCACTCGATCCCACTGTCCATGTCACCAACAAAGGTGTTAAACAGCACCAGTCCTAATACTGACCCCTGAGGAACACCACTCGTTACTGATCTCCACTTGGACAAAGAGCCATTGACCACAACTCTGAGTACGACCATCCAGCCAATTCCTTACCCCCCCGAGTGGTCCATCCATCAAATCCATGTCTCTCCAATTTAAAGACAAGGATATAATGGGGGACAGCATCAAATGCTTTGCACAAGTCCAGGCAGATTATGTCAGTTGCTCTTCCCATATCCACCAATGCTTTAACCTCGTCATAGAAGGCCACCAGATTTGTCAGGCACGATCTGCCATGTTAAGCCATGTTGGCTGTCACCAATCACCTCCTTATTTTCCATGTGCCTTAGCATAGTTTCCAGGAGGATCTGCCAGGTGAGACTGACTGGCCTGTAGTTCTGTGGGTTTTCCTTTTTTCCCTTTTTAAAATTGGGGGTTATGTTTCCCCTCTTCTAGTCAGTGGGAACTTCACCGGACTGCCACGACTTCTCAAATATGATGGACGGTGGCTTAGCAGCTACATCTGCCAGTTCCCTCAGGACCCGCAGATGCATCTCATCAGATCCCATGGACTTGTGCACATTTAGGTTCCTTTGCTGGTCTTGAACCTGATCTTCTCCTACAGTGGGTGGTTCATCTTTCTCCCAGTCCCTGCCTTTGCCTTCTGGTACTTGGGCTATGTGGCTACAGCTCTTGCCAGTGAAGACTTAGGCAAAAAAGTCATCGAGCACCTCAGCCTTCTCCATATTCAGGTCTCCCATTTCCTTCTGGAGAAGGCCCACAATTTTCCTAGTCTTCCTTTTATCACTGATGTATCTATAGAAGCCTTTCTTGTTGCCCTTTATGTCCCTAGCCAGATTTAATTCTATCACAGCTTTGGCTTTCCTAACCTCACCCCTGGCTGCTCAGACAATGTCTCTGTACTCCTCCCAGGCTATCTGTCCTTGCTTCCACCCCTGTAGGCCTCCTTTTTCTGCTTGAGTTTGTCCAGGAGCTCCTTGTTCATCCATGCAGTCCTCCTGGTGTTTTTGCCTGACTTCCTCTTTGTTGGGATGCATCACTCCTGAGCTTGGAGGAGGTGATCCTTGACTATTAACCAGCTTTCTTGGGCTCCTCTTCCCTCCAGGGCTTTGTCCCATGGTACTCTACCAAGCAGATCCCTGAAGAGGACAAAGTCTGTTCTCCTGAAGTCCAGGGTAGCAAGCTTGCTATGCTACCTCCTCGCTGCCCTCAGGATCCTAAACTGCACCATTCATGTTCACTGCAGCCAAGGTTGCCCCTTGAGTTTCACATTCCCCACCAGTCCCTCCTTGTTGGTGAGAATGAGAATGTCTCTCTATCACTTCGAGAAGGAAGTTACCAACAGTGCATTCTAGGAACCTCCTGGATTGCCTATGCCCTGCTGTGCTGTCCCTCCAACAGATATCAAATATCAGCTCCTGCCAAATCACAGTAGCATCTTAGCAGCTCTTGCCAAATCACAGCAGCCTCTTAGAAGCAACCTTCCCACTCTTCCTTAGCAGGATGTATTTCCCATTAATACAGAATAATCTGTATGAGAACCACAACACTGACAAAAGGAAATAGTAGAAACTGACACAGTGGCACAATATATTGTACTTTCATATTAATATATCCTTGCTCACTTGCTTTCTTTGCACATGATCTGGCTACAGACAAATAAATCAAGAATAATACATAGTGAACTGGTGGAGTCCTCTCCTAATCACAAAAAAAAAAAAGAAAATATTGATCATTTTCCCTTCATTATGAACAGCAGACTCCACTTTTATAGCCTAAACGCAATTACATTTCAGTCAAAGTTCACATTAAGAATCCAGCAAAATCCTTTCCTTTTAAATTTACTTTAAATTTTGTCACTCATCAAACTGGAAAAATGTTTGATAACTTTTAGTTAGAAAATGTTTGAAATTCTCAACTTATAAGCTTACTTTTCTGAAATACTGAAGATCTGAAATTTAATTTGTTTTCTTGCAAAAAAAAAACATTTTTCATTTCTTAGTTAAGACTGCTCATGTTAGGAATGAAGTACATGATCAGGAAAAAAACTAACAGTTACTAGTAATGTATACAATATTTGCCCAAACACGTTTATTCAGAAAATGTGAAAAAAAAAAAATCTTATTTGTTATAACCCTCCAAATGCTGCTTTAAACATACTTCTGGATACATATACATGTATGTATTAGAAGGCGGTCTATTATTATCAACAAGCCGTTGCAGTATTTGGAAATTAAGGGTGTCATTGCTTTCTTCCTAAATCTTTAGTGATTGATTTGAGAGCGGAGGTCACTATCTAGCCATCAACTCAGGTTTTCTAGACAGATGGCAACTACAGATATTCTTGGGATGAAACAAGGCACTGATGTAAGCCATAATGAGTATGTGACAAGAATGATACTAGGTGCCAAAAAAATTCACGTTCTTGAACTGTTTATCTAGGGAAAATAAATTGTCTAAGTAGTGTGAGTGGAGACTGCTTTTAATCTAATCAAAATCCCAGATGGAGTGGCCAAAAGAGTTTGTACCTCATTTCAGCTCATCAGGGAGTTTTCTGCTCGGGCTGCTTCTGAAACCAGCACAAGCAGTGGATATAACAGATGAGACCACAGTACAACAACATATGCCTATTTGAAGGCACAGGTCCCTCATCTTATAACTCACTGGCTTTAGGGGCTGCTTCACATGCAGTGAATTGTGGGACTGGGGCTGGAGGCTGGGAATATGGGAGTTTGAGGGCTGCAGTTAAACAGAATGGCTTTGCTTTACCTAGCCAAAACACGCATTGGTTAGCTTTTCTTTCTAACCTATCTCAATTTTATTTAGTCTATATTTGTACTGAGGAATATTCTGGTGCTGTAAACACATTTTACCACTGTTATCCCCTGGAGCTTCTCTTAGACTCCTTTATATAAAATCACTATCCCTGTTGTAAACCAGGATGAAGTCTAACATGCCCAACTTCAAAGCAACCAGGGAGATGAGCCTTAGGCCTAGAAAATTTAAGCACTTAAAGTAAAGGTTAATTTAGTGCCAGAAAAAAAAACTAATTCTGGCTAATTTATTTTGGTTTAATGCATGCCTGGAGGCTAAGCCCAAAGCTAAGGGTGGCACAGCATCTGAGGCTCAACCCTTCCTTGTTTTTGTCTCTCTCCAGGGAGTCAGTAGGTTACTACTTGCACTTCAAAGGCTGAAAGTCACCCCACCCCTTAGGTCAGGGAACAGGGGGCCTATGGGTGGGAGCAAGGCCTATCTCATTCTTTGCCTCTTCACCACCAACTTGACCCTAGTAGGAAATACCTTAAGAGTTTTAAGATTCAAAAAAAGGTACTATCCAAACAGCTGTCAGTAGAATCCAGTGGCAAAGAAGAGGCCCTCAGGCTATTTCACTTTTCTTACTGCCGGCATAGTAATAGTATACCAGCATATGCTGGCATATGCTGGGTGGCCAGCGTACACTTAGTGGCAATAACCTAACACTAGCAGCATGATTGAAAAACAAAAGAATTTGTGGTTCTGCATATTTGAGGCATTTTCTTTGTTCACCAAAGATGAAAGGGAGAACAGTTTACAATGATGAAAATTAAAATAATTCTAATTGTCCAGATGAGTTTGAAGATTGATTTAAAATCATAATATATGTTTATATTTTCAATTATTTAATTTGCATTTTAGAATCTTCACAGGATTTTTAGGAAATGGAAGGGAAAGGCCATAGTGGTACTGAGATCTTATCTAATAAATTTCCGTCCTTGCTTTGATTGCCGCTGTTGACCTTCAAACATCTTCTATCACATTATATCCATAAGTTTGTTTTAATATCTTCACTTGGTCTAATTACCTGGATCATTCTATACTGCTCCCTACAGGGAAATATACTGCTGAAATTTGGGTTTTTAAATACTAATTAAAAAATTCATTACTGTGTGAATTAATTTCCAATTTTTGTATTTTCCTCTCCCTCTTGATAGCCATCAGAATCCAATAGCAATCTATTTGTTGCCATACTTTAATTATACTAGTAGGATTCCTTTATCCACCTGTGGTATGGGAAAATAAACTTTGTTATACCCAGCCTCAACGCAAAATCATCTAAACTGTAGATCTAACAGGTTTAAATATAAACATAATTTCTTTGTGTTGTATAAATAGCTCATCTGTGATCCTAACATTTCATTATTTATTTAGTTTGTGGAACAATATTTTAAAACATCCTTCTTAAAAGTGTTCTTGGGCAATATATTGAAGACTGGGTTCATAAATCTTATTTGTTGAGATAAGTTATATACAAATGCACTGCAAACAAGCGTGAAACCACTTTCAGTTTCTTATTTGAGGACAGTGTACATTCAACTCTTACCTGACTTGTACACACACAGTTTCATGAAAGTGACTTTAAGTTTGTGGGTATATCAGTGGCAGCTTTTTGTTCCCGTAAGTGATATGTCCAAGCTAGCGTTCAGTGACTGAACTAACTGGCCAGGTTATAATGACGTAGGATTCAGATTTGTTATGGAAAAACTCAGGTATGGCATGGTTGCCGTAAAAGCAAGATCCTGAGAGAGGCTATTTTGTAAAATCACATCAAAATACTGTAAAAATACAGTGGGAGCATCCATGCCTGTTGAACCTCAGACACACCAGTATGTCCCATTGGTTCCTGAGGAACACCTATTCATGTTATTTAAAACACTGTTAACTATGCCAATAAGCATCTAACCGGTTATGCAACTCAACTATCAGTGCAATCAGTTATGTGCAGCTTTATTTAGTTTTGTCCTTTGTTTTTCCTGTTATGAAGTTGAATTAAAAAAGCATCAGAGGGGCTCCTTTGTGCTGTAATTAATTAAGATCTTGTCCAGATCTCTATCAGTCCACACTTAATTTAATGCAAAATGAAAAATGTATCTTTCTAGATTAGGTCTTCATTTACCATGAAAAAGATAGAAATGGCTGTTGAAATTTTTGTTCCATTACAATTAAAGTAATTTTAAATTACAGCCTTATATGTTGCAGAATAGAAAAAATCTTCAAAATTCACTCAGGATGATATGGCCATATTGGAGTGATGATGGAGTCCGGTAGTAATAACTCAGGTCCATATTATGAATTGGTGTTGTCTCCTAGTATGACTAGATAAAGGTGTGGAATATTATTGCTACTGCCTTTTTCTGCTTTCTGCACAGTTACAGAGCCTTGGTAGGAGAGATTGAAGCTGCAGCTCCCTTGTCCTGAGAGGTACAAACTTAAGATATGGATCTCTGACTGTGAAGGAAGCCCAGAGCCTGGAGGTTTACATTCCAGATGACTACTGCATTTGTCAGGATGTTATAAGCACATAATTACAAGAGGGGTTTCCTGGCTGAAAATCTTAGTGTAAATCTCAAAGGAGAAGAAAGATCCCAGTCACATCACTTTTCTCCTATTTTTCCTGTGGGCAGTTTCACCATTTTGCCACCTGGTTGAACTCCATTTGGACATCCCTAGCTTGCTATATGAGTCATATTAAGAATTTAGAGAAACACTTTGCATTTTAGGTTGAGAGGAGCTATCTAGATATCTGAATGTTATGCATGACGATGTTAAATGTCAATATGCCTAAGTTCCTTTGTATAACAGACTCCATATCCTTTTATAGTTTGTGCTTCCACGCCTCAGAACAAACTACCATTTTCAAAATTAAGTATCTCTGAAGTGTCTCTATTTTTTCAGGATCTGTTCTAACACTTTCCGAAAACTGGCTGCAATAAGATAATTTCATTTATTGGACCCCAAATTCAGAAACATCAAGATCACTGGTCATTTCTGAAAACCCACAGATAAACATATATTTGTAATACAACTGTATACAAACATCTGCAGGTACATACAAATATAACATCACATACTTTTTTTCACTCTTCCTAACAAATAAAACATTCAGTTATTTTTAATCCCAATATATATAATTCAGAAGCTCACAAGGAAACTAAGTGAAGAATCTTCAATCTGATCCTGCACACTATTATTGACAAATTAAAAAATTGAGGTTCCAAAGGAGCAGGCTGTCAATGACATTCTTTCTTCTGCTGTCTCTAAATTCCAGAAAAAAAATTAACTGTGAGAGCACATTTGCATTCATTCATATCAGGTAGCATTCCCAGTATCACATACAAGATATATTATCTCCTCTTATGCTGAACAGAAACTGGTACGGTTCAGTAATGAATGTATGCAAGTCTAAAGAGATGATTTCAGCTGGTTGTTATCTAGCTGGGTCAGAGTTTAGATAGGGAAGCACAAAAGTCAAAAGAGACAAGCAGCATAGGTGGCCTGTGGATAAAGAGGTTCATTCTTCTGTGCAATCAATCACCTTCAGGGGCAGAGAGTTTGCTTCATGAGCAGAGAAAACAAATACATATATGACCAAGGGGGTGAAACCAGCTTTGAAAAGACATGATTGCATTTGACTGAGCACTGTGACACACTGGTTTCATCTTAAACATCCAGCTTAGATTACACCATATAAATACACATGCAGGGGACCCAGTGTGCACTAACTTCCTATAACTTTAAACTAATGCATTTCCAGTTTCAGTGAAAAATCCTATTTACAACTAATCAATATGGGGGGGGGACACTATATTCTCATAACCAACCTTAATACTAACATATTAAAATCTGATTATTGAAAGGTGGAATTTGTATTGAGGTCCTAAGCTTGCACTCACAAATGTGTGAACAAACAATCCCCTATGTTTTCTGCCAAATTGGAGTCAGAGACATCTATCACAGATTCACAGAAATCACAGAGTGGCTGAGGTAGGAACGTACCGCTGGAGTTCATCTGGTCCAACACCCCTGCTCAAGCAGGGACACCCAGAGCAGCTTGCCTAGGACCATCTCCAGGCAGCTTTTGAAGATCTCCAAAGAGGGAGACTCCATAACCTCTCTGGATAATCTGCACCAGTCATTAGCCACCAATGCAATAAAGAAGTGCTTCATGATGTTTAAATGGCACCTCCTGTGTTCCCACTTGTGACCATTGCTTCTTGTCCTGTCACTGGGCACCACTGAAAAGAGCCTGGCTTCATCCCCATTGTACCCCCCCTTCAGATATTTATAGACATTGGTGAGATTCCCCCGAGCCTTCTTTCTCTTCTCTAGGCCAAACAGTCCCAGTTAAGAGAGGCTCCATTCCCTTAGTCCTCTGCATTGCCTTTCATTGCACTCCCTCCACTATACCCATGACTCTTTGGCACTGGGGAGCCCAGAACTGGACTCAGTACTCCAGCTGTGGCCTCACCAGTGCTGAACAGAGGGGAAGGATCAACTCCCTTGACGTGCTGGCAATACTTTGCTTAATGCAGCCCAGGATACCATTGGCCTTCTTTACGGCAAGGGCATGTTGCTGACTAGTGTTCAGCTTGGTATCCACCAGGATCTCCAGGTCCTTTTCTGCAGAACTGCTTTTCAGATGGGTGGCCCCCAGCACAGACTGGTACCTGAAGCTGTTCCTCCCCAGGTGCAGGACTTTGCAGTTCTCTTTGTTGAATGAGGTTTCTGTCGACCTACTTCAACAACTTATATATGCATACCAGGACTCATCCTGCTAACAAAGTTTGATATCAATCAACCCTTCCACCTGACAAGAAGTGAGGAGTAGATCCTCCAGCAGGGGAAAGATTTAAAAAGAGATGATTTGGGGAAGAAGCCACAGAACTAAGAAGGTAGATTTATATTAAAGTAATGACTGTGGCCGTGGATTTTAATCAGTAATCAAAATCTCAGTCCATTGCTCCAAAACCAGGAGTCAGTCCTGTGCCCAAAAACTGAGAAGTAGGGAAGTAAAATTATTCCAGTTGGTGTTATATATGATCTTCGCTTTTGTTAAACATCTGCAGCTCCAGTTAAACACTTGGCCAATATTGTAAAATGCAGTATTGCATCACATGCTCCCTAGCTGGGGTTGATGCCAGTTTCTTCAGCTGCAAGTCTGGAATTTTTATAATTTCAAAGAAAACCCCTGTGTTTTTTTCTTCTTGTGTTCGCTGCATTCCGCCAGCAACAATGCACAAAAGGTCACGTATATCTTTGAGTAGGAAATGATGTCTCTTGACATATAAGTCAATATAGCTTGTAAAGCGTGAGGAAGTATAATGTGACATGAAGCTTGCCTTGCTAATCTCTCCCTCAATTCTTTTCTAGTAATGTGAGGCAAAAAAATATTCCTTCTCTTACCTTATATCCTTTGTCTATTTGAACTTCAGGATCTTTTAATTCATGTGCCCATCACAATAGAAAGTATCTTGTTTGGTATCTCTAGATTGTAAAATGAAAACACTACAGCGAGTACTGATTCAGAAGTGACGTCCTTCATTATATTTTTACTACCCAAAATATGAGTGGATGAAATTCATAGCATATCCTAAATGCCATATCTGGGCTATGTTGTCTATTTGGGAAGACACTTTCCCAGGCTTAAGTCTTCTAATAGGAAAATTTCTGCTTAAGATTCTCTCACATTTATACCAGTGGCAATATGGAACTTTTTTGGAGACAGGTCTGAACTGTTTAAAGCCATCTCTTTTATTAAAACTAGAAAGAAGAATGAGGGTATATTTAATCTAAAAGGGAAGTGGTAGAAAGAGTTTCTGTACATGTCTAGAGTTTAAAACTTGCACAAAGGGTTAGCTTAATGACACCAAGATTCTCCCCTGTTATTAATATGGAGATGCTTGGAAATGGAATTTTTACTCACTTCAAGTTTAAATAACCAAACTAAAAAAATGCAGTGAAAAACCCAACACTACATTAAATGTAGTAGAAACCTTACTGGCAACAAGTACCATTCAAGTAAAATTGTGGCAATATGAATGGACCATTTGATAAAGTGAGCTACTGTTTTCCAGTTTAGGTTCAACTTCAGAGTAACTTAAGAGTGTTGTCAGTTCTACAACGTGCATAGTCTCTTGTACACCAAAAGGATAGGTGTTATGATAGTCAAGTTCAAAATAAACCAATGCACTCTCCTAGCCTACGAGGGACAGAAATAAAGCCTTTTTGATGACTGTTTCTTCAAGACCATGTAGCAACACATGACACTACACTATCAACCAGAAATAATTGCCTATGTTTGTACACTACATGGGAACCAACTAGTTAAAGCAGGGCCAGACATAATCCTCAACAGATTCTCCAGCATTAGCATAGTCCCATTCACACCTGGTTCTCCTCTGTGATCCCACCTAACTGTACATGGCTACAGCATTCACAGCAGTACCAGAACCAAGCAGGAAGAAATATGAAGCCACATGTTAACTATACACCAAAAACATCACCTTAATAAATAAATATTTGATGAAAAGTTGACATATAAATGGAGCAGAGGTATCTCATTCAGACTGCAAAATGAAGAAGGTTGCAAGACAATATGAATGTAATATGTAAAAATAAATTTTCTTACAGGCAACAAGAGAGTCAAAAATGCGAACTTCAGATATCTTCAGATATCTCACTGATAGCATAAGATGTCACATCATGATTTAAGAACCTGGCTGTACTTCACTGTTACACAAAATCCTTTTTCATTTTCTAGGATATAAAATATAAAATGATGTCATAAAGATCTATTGTAGGAGGGTCCTATCAGCCAGTCATTAAAAAGCAGAACATCTGAAGGGTAAACTAAGACAGGGTTTTTAACCAAAACAAAAAGCACTCTAACAAATCCATGCAATTATAGAGGGAAACATTTAAATCACTATAAAATGATTATAATTTGCTTGTTCTGAATATAGTTAATATTTGAGTAGGTAGGTGCTAGGAGTTAATGTCTCTCTTAATTAAATCAGACTCCTCCTTCTTTACCCCAAGAGAAAAGATTGATCATGCTTTTTTTCAAATGCTAATTACTATAAGTAGTGAAAGTCTTAAATCAGAATGCTTTATTCAGCACTGCTGCTTCATCCATTTGGATCCTGCTCACATTTCCTTGGGAGGCCTGCTCTTTTGTATCTGTGAAAATAGGCACAGATGTTGGCTCCACCTTCCTCAAAGCAAGTTTTGCCTAATGACCACTTTGAATGTATCCTACTTGCACCTGTTCAGCATTTTAAAGTAAAATAGAGCATTTGATTGACTCTAAATATCTTGTCCAGGTTTTCTTAACTTGATCATGTTGCCATAAAAGCCAAGAGATGATTTGAGCAGCAGCCACAGTATCAGCTGGAGAAAGGCCAATTTCATCATTCCTAGAAGCACTTTTTGTTGCCCTTTAAAGTCTGACTTGGAAGATATTACAGATTAATTAGAACATTAGATGGCACTGCTACCACACTGAGGTACAAAGAGAAGCAAAGATAACCATATGCAATTATTTATAGTCCACTAAGCATACAAAAATGCTGATATAAAAATGGTCACATTGATCTCAATATGACATTTCTGAAGAACTGCTCTTTTCTTTATCAGCAGAATGCACTAGTTCTCTTATTTGCTGCCTCCTCCTGTAACAGCAATCCTCATACACATTTTTCTGCATTATTTTTCCTTCGTCTTACGTTACAGAAGTCTGCTTTGCAAAACCATTCTCTCACAGAATTTACCAAATTCCACCACCATTAAACATCTTGTCAGTTTCCAAAGGTTTTCAGCAGTGTGGGAAAAATGCTTTCATTTAGACTTTTGCAAATATGAATAAACTTTACTGAAATCTGTAGATCTAGCTTTGACTTCACAACACTGTAGCTCAAAGGGAATTTGGCCTTTAACACCTAACAATATGTTTTAAAGTAATTAATACCACCATTTAAATTTACACAAAACTAATGTTTCACAGCAAACTGTAAATCATTCCATGAATTATGCCTTTGTTCTAAATTTAAATGAAACCCTAAAGTTTCATAGTTCTGTTTGAAAATTAATTCTATATGAAATAATGGGAAAAAATCAATTTAATCTTTTAAATATACATGCTAATACATAACACTGTATTAAAAAAAAAAAACAAAAAAAAAAACAGGAAGCCATTCTACAAAGAAGTATTAGCATTTTCTTCAAAAACATAAAAAGAAGGCTTTTTTTTTTATTACCAGGAGGTATTTTCTTGACTTCTCAGCTGTTTTGAATTAACGTAAAATTGTAAAATGTTCTAGTTTTGTCTATATTATACTCTCCAATGGAAGATGGTTTTGTAAATCAGTAGCAAAGCAACAGAGGAGCTGTTCAACTTTTCATTTGATACAGATAATTAGAAGACCTTGATTTAATTTGCTTACAATTTCATGATTAGATCTTTTTTTTTTCCCAAAACACCTCAAATAGATGAATCTTATATCTGTTTCTTCATAATTTCTGCATATTTGATTTTGTAACTTTGACCATTTTCTCCTAACAGAGCCCCGCAAGGTGTTATTTATGCTGCATAATTCTGCACATATGTACAGATTATATATACTAGTATGTATGCATGTACAATGCAAGGAAAGAAATGATTCAATATTGTATCAAAAGAGGATTATTGGTAATTATTAAGAGGATTATTTATAAGATATAAACCACTAATTGAATCACAAGGTAATTTGCTGTTTTTTTTTCTCATGAGAATTCTTACAGAATTCTTACAGAAAAAAAAGCCCTGCCTATTGCATAATTAAGAACTATATCCTAACGTAAACATACAAGGAAAATAATGAAGCCCTTACAGTAAGCCTACAATCTAAAATTTCCTGATGGTGCTTACTTTGTTTTTTTCTCTAGCATCTTCAATAAAGTAAATTAAATACCTATTGGTACACACCCATTTCACACATATTATCTAGTATTACGTAAGGGGTCACATATGTGAATCAACTTGTGACTTCTCCTTATTAAGAAAAAAAAAAAGAGGAGATATGCTGTTCTTTATGTGATAAATGGATAATAGTGTAACGCTAGGACACTTCTGTATGCTTCCCTAAATCATGTCACATCCTAATGCAAGCCAAAGTCAAATGACTTACGTTACAAAATGGTATCATAATGCAAACTATAAAAAATCAAAAGATTTGTTATTGACATCAAATATCTGGTAATCAATGCTGTCACTTTTAAATAATGAAATACCTGACCATTGCCAGGAATATTCCTACTGAAATTCTCTCATTTGAAAAAAGACAGGATGTGTTGTGTTTTGGTCTTCATGTGACTGTACATAATTTAGAACTACATCTTCTGACAAATAATAATGATACCATCAAACAGAATAAATGTATTATACTGGCTAAAAATCATTCATAAGTACACTCGTCCAGGGATTAAACTATCACTGACAAAATACCAAGCTGTACCTTAGCCAGTCAGTTGAACATAATGCTCAGTAACATAGCATGGTATTTCATAATGGACATTTATTTAATTTAGATATGTTGTATCCTCAATCTTCTGTTAGATGACTGACACAAAATTATTTACCCTTTTTCAGATGAACTTATATGGATGCAGACTATTATAATAAATATCAGGAACTTGAAATTGAAATTTTCAAGTAACATTTCCAAATAAGTTTGAGCATAAATTTTTGTCATTTGAAACCAAACTTTTTACAAAACAAAACAGTGCAACATAAAACATTGAGACATAGAGGTTATTTTAAGGCATTCCTAAATTCTTACAGTAACTCAACAACTGCAGCTAGCCATTTAAGCCTCAAGGACTGTGGTGGTTTCACCCTGCTGGGCACCTGAACTCCACCACAACCACACTGCTCTCTCACTCCCCCTCCTCAAAGGAAAAGGGGAGAAAATATAATGGAAAAGGTCTCAAGGACTGAGATAAGGACAGGGAGATTGCTCACCAGTTACCGTCACTGGCAAAACAGACTCAGCATAGGGAGATTAATACAATTTATTGCCTATCACTAGCAGACTAGAGCAGTGAGAAACTACAAGCAAATTACAAACACCTTCCCCCATCCACCCTCTTCTACCTCCTCCCCCTGAGCAGCGCAGGGGAATGGGGAATGGGGGCTGCTGTCAGTCCCTAACGCTGCGTCCCCGCCGCTCCTTCATGGTCACTCTCTGCCCCTGCTCCATGTGGGGTCCCTCCCACGGGATGCTGTCCTTCCCGAACTGATCCTGCGTGGGCTGCCCACAGGCTGCAGCTCTT